>JAUIMM010000065.1:22792500-23392500 GCA_031769625.1 Taudactylus pleione | reverse complement strand
ATATTCATTTATAATTATTTAAATAGTGCTACATCTAAACAAATGTTGTATTCTAAAAGTTTTAAAGTGCATGTGTTCTGGTTACACCATCCTTAACATCGACGAGGTTATAACCAGTGATGGCAGGGTTATTGCTTGCAGTAACCCCTTTGATGTTTAGGGCTATGTGGTGTATGTGGTCACAGGCAGGTCGCCTTTTGATAAATAGATGACTGTTATTTAAAATTTCCACTGAATTGCATCCTGGTATAAAAAATCCCAAAATTTATGAAATGGTTCACCAATCTCCAATAACTATCTTAGAGCTGGATTCAGAAATGGGTGTAATTCCGATGTTTGCACATTTCAGCGATTATTGATACTGTGCACATGTGTCTGAATCACACTGCACATGCATCAAGTAAATTTTTTGTTGTTACTTACAGTGAGGATTTATTCGCAAATTGATTACTACGCAGGGACCATTTGTAGGTGGCAATGGAGGGTGGTGACTCAAATACAGGCTTGTAATGACCATTTTGGGGCATGTCTCAGCCTGCAACTGCTATCCCATATGGGTGACCATAGGGTTACTCAGAAGGCCAATTACCAACTGATCTGAAACTGATGCAGCGTCTTTGTACACAGTCATTTGGATCTGTGTATCCACTGGTGGGCATCTCAATACAAATCCAGGCTGCTGTGATATTTGCATATTTTCACACAGCTGCTGAGTACAAAGTTTCAGCTGAATTATCTCTAATGCAATTTAAGACCCCTGGCATCAGCCTAACTCTGAATTGAAGCTTCAAGCTTCTGCTCTTATGCATTGCGCATGCGCAAATCGGTAAGGCTGCTCATGTCAGATGTGAGCAGCTTTTAAGGTAAACATAACTACATCCTCAGATAATAATCCTTTTTTTCAGACAAATGACCGGGGAAAATGGTTATCACCATTTGTTAAATAGACCACTAAGTCACACTAGAGATGAGTAAAATTATACACTGCAGATTTTATTATAGGTCTATGGGTGCATAACTTTTTTATATAGAATCCTTACTATATTTCACTAGAAATTCCATGCATTTAGGGTTGCTAATACCATTTGTATGTACTTTACTCTAAAAATAAGATCATCTTGTGCACTGACAAGCATTCCAGGGGGTGTGTAATATGGGAATCGGTATGAAATTCCCGGCAGCGCCTGGCCGACCAAAGCAGAGTTCCCAGCAGCGGAAGCCCGACAGCGCTGGAAATCCTGATCGTCGATAGGTAAGTACTCACTAACCTAACCCCCTAACCCTCCTTAGGGGTGCCTAACTCTAACCTCCCCCCCAAGTGCCTAACCCTAATCCCCCTCTAAGTGCCTAACCCTAACCCCCCCTTCCCCACTGCCTAAAAATAAGTCCCCCGGGGGGTGCCTAACCTTAAGTCCACCCGGGGAGTGCCTAAACCTAACCCTCCCTTCCACTAGCCTAACCCTAACCCTCCTGGGGGGGTGCCTAACCCTAAGTCCCCACCGGGTGCCCTAAACCTAACCCTCCCCCCCACGGCTGTCCACTCGCGGCACCCGGCATCCTTTTGATCGGGATGCCGGGTGCCTGTCTCCCGCCGCCGGGGAAATGTCAGGCATCTACATCTAGATGCCCGGCATTTCACCCTCGCCAAGATATGACTGTCGGGAAGCCGGCTGCCGGTATTAAGGCAGCCGGCTTCCCAATTGTATAGCCGTAATATGTCTAATGAAAATGCAGCTTAAATACATTGTTGCATCATTGCATCAAAACTTTCAGTGTCCACAATTCATTTGCTTATCTAGTTCTGGTATGTTTTAATTGTCATAGATATTAGAAAACTTCTAAAACTTCTGTGCATTGAATTGTGCTCCACAATCATTTGTGATGCAAATACAGTCTTATGGATGTATGAATTGGAAGTCCTTCTGCGCATGCATAGCTGTCTGCCAGGGCCTTCTCTATATCTGTTTTAGTAGTGTGCAAATGGTAGGCATATTTTTTTGTTTTTAATATTGGTTAGATGCAAGTGTGCACTGAGGCTGAAGTCTAAAGTTGATGAAGACCCCCCCTCTCCTGAGATGGTATTATGCCAACCTCAATGATAAAAAGGTAAGGAAGACCACTGGCTTTTATAAAACAAGGAGGCTAGTTCACTTGCATAAGCTATTTGCTGTAAGGATTATAGTTGTTTCATATTAAATATAAACTATATAGTTTCAGAGACAAATGGAAATATTTTCATTGGCCATTCTGAGTAAAAATGCGTTCTATGTGAGAGAGATCTTTGGGTGACCCTGTTAATTACTTTAATATTAAAAACAAGTAAATACATGTTAGGGTTTACTTATTGGGGCTCACTAATTTAAAAAAATCACCATTAGAATTAGTAGGGCATGACCAGGAATTCACCTAATGAAGGGATTTTATTTATCCTATATGCAGCAGGTGCTTAGATAACACTCTGGAGTGGAGGACAAACCAAGGTGAATAGCTTATAAGACTTTTGAATTTGATATATTTCTTTCATAGCTTTTTCTTAAGCAGATTTTTTATATATGGAAAACAGTTCAAAAATTGATGATAAACATTCAGAAGCCAAAGCATCAAGTTTTCATATTTAAAAGTATGACATAACAGATTGTGTGTGTGTGATAAAAAAATTATAAAAGGAAACAAAGTTGGGAGAGAGGAGGGTGTTTGGGGAAAAGAAGGGTGGATGTCATGATCCTGACTTATTTCCCTCATATCTTACAAGTTTTTACTGTGACTTACCTCTGCTCTGCAGGTTAGGATATCCAGATTTGCCTGGGAGATCTGTTCAGCATGCCGGCTACAGCATGTGTCTGTGTTGCTAATTGCTGCATTCCCCTTCTGGTCTGATTGTGCCCCTGAGAGCCTCTCTGTCTGTGAGAGTTGCAGACTCTTGATTACAAGCAGAGTTTTTCAATGTATCTGATATGCTGGATCTTAACTACAGAGATCATGTGTATGTATTGTTTCCAGTCCTTTAGTGCTTACATTCTCTCTGCATGTCCACTGTGTGCTCTACGCCTGAGTTTCCTCCAAAATCAGAGGTGGGCACAGCCATGTTGCTTCAAATCAGGTGACTAACTCACAGCCAATGGAATACCAACCTGCAATCACATGACTCCACAACCCAATCCCTGGCTAACCCTTGGTATTTAAGGAAGTTCTCAGCACTGTGTCAAGTTGCCAGTGCAATGGTGTTGTCTGCAGCCTAGCTGGCAGATACCATCTGAGCTCCTGCAGAATTCTCTGTTACTATATGCAGATTCCCATCTTGCTGCACAGCTGGCACCAGTTGCCATTTGGTTCCATCCTGTTGTATCCAGTCCAGTTCCATCCTGGTATATCCAGTCCGGTCTATCCTGCTGTATCCAGTCTGGTTCCATCCTGCTGTATGCTGTCCGGTTCCATCCCGGTGTATCCAGTCCAGTTCCATCCTGGTGTATCCATTCCAGTTTCATCACAGTGTATCCAGTCCGGTTCCATCCCAGTGTATTCAGTCCAGATCAATCCAAGTGTTTCCATTCCAATCCAGACATAAACACTCTTATTCAGAGTGTTCTTCATTGTCTCAGTCACCACCCAGTAAAGGGAAACCCAAGCAGGGGACCACAACCTGCACATTGGGTGCAGCTAAGCCTAAATCTCCTATTGGTGGTCACTGGCGAAAACCACCAGGATTTTAGATTCCAATTCTCTCAACTTCCCTGAAACTGGTCTACCTTCAACCAATCAATATGCATTATATGAGTTGAAACTATATCACTGTCTGCACTCCCAAACCCTTGCCTACCAGTGACTACAGCTTGGATTCACAAATAAATCACACAAGTGTGCTAACAGTACAGGAGAGCAGATGTAATGGGCCTTTATAATGACATAGCTCAGTTGAATAGGTAAAGTGAACACATTATTTGGGAGAGGAGTGGACAAAATAAATGGGAGAAAAAATTGACCCTGAGGATTACAGAGGAGTGTAGAAGGTCTCTTTGGTGAAAGAAGCAAGAGTCCTAGACCTAGTCAAATGTACAATGTTTATTGTGGAAATGATAAGTGATTTTTTTTCCCATGCAGGTGATGAAGCAGACATAGGAAATTAGCTTCCCGGTCTAGGCTATAAGATATTTGCAAAAATGTTTGAAGCCATATTAGCAGAGTGTTTAGCTACATCTAGTATAGAGTAGCATAGTAGAAAATACCATGAGTCCTTATCAACAGAATACTCTAGTAGAGAAGACAATAGATCGTGGACACCATTCCAGGAGGCAGAGATCTCTGGGCAAGACCGCCAGATATGAAAGTGTGTCCACAGTTCCTCTAGCAAGTGGGAGAGGCAGACACAAGCATCTATTAAAGTAGGTATAGTACCACCTAAAGTATACTTTTTATGCATTTACATTAATTCATGTTGAGATTAAGCTAGTGCCAAACTTATCCCTAATTTTTCCCACTAATCCTCCCCTGAGGGCAGTCCAAGATCTCTTTACCGTTCCTTTTCATGACTAGTCTGTGATCCCAATGTGGAGTCTAACAAAATACTGTAGAGGCTGAAGATGAAAAAATGAAACTGTAAAACTAAGGGAGTCATCTTAGTGTGAGTCTCTGATACTGGTAGAAACCTGAGAAAATTTGAAAATAATCAAATAATTGGGGTGGAAATTTGGGAGCCTATGTGTCAAAACATAAAAAGTTAGCCAGCATCCCTTGTCCTGGAGGTCCTCAACAAATCTTATTTCAACTTTTATCCAAGGGGTGGAAGATTCAGTGGAGAGACCCAGTGGGAAATCAGGGTTATCCCAGAAAGAGTTTAAAGGAGATAGTGTATATTAGGAAATAAATCAACATTTTCACGTTTCAAAATTTCAGACACAGAGCTGATCAAAAATATTTGGCTTCAATAATTTGCCAGGATAAGACATGAGGCAGAGTAAAATAAGTTGTCATTTGGCTGCCCAATAGTACAGTTTAAAATCATGGAATCCTCTCCTTCTATTTCTAGTCTTTTAGTAACAAGAGCGCCCTGTTATTCCAGGATCTAGTGAGGTGACTCTGAATATTAGTGAACTCTGAGAAGGGGACATTGACAGGCAGGGTCTGTAAAAAGTGCAAAAGTTTGGAGAGATTATTAATTTTAATGGCAATTATCCGGCCCAGCCATAAAATTAGCAAATTTCTCCTGAAGAAAATATTTCACATAATTTTGGTAGAACCTTGGAAGTTTTCTGAATTTAAAGACTAGCAGTATTTAGAAAATCTTGAAGTGCCCTTGAATTGAGTGCTTCCTGGAGGGTCTGAGCTCATTTCCTTAATAAAAGAAAGAACAATATACATATTAATAAAGATTTTAATCCCAGCAACTGTTTGATATACAACACCATGAATGCCTTTCTGTTTGGTCTTTTCTTTGCACTTTTTAGATCCATTGCTGGTATCAGTACCAGCAGTCATGGACACCACTGGTCTTAATAAAAGAAAGAAAATGATGCCTAATAATAGTAGCAGAGTCATCATTATCATCATCATCATCATCATCAAATTCAGAATCAGAAGAAGATTGAGGAGAACATTTTTGGGAAAATTGAGGAATGCTCTTCGATTGTTACTTATTTCCTTTAGACATTGCAGACTTTGTTAAAACCTAATATGCAGATGTTAGTTGAAATGCCTAGAGACATCTAGAACATGGGGAAAATAAATAATGAGCAGAAACAATATACATATTAATAAAGCTTTTAATCCCAGCAACTGTTTGATATACAACACTATGAATGCCTTTCTGTTTGGTCTTTTCTTTGCACTTTTAGATCCATTGCTGGTGTCAGTACCAGCAGTCATGGACACCACTGGTCTGCCTCCAACTTTCAGCAGGCCACTGATTGCTGGCCTTCCCAGTTATAATCCTTAACAACCCAGCTGTGTTTAGGCTCAGGCTAGAGATGACATAATACCTCTCTATATAAATAATATATTTAATAAATATAAATAAACTCCGCTAAACTCCAGCACTTATGACTCATGAGGGGAATCACAAACCAACTATCCACTATAAGAAGCTGCTCAATGCACTACTCCAGTGCCTGAGTGTCTATTGTGTTCTACATAGGTGCTTTCATTCCAGATCTATACTTTTCAGTATACTGTAGGGTTCTTCCAGTGTTGTTAAAACTCCAGTGGTTAGTTTCCTCATCAGCAGCAGGTTGTAAAACCCGACACCTCTGTTCTTGTTTGATAATTAAAAGGGCAATGCTTTCACTAGCTAGACATGGCTAGTAATAACATTACCCTTTTAATCATCTGGCATAAACACAAACAGAATTGTCTGGTTTTGTACTCTGTCTGTTGTGAGCTCCAGGGTTATTGCAACATACTCTGTGTATCTATTTGCAAGCTATGCACTGTTCCAACAGTGGCAGCACATCCGTGCCTCTCATGCTACATTACAATTCCTACAGTACCAACATAAACATGTATCTAATTGCATGCTGCATGCTGTTCACATACATGTCCAAACGGTTCCAACACCTCTATATACCCTATTGCATGCTACTGTATGTGCTACGAGCAGTGCTAATGTAGCCATGTACCTTGTGGTATGCTATTGAAATCTTTGGCATTTGTGCCTACTGTGTTAAACATCTCAGTGTGTTCCATGGCTACCACCTCTTGGGGTATTGAAGCTGTACCTCTTTTGGTGTGTTCGCTTGAAGAAGCAATATGCCAAGGCTTCACAACTGGCAAGGATCTTACAGGAGTAGCCCTAATCATATCATTATAGAATACTTTATTGTCTTTTACAACACAAGTGATGCAAATGAAAAAAAAACAATGTTGCACATTACCACATAATAAGACATGCGTCAGTTACATTACCAATATAAAAGCATTTACAATACAAATCGATCAGAGATCAGTGCAACCATTCAGCACGCGTACAGCACTAGGGAAAAAACTGTTGTTGAACAGTTTTGTGCATGACTGCAAAGACCTAAAAATACTTATTTGATTGCAGGCTTTCAAAGATCGCATGGTTTGGATGGCTGGGATCTTCCAAAATTTATTTTGATTTCTTCTCTTTACATAGATCTCCTGGGTGCAATTATTATAACAGCTATTCTAACCACCCAATCCAAGGTCAGCAACCCTACAGTTCCCAAACCATATGCTAATCCCGTAGGTCAGGACACTCTCCACAATACTCTGGTAAAAATTTAACAAGGTCCCCTCACTCACACAAGCCAATCTTAAGCATTTTAAGAAGAAGCATTGTTGTGCCGTTTTAACCAAAAATGTGGAGTTCAGAGACCAGATTAGATTATCTGAAATACAAATCCCCAGAAATTTAAAGTACTCCACTTGTTCAATGGTCAGCCCATCTAAGCGGACTGGTACCATAGGCAAAACGGGCCATTTCCTAAAATCCGTAACCATCTCTATCATTTTTGATGTGATCAAATGTAAGCAATTCTCCTTAATCCACTTGAGCAATCTGCGAATCTCACTCCTAGATGCGCATTAATTTCCATTGTTTATTAAGCCAACAATGGTGATATCGTCAGCAAACTGTTTGCACATTGCAAGTTGTCTTTTAAATTATATTGTTTGTATATCTATATAAATAATATATTTAATAAATATAAAAAAACAATTATAGAATTAAACAGATATTTTACTACTGGGATTAGATTATAGTTAAAAAATCTAAGTATATGGTACAGTAATTAGGACACAAAATATAAAAAATTTATATGAAATGAAGGTACTATCTGTCTCTATCTATCTATCTATCTATCTATCTATCTATCTTGTAAGACAAAAAATAGGGTGACAGCGACCTCACTTTAAACGTAGGCTAGAAATAGGTAGTATAATAAAACATCACTAAAGAAACAGCACTAAAAAAATATAAAAAATCAGACACTTTTGCACTGGTAGTCAAATTAAAACGGCACTTTAAAAAAAAAATATTTTTTGTAAAAAGATAAAAAATATAAGTAAAAGATGGTAAGATGCTTATATTTCAGGAGAGGTGTTTCCAACTGTCAGTCTGTCAGAAATGTTTCATTTCCAACTGTCAGTTTTTTATTCTCAATTAGGACCACTTTATTGCTGTTCTCTATGCTTTTTTTGGGAAGGCATAACGAATTAAGACTCGGAGTTTGTTTTATTAGGTAGCTATTGTTCCAGGGTATGTGCTTTTGGGGTTCAGGTAAATTAGAAAGTTACAGTTTTTAAACTATTACCTCGAGAATCTGCCATTGTATAGATTGGACTTTTCAACTTGTTGCACAGGCTCAGTAAGAGCCTCAAGCAGGTGTGCTCACTGTGGTTTCACTTGGGTGTACAAAGATGGCCGTTGTTTGTGGGCGTTAGCAGTGGACCAACCCGGCAATGGCAGTGGGCATAAGCGGGGGCACGGCGGCGGTCAAGCGGGCATCAGTGGCTGTGGTGGAGAGGTCAACGGCGGTGGAGGGAGCAGCGGCAGCATCTGTGCAGCTACAGTGGTGGCAGTGATGTGTGGGCAGTGGTGGCGGTTCACAGTAGCGGTGGGATCTGGTGTCTGTGCGGGCATCAGCACACAATAGCGGTGGGATCCAGCATCTGTGCGGGCTACAGCGGCAGGCCTGGATCCGAGAGGATCCAGTCCCTGCTAGCCACTCTGCCGAGTATGGGAGCGGCACCCATTTCAAAATGGGTGCCAGCGCCATTTTTGAAATTCAAAGATGGCCACCACATGCCAATCACAGTTCGTAGCAGCCATCTTTGAATTTTTGAAATTCAAAGAGTGCAGCTGCGAGCCGCGATTGGCACACTGTGGCCATCTTTGAATTTCAAATATGGTGCTGGGTGCCATTTTTGAAATGGGCGCCTCTGCCATACTCAGCAGAATGGCTGGCAGGGACTATATCTTCTCAGATCCGGCCCGCCACTGACACCCGCACATATGCCACTGCCGGCTGCCGCCACCGATGAAATCACTAGCTGTTACTGGCCCACGGCGTGCATCTTGGAATTTCAAAGATGGCCGCTGCTAGCCAATCATAGCTCCCTATGTCATCAGAGGTGGCAGCTGAGGGACCCAGTGCTTCTGAAGAGGACACCAAAAGCCCAGGGGAGGTGGCAGCCACCTCCCAGGAAAAGACACCAGAAGCCCTGGTGGGTTGGCAACCACCAGGCAAAGACACCAAAGCCCTGGCAGGTTGGTGCCTGACTGGCGAAGATGCCGAAGCCCTGGTGGGTTGGCGCCTGCCTGGTGAAGACCCCATAAGTCTTAGTGTTTAGTGGCAAGGTAAACAGCTGACACAGACTGCCACCCACTAGGCAAAGCCGCCGATGCCCTGGCAGGTTGGGGCCCACCAGGCAAAGATGCCAAAGCACTGGCGAGTTGGCACCCACCAAACTAAGACGCCAAAGCCCTGGTGGGTTGGCGATCACCAGGCAAAGACTCCAAAGCCCTGGCGGGTTGGCGCCCACCAGACAAAGCCTTTAGAAGACCTAGTGGGCAGCAGCCATGCAAAAGTGCTGACACAGGCCGCCACCCACTAGGCGAAGACGCTGAATCTCTGGTGGATTGGCACCTGCCAGGCGAGAAAAAGCCGAAGCCATGGTGGGTTGGCGCCCACTGTTTGAAGACGTGAAAAGTCCTATTGGGCAGCAGCCATGCAAAAGAGCTTACACAGGCTGCCACCCACTAGGCAAAGATGCCAAAGCCCTGGCAGGTTGATGCCCACCAGGCAAAAATGCCAAAGCCCTGGCGGGTTGGCGCCCATCTGGCAAAGACGTGAGAAGTCCTAATGGGTGGTGGCTATGCAAAAGAGCTGACAGGCTGCCACCCACTAGGTGAGGATGCTGAAGCCCTGGTGGGTTGGAGCCTACCAGGTGAAGATGTGAGAAGTCCTATTGGGCAGCAGCCATGCAAAAGAGCTGACACAGGCTGCCACCTGCTAGGCAAACATGCTGAAGCCCTTCGTGAGAAGTCCTAGTGAGTGGTGGGTATGCAAAAGAGCTGACACAGGCTGCCACCCACAAGGCAAAGACACTGAAGCACTGGTGGGTTTGCACCCACCAGGCGAGAAACAGCCGAAGCCGCAGTCCTAGTGGGCAGCAGCCATGCAAAATAGCTGACACAGGCTGCTGCCCACTAGATAAAGATGCTCAAGCCCTGATGAGTTGGCACCACCCAGGCGAAAACGCCGAAGCCCTGGCAGGTTGGGGCCCGCCAGGTGAAGATGCCAAAGCCCTGGCAGGTTCGAACTTGCCATGCAAAGATGCCCAAAGCCCTAGTGGGTGGCAGCCATGAAAAAGAGCTGACACAGGCTGCCGCCCACTAGGCGAAGATGCCTAAGCCCCAGTGGGATGGCACCCACCAGGCAAAAACACCAAAGCCCTGGTGGGTTGGCACCCACCAGGCAAACACATGAGAGGTCCTAGTGGGTGGCAGCAAAGAAATAGAGCTGACACAGGCTGCCACCCACTAGGTGAAGATGCCAAAGCCCTGGTGGGTTGGCACCCACCAGGCAAAGGTGCTGAAGCCCTAGTGGTTTGGCACCTGTCAGGCGAAGACGCCAAAGTTCTGGAAGGTTGGCACCCTCCAGATGAAGACACCAAAGACCTGGGGTGGCAGCAGCCATGAAAAAGAGCTTAAAGGCCATGGCCCCCAAGGTGAAGGTGCAGATAAAATAAATTTTATTTAAAAAACTGGTGTCTGTTCATTTTAATATTTCTTTTACAGGTGTACTACAGGTACCAGTGGGCCCCAAATTCCCCAATTGCTGGTACTTGTGGTTTTCCAAGTACCACCTTGCAGAGGAAGCTTGCTGGGACCTATATTTCACCTGCAAAAGAAAATAGTCTTTAAAATGCACCACACATTACACAATCAACCTGTCACCCACCACCCAGGAGTGCCGGGGATAGCCCTGGGCTATCAGCCTGGGCCTCGGGTGCCCTGGAGAGGGGGACCCCTTTATTGGGGGGTCCCCAGCTCCCCATGGATCCCCAGCCTCGGCTTACTAGAGGTCATGGTTAATGCTGTGGCTGGAGGGCCTGGTGAAAGGGCTCCTCTGACTCTGGCATTGGCCCCCCACTAGAAAAAGTCCAGTGCTAGCTCTGGTAAATATAGGGGGACCTTACTCATTTTTCCCCCTGTATTTCCAAAACCAGTACCAGATCAGAGCCCAGTGCTGGTTGCTCAAATTACGGGGGACACCTACGTCATTTGTCCCTGTATTTTGGCAACCAGGCCTGGTTCTCTTTATCCCGGTGCTGGTTGTGCGTAAGTACGGGGGTCCCTTTATGTCATTTGTCCCCTGTATTTATGCACAACCAGGACTGGCCATTAAAAGTCCGATGCTGGTAGTGTTTTGGGGAGGCGGAGCACCTTTATTTATTTTACACATTCAATTTTTAACATAGATGGATCTCACTGCTGTATTCATGCATCTGTGCATGCGCAGTACCAGTGAGCCTTCTGTCACCTGCTGATGCCCCCTTTGCACTGCACCGCTGCCACTGCTCTGCACCACCGCTGCTGCCACTACCCCACACACTTACAGCCTACCCCTGCAGCCATCTTGCACTCTGCACATACCAAACCACCTCCTGTGTGCTGGCCCCTCTTCCACTTGCGCTAGTCTACCATTTTGTTGCCTTTCTCCCCTTCAGGTGGCCCAGTTTGCACCTCCAAACCCTGATAGTTAATAGATTTTAAAAAAGCTATGAAATTCCATAGAAAAAAAACCTTACAGTTTCACATGTCCCATTAAGGCTTCTTAGACATGATCTGAAATTTCACAAAACCTTCTGAATTTATGACACTCAAACTCATAAAAGCAATGAAATTATGATCATTAAGGCTGACAGCTTAATGGACATGTTCCTTGCGGAATACAGATATGGTATGCTATCACACCCTGTACTTAACTGCAGATTCAGGACTCTCACAGAGTGAGATTGCTGTCACTCACAAAATGGTGGAGCTGCTAATTCACAGAATTGTGTGCTCATTGGAATACACACATACAATCTATGCAACTGAGGTCTGAGCAGTTATGTGGCACAAACCACCCACTCAGTGCCCACAATCTTCCCATTCATTTACCCTTATCATAAGGGCACAGTAGTGCCCTTATATTAAGGCTGCATCTAATAAACTGCAATTCTCCCATAGAGAATTTGGGAGGGGGGTGGCATAGTGTTTAAGGGGCTACTCCTCAAAAGCTATTAAAGGTACCAAACTGAAACTTGGCCCAGACGGGTAGAACTGTCACTCGGTGCTGGGTCCCAAATTTCAGGGCATAAACATAAAAAAATGAGGATATGGGAGTAATCTAAACTTCTTACTGTCATTTTTTTCTGACATTCTCAATTAGGACCACTTTTCTGCGGTTCTCTATGTTTTTTTTTTTAGGAAGGCATAACTCAGGGTAGGGATGAATTTAGACTTGGGGTTTGTTTTATTAGTAGCTATTGTGCCAGGGTACATGCTTTTGGGGTGCAGGTAAATTAGAAAGTTACAGGTTTTAACCTATTACCTCAAGAATGTGCCATTGAATAGATAGGGAATTCCAACTTGTTGCGCAGCCACAGTAGGAGCCTCCACCACTCACTGTGGCTCTACATGGGTGCACAAAGATGGCCATAATTTGCGGGCTTTAGTGGTGGTGGGCTCAGGGGAAAGAAGCGCCCATTAGCTGCAGCAGAACTTGGGGGAAAGGAGCGGGGGGGGGTTAGTGGGCATTAGCTGTGGCCAGAACCCCAGGATGGTAGTGGGCCTTAGCAGCGGCAGTGTGTGGGCAGCAGTGTGGTTGGTAGTGGGGTAGGCATTAGGACCTATGGGAGGCAGCAGTACACAGATGCAGGCTTGGATCTATAAGACCCATGATACCTGCTTCTGTGTTTTAAAAAAAATGGCGTGGCAACACCCCCAAAAAACAACCAGCACTGGGCTTTGGAGACCCAGTACTGGTTGTGCTATTTACAGGGGACTAATGAAGTAAGGGGTCCCCCATATTAAGTACAACCAGCACCAGGCTTTTAGAACAAGTCCTGGTTGCCAAAATACAGGGGACAAATGATGTAACGGTCCCCCGTATTCAGCGCAACCAGTACTGTGCTCTGAGCCGGCCCTGGTTCTGGAAATACAGTGGGGAAAAATGCATAGGGTCCCCCTGTATTTACTAGAACCAGCACCGGACTCTTTCTAGAGGGAGGGGGGTGATCCCACAGCCAGGGGAGCACTTTCTCCTGGTCCCCAGCCGAAGCATCACCCCTGATCACTAGTCATCCCATGCTGGGGATCCATGGGTGCTGTGTACCCTCCCAATAAAGGGTTCCCCCTCTCCAGGGCACACGAGGCCAAGGCTGATAGCCTGGAGCTATCCTCAGCACCCTGGAATGAAGGATGCTGGGTTTATTGTGTAAAGTGTGATGCAAGTAAAGAGTTAAAATATTGGCTTTTGCTGTGGAACTACAGTTGCCAGCAAGCATCTCCCGCATGCTGGTACTTGGAGAACCACAAGTTTCAGCATGCGGGGCATTACGGGCCTGCTGGTACCTGTAGTTCCACAGCAACAGCAATATTAAAAAAACACAGAACACACACCTTAGAAAAGTACCATTTTATTAATACATACATGCACACACACATGTACTCACACATGCACACACTATTTCACATACTCACCTAGTATTCCTATAGCCAATCTGTCCTCTACTCCAGTAGATAATCCTATTAATTACCTGTAATAAAAATTCCATACTCACCTCCTCTATGCATGGATCTATCTTTTTCAGACAATCTAGGGTCTTGGCAAAAAAAAAAAATGGAAATACGCAGACCCATGAACATTAGTAGTGTTCTTAAAGAACACTACTATCTGAATGACAGCTCCACAATGGATTTCAGATCAGAAATATTGGTGTGGAGCGCTCACTGGCTAAGAGAGGTGAGCCTTCTGCCTCTTAGCCAATGATCTGTTCTCACCATTGACTTCAATGGTGAGAACCGAGTGTGCCCTTTTCAAAAATGGTGCCTCAGTGCCATTTTTGAAATTCAAAGATGGCCACTGTGAGCCAATCACGGCTTGCAACTCCATCACCCTGTCCCCTCTGCTGGCTTATATACAGCCAGCACGAGGCACCCTCCACTCAGTACATCGGCTAGGGAGTTGGAGAGAAGACCAGCTAAAGCAAAATACGCCATGGATGCCCTGGATGGCCGGCGGCCTTGTAAAAGAGCTTAATGGCCGACGCCTTCCAAGTAAAGATGCCATAGAAGTCCTGGGGGAATCGGCAGAAAAATAAAAGAGCATAAAGGCTGCTGCCCTCCAGGTGAAGGAGCGGCAAAATAAAATACTTAAAAAAATGGTGTCTGTTTGTTTTATTTTTATTATTATTTTGCAGGGGTACTATAGGTACCAGCAGGCCCCTTAATGCCCCGCCTGTTGGTACTTGTGGTTCTCCAAGTGCCAGTATGCGGTGATGCCTGCTGGGACCTATAGTAGTACTGCAAAAGACAATATTTATATTTTCATATGCAAAATATATACATAATCAAGCTGGCACCCACCGCTCAGGGGTTCTGGGGATAGCCCCGTGCTATCAGTCTGGGCCTGGGGTGCCCTGGAGAGGCACTGTATTTCCCCCCTGTATTTCCAGAACCAGGGCCAGCTCAGAGCTCAGTGCTGGTTGCGATGAATATGGGGAACCCCTCCATCATTTGTCCCCCGTATTTTAGCAACCAGGGCTGGTTCTAACTAGCCTGGTGCTGGTTGTGCTTAAGTACAGGGACCCCTATGTAATTTTTCCCTTGTACTTAAACACAACCAGGACTGGCTGTTAAAAGCCCATTGCTGGTTGTGCTTAGGGGGAGGCACCTTTTTTATTTCACACATTCAATTTTTAACATGGATGCGTAGATGAATCTCACTGTTGCATTCGTGCATCTGTGACTTATTGATTTTATTTTCTTAGGTACATGCGCATTACCAGTGAGCCCTCTATTGCCCGCTGATGCCCCCTTTGCACTGCACCACTACCACTGGTCTGCACCAACACTGCTGCTGCTACCCCACATGCCTACAGCCTTCTCACACTCTGCACCTGCCAAACCACCTCCTGTGTGCTTTCCCCTCTTCCACCTGCGCTAGTGTACCATTTTGTTGCCCTTCTCCCATGCAGGTGGCCCAGTTTGCTCATCCAAACCCTGATAATTAATAAATTTAAAAAAAGCTATGAAATTCCATAGACAAAAAACCTTACGGTTTCACATGTCCCATTAAGGCTGCTTAGGTATGATCTGAAAATTCACAAAACTATTGAATTTCTGCCACTCAATCTCCAAAAATCAATGAATTTACAATCATTAAGGCTGACACCTTAATGGACATGTTCCTTGCCTAATACAGATATGGTATGCCATGACACCATGTGGTTAACTGCAGATTCAGCACTCTCACAGAGTGAGATTGCTGTCAGTCACAAAGTGGTGGAGCTGCTAATTCACAGAATTGTGTGCTCATTGGAATAACCACATACAGTCTATGCAACTGAGCAGTTATGTGGCACACATCTCATTCAGTGACCACAATCTTCCCATTCAGTCACCACAATAATCCCACTGGGTTCCAACATCCTTCTAACTCAATACATCTATATACACATTCAGCTTCCTAATTGCTAAAACGATCATACTCTGTCTATGCATGTACACTAACTTTGCCTCCATGTTGCTATAATTTCCCCAATCCCTACAGCTGTGTGTTCTCCCAACTGTGCTAGTCTGCATGCCCTCATTCACAGCAATATGTCTTTCCCCATGTACACCGGCCTGTCTTCCTGCATCCTTGAAACTGTGTTTCCTTCCATTTGCACCACTGCTTTGCCCCCAGCCACATCACTCTGTCTTCCTTCATCTATACCACTCTGTCCCCACCAACCGTGCCACTCTGTCTTTCCCTTTCCACCCACACCATTCTATCTTCCCCTCATCTCTGTCACTCTTTCTTCCTCCATCTGCACCACTCTGTCCCCCCCAACCATGCCACTCTGTCTTTCCCCTACCACCCGCACCACTCTGTCTTCCCCAATCCCTATTGTTGTGTGTTCTCCCATTGTGCTAGTCTGTATTCCTCATCCACACCAATCTGTCTTTACCCATCTGCACTGCTCTATCTTACCACATCCATGCTACTCTGTATTCCCCATTCATGTTGCTCTGTTCCCCCAAACTATGGCACTCTGTCTCCCCCCCATGTGAACCACTGTTTTCAACCCATCTGCATCACTTTGGCTCGCCCCTATCTGTACTGCTTAATCTTCCCCTCTGCACGCCTTTCTGTCTGCCCCATCCACAATGTCCTGTCTTCTCCCCCCTTCCACCATACTCTTATCTTATATGCACAGCTCTATATCCTGCTCAGACCTCAGTTGCATAGACTGCATGCGTGTATTCCAATGAGTGCACAATTCTGTGAATTAGCTGCTCCACCATTTTGTGAGTGACAGCAATATCACTCTGTGAGAGTGCTGAATCTGCAGTTGGCCACATGGTGTCATGGCATACCATATCTGTATTATGCAGGAACACGTCCATTAAGGCGTCAGCCTTAATAATCATAATTTTATTGCTTTTTGGAGTTTGAGTGTCAAAAAATCAATAGGTTTTGTGAATTTTCAGATCATGTCTAAGCAGCCTTAATGGGACAATATGGTGACAGTAGTCTTTTGAGTGTGTCATTATGTGGCTAAGCTATTGGCTTCCGGTTTTGGATATTGTTTGCACGTGGGTTGTGGTATTTAAGGTGAGTGTTTTTATGTATGATTTGTACCCTGATTACGAAAGATTAAATTATCGAAACGTTGGAATTTCCTGCTTCATGCTGACTTTTCATTACCTGAGTAGCACTGTTATTACAGTGTACATGATTGAAACTGTGATCCAGGTTTCAAACACGGAAGGCACCGGGGTTAATTGAGTGTTTTATTATGTGAGTGCCACTCTCTTGGATATGTTGTATTAGAAGCTCTGTGCAACGGGAATTGTGGGCTTCGGGTTGTGGCACCCATGGATGTTTATATTTCTCTATTCTCTGTGGATGACATCAGTTTGCCATTCATTTGTATGTATACACTGGTATTGTGTTGGGTTTAATGTAGTCATTATGGCTATGGATGAGATGAGTGGTGATTTCACTGACATGGTTAACATCTCCCAAAGCACACAAGGAAGCACCATGACCTTTTTAGAGACAGAGGCCAATGCTATCCTCTTTCAGGAGCAGTTTATTGATGATATTGAAGTTAAATCACCTGAGCAATTGTATCTTGACCTATACAAACTTAAACAATGTGAACTGGACTACTTTTACCATTGTGTCATGTTAAGTTATTACTATAAGGATAAGTTAATACCACACAGCTTCAGAGTGAAGAACTGTCCTACAATAGGCCATTACAATGCCTCTTTTTGCAAGAGATGGATCTCATTATTCAACAAATGTAGCTACAACCTTATGCTCCTGGTCATAGAGGAGGCATGCCAGGAGCTGAAGGGTCTACGTGACAAAATTACCGAGTTTGAGACACTACATCTCAACACATTGGAGACGGATACAGTGGTTAATTGGACTGAAAAACTCAGAGGACAGATTGAAACATACAGAAGGAATTTGGTCCAATTAAAAAAACATAAGTTATCCATGGTAATTTTGGATCACGTCCAGAATCGTGTATACACATGGATTGGTGACAGTCAGACTCAATCCAACCATCAGACACATAAGCATTATCATAGGTTTAAACATAATTCGGACACCTCTGCTTAACAAGGCACTACTAGTGAATCGGATCAAGATTTGGGCTCTACTAGGGGCGCATTGATGGCTGTCCCTTTAGGAATGCGTACTCCATTCAGGTACAAGAACTAAGATATGTTATACCAGGAGAGTGGGCCAGAAGGTGAGGATGATGAAGATTGGGAAGACCACCACTCCCAAAGAGGAAATAGTCTTCAATCTGTCCTCACATTCCTTCACTGACATGGAACTTAAAGTTCTCAATTGTGGCTTGTCCTTTGTTCCCACTGTAATGTTCAATACGATGCAGTGGGAGATTGATAAATATCACCTGAATAGGCAGTTGAAATTGCATGAATATTTTCATAGTCAGAAATCTAGTGTGGTCTAACCATCTAGTAATGTGGGAAATTTTACTCAAGAGTCTTCTCTCTTCTCGATCTAATGACAATGTTACTGTTAATATTTATGTTAATTTACCCATACCTGGTGCATTAGTTAAGCTTCAATATAGATCTGAATTCGATCCTATTTCAAATAGTGCTATAATTAAGACATTTTCTAGAATGTTGAGCTCTGAGGTATCCAATATGCATCCTGAAAATCATAGTGGTTATGCTAATTTGTCAGGGGGTGAGAGACAAGCCCTGCCGGATTTATCCATGTATGATGACATCAACATTTGCCCCACGGATAAGGGCGGTGCAATAGTGTTACAGGATTTGAGCATGTATAAAGCAGAGATCTCATGACAGTTATCTGATCAGGATGTCTATTATGCTTTGGAAAGTGATCCTACTTCAAACTTTAAAGGTGAATTGGTAGCCCCATTAGAATTAGCAGTTTCTGATGGTTGTATCACTAGGGAGTATGTGATATGCTAATACCAAAATATCCGCTAACACCTTTACTCTATATGCTACCTAAGATTCACAAGTCGATGGTGAATCCCCGGGATGACCTATTATATTGGGGGGTCGCTCTTTCAACCGTGCTCAGTCTATATTGACTACCTATTACAGCCGTGTATTGTCAATAAGGCTGGGTATATTTTGGATACTACATCTTCCCTTAATAAATTGCAATCTGTGGATTTATCCCAGAGGGTAGTTTTGTGTAGCTTGGATATATCGAGCTTGTACACTGTTATTCCCAATTAGGCTGGGTTGCGAGCAGTGTATAGGCTAATTCATGACAATGTATTGTATACAGGACCTGATGCGGGGTTAATTGTTGACCTCCAGATGATTTTGACTAAAATAATTTTTTGTACATTTTTTTCTACAACTTGTGCGGTGCACAATGGGGTCAAGTATGGCCCCATCATATGCCAACGCATATATGTTCGAGGGTGAACAAAAATGTTTTCTCTCTAATTGCAATGTATCTAGTAAGATTGCTTTTTATTCTAGATACATGGACGATTTGTCATTTTTTGGACAGGTACCAGTGAGGAATTCAGGGAGTTCATTGAGACTCCTAATGTCTCCACGGGTTCCATTAAATTTGCTTATCAGATTTATCAACATGTCATCAACTTTTTAGATGTGCAGATGACCCTTTGTGATGGTATCATTAGTACCTGTTTATTTAGCAAGCCCACAGACCAGAATACTCTTTTACATTGTGGAAGTTTTCATCCTAGACCACTTAAATTAGGTCTTCCCTTTTCCCAGTTTGTGAGGGCATGCTGCATTTTCAGTGAGCCTGTTACAGCTGCTAATTAGATCGATTTATTGATGTCCAAATTTTTGGAGAGAGGTTATGATTTGACTGTATTATGTGAGGCTAAGAGAAGAGCATTAGCTATTCTACGAGATCAATTGTTGTTGTCCCGTAAAAAAATCAATACTCACAAACAAAAAGCTACCTTGGGTTAATTACTACAATTTTGCCAGCAATTCCATTTGTAAAACAGCCAAATGACTTTGGCTGATGGTAAAAAGTGATGCCACTTTAAATTTAATGGATACAGACATCATGCCATGTCATCGGCGTGGTCATAAAATACATGAGTGGCTGATGAAGACAGACATATCAGGTATGGGTGAGCGCAATGTGGGACAGTTTTTGCAGCCTAAATGGGGTTGTTATAGATGTCTCAATTCCCTCACCTGTCATTATTTGACAGTGGGTATAGCTTTAGCCATCCCAATAGAGGAAAATACTACCACATTAGACATAGACTCAGCTGTACAATGCGCTACATAGTATACTTAATTACTTGCCCATGCAGGCTTTGCTATGTTGGCAAAACAAACCATACTTTACGAGACAGAATAGCTGTCCATCAATATTCTATACATCAGGCTATTGCAGTAGGCAGCAGAGATCAGCCTGTGGCAAGGCATTTTTCATTGGCTGGCCATGGTTTGGCAGCTCTTAGATACATGGTTATCGATCATATCCCGGTCTCCCTATGGGGGGGTGATAGATCACTCTTTTTTGTAAATTTTGATATAGAATTGTGCTTCATGTAAGTTTTGGTTGAAATGTTTATAATATACTGTGGTCCTCATGATATTGCTTCTTGTGGCTTTATCCATGCTTTTGATACACAATAAGTATGTCTAAGGTATCATATTTATAAAGATGCTATATTTACAATGTGCTGTATATATATTGTGCATTATGGTATCTTTGCTGTGTGAGACTTGCTTTGATACTTCTATCAGACTTACCACTTGTTAAACTGTTACCATTTGTTATGTCTGTTACTATGGTGATGGTAGCCTTTTGAGTGCGTCACTATGTGGCTCAGCTATTGGCTTCCAGTTTTGGATGCTGTTTGCATGTGGGTGGGGGTATTTAAGGTGAGTGTTTTTATGTATATTTTGTACCCTGATGATGATAGTTTAAACTATCGAAACGTTGGAATTTCCTGCTTCGTGCTGACTTTCATTACCTGAGTGGCGCCGTTACTTCAGTGTTTACGATTAAATCTGTGATCCATGTTTCTAATACGGAAGGCACCGGGGTCAATTGAGTGTTTTACTACGTGAGTGCCACCTTCTTGGATATCTTATATATATATATATATATATATATATGATCAAATTGCTGTCTAAGTTCCAAGCCAAGCAATTATTAAGACTTGGACATGATGCATGTCAGCAAAAACAGGTCAAAATCATCCTTAAGCCAACAAGTGGTATCTGCATGTTCGTGGTGGTACTGTAAATACAAAACAGCTGTTTAAAATTAAAATTCTTACCAGCCAGAAATTTTATGAGGCAACCACCAGAGTGGAGATTTCAGTCATTCTGAAAGAAGGCAGTGACCCAACTACATTCTTTATCTAAAGGTCAGTCTCCCTTTTAAATGTAACTCTGAAAATATTTACAAATGTGTCCTCATACATATAGCCTCAATACACCACGCTGCACGACTTGCCTGGTGATAGTGCAATGCGTTGCAACTAGGATGCACCACTTCTATATCTGTGTGCACCTGAATCTGTATATGAACCAAAACGGAACTTGGAGTGAAAAAAGCTGCGGCCTCTACATTGCAGCACTTTGTATACAGATTCAGAGACTCAGGACCTCATTCAGAGTCGGTCGTTGCGGCCGCACAGTTGTAAGGTAAAAGGGGCCGGATATGCAAATGAAGTGCTCGCAAGTTGTGTCGTCAAGATGGGATCGGTAGCTGGACGAGCAAGGGGAGGATGCCGCCGTAAGACTAAAAATACGTTCCAATTACACATCATCTCCAGGCATATAAGGATTAATCGAGACCATCGGGAACCATCTTAGCTGTTTTTAGAGCTTAAGGTTGACCATACTCTCTCTTAAGCACTATGATCAAGTCAGTGTAAAAACCTTCCATGTCACATGTGCCATGACACTACTTAGTTAATTATGCAATCCCATAAAACGCCGTTTGCATAGTCAGGCATGCCTGCGTTCGGATCTCCACTCCCCCGTTCACAAGCACCTTCCCCTGTTACCACCCACAAACGCCTCATCCTGTCACTCAAACTAACGACCTGGCCAAGTTGAAGGAGAGAGCAATTTCTGATCATAATAGCTAGTTTGCGCACGCGCATTGCGAATTTTATGCATGCGCAGTTTAGCGAACATCGGTGGCGTATGACCGTGCGGCCGCAACGACCGACTCTGAATGAGGTGCTCAGTCTAGCAGGGTCTCATGAGACCTGGCACGCCAAGAGGGTTTTTTTAGCATGACTGCAGCAAAAATGTAAAAGGGCCCATCTCTAATAGCTATCAGACTAGCTCTAGCTATTCCCAACTTGGTCCATCTGGATCAAGTGGGCTCCATCCCTGGCTGCCAGGCCTTTGATGATACTCATAGAAACTTAAACTGTCCCTGCTCTGGTGGTGTCCTTGACTGCTGAAAAGTCATTTCAGAGGGATGATTGGACTCTTATGCGACTGATCCTTCAAAGTTCAGTCTCTGTGGAAAGTTTCTGCATGAAGTTGCCTCTCTCTGCTTCAACCCTTCTGCTTCAGTCTTAGCTAACGCTTTGCCTCTGCCACCTTTAGCAATAATAATGGCACAAGATAATAGTGTACTCATTCACCTCTTTAGTTCACCTTAATTATGGAGCCTCTAACAGCCAGATTGAGTAATAATCCTGCTATCACTAGGATCTGGGATGGACCTGTGGACCACAAGCTGGCTCTTTATGCAAACAATGTCCTGCTCACTATCATGAGCCTCTTTCTTCTGTATTTTACGAATTTCACTCCTATTGTCAAGTTTCCAATTTTAAAATGTATTCAGGAAAAACTGAACCCTACTAAACATAAATCCTGAAGCACTTTTCCAGCTGAAGATCAATTTTGGCTATCATTGTCTCTGGAATTTTTACACTGGTATTTAAATTTGAGTTTAGATACACCCTTTTCACGTCTAAATCTCATTGCCCCACATGCAGTGTAACATCATTTTACCAAAGTGCCAAATTACTTATTCTTTTTTGCTTTGTTTCCAACTCAGAATCAGCCCATTTTTTCAAATGCACTTATTTGACGACCCAACACATCACAATGTGCTGGCCCACTTTATAACTTGAGAAGTGTATTCATACAAATGCTCTATCTAATAATTTGCTGGGTTGAGCACATATGAAATTGCATCTGATAGAAAAAAGTAAAAGAATGAAACAGCTATGGGCCTGTTTCAGAGGTTGACACATGGTTGCGTTTTTTGCTGCAGCCACATCTTTATGCTAATGCAGCAGATGACTCTGATAATACTGTGATACCCACTTGCAGTGGCACCAATCCATCCTAGTGCGTGCACCTCTGAAGTTTGCACTAGACCTATGCAGACACAGTTTGTCAATCCGAACATGGCTCCTTTGTCTGTGCTACTGAGTCTTTAGATGCAGCCACTCTAAGTGATATGCCCACAAGACACCTGCATCTGGCTAGCCAACACTCTGTTGCCACCCAGGAATTCCCACTGAAATCCACAAGCTCTTGCACCCAAACTTGTTCTGTGTCTGCCTGCGGTAATCATCTTGGCTCTTGTGCAGTGTGACTTGGGCTCACAGTACTGCACACTACTTCCAACATTAGCCAATTGTGTGCATATCGGCATTATGTGCAGTTATTGTGCACCTCTGTATCAGGCCCTAAATGTCTACTATCACTCACATCCAAAGTTGTATCCTTTTTTGAGCTCATTTATATCTTAAACAAGTGATAACAATAAGGTAATATTTGGATTGCCTTTTTTAACATATTTATATTTTATTAAATTGGGATTTGTGTAATTAAAAATGTGCTTTCACAGCTGGAAAGTATAAAGGGTCCCACTGAAAGTGTATGCTGATGTCCGATCTCCATCATCCCTGAGTAAAAGTGTAAAAAGCAAGACCTTTTTGGAAAGATGGTCCTTTGAGCCCTCTATTAACAAAGAATGCACTAATACTCCCTGTTCCTCATTATAATTTAGCAAAATCAAGCACCTTTGCTACCTCACCTAAACACTGCTACTACTAAAAAAGAGGACCATGACATTCCGGCTTAGAGAGTCATCTAAGCAGATGCTTCATGCTTCAGGCTCTGGCTCTAGATGCAGCAAGTTGTCCACTATTGTTTTGGCACCTCCATATGGCAATATGTTGTAAGCTTCAGTAATTATAAACCTTTAAATTGCTTGTGGTTTAAATCACACATCTATTCTTGGAAACCACCACCATTCTAGATAGGGCCCAAACACACATTCCCGTTCCTACACCTATGGATGTCTGGACGAATGGTCAGTAACATTTGCCTCTTCCTGGCACTCATGGCTGGTGAGTTCAGCATTTAAAAATAAAATGTGCCTCCTATAGTTTAAAAAAATGAATTTGATTGTGTGCCCCTTGTTTTAAAAATGTGTCTGTGCCTATTTTTTTTTTTTATCTGTTTTGTCCCCTTATTTATTTAAATAATACCTGTGCTCCCTTATTTTTCTGAATAATAATAGTACATTCTTAATTTAATCAATAAAATATGTGCCTCATTAGCAAATAATAATAAAAAATAATTATAGCTTCCAATTAGTTTTAATCAATATATTTGGTCCTTTATAACTGTAATATTTAAAGCAGTCACCTAATAATCTGTTGTGAATTTTACTTACTTACCTTTCTACTTTCAAATTATTTTTACAAACATAGCCCAATAAGGTTTGTAATCAGTATAATAGAAGTGAACCGTTCATTACAACTTCTGAACGCAGATAAGATAAGCTTCAGTGAGCCAGCCTACTTTATATATGGGTAGCAAGTCACGAGTGGTCTCTCATTATTCACAATGAAAGTTCAGCTGTCACAATACAGGGACTCCCTGGTAAGAGCTTTTCATCTCAATTTCACTTCAGGATGTGCACAACATTGAAGTTTATACTGAACTTAGACTGGCATCCACCAACTTTAAGTACATAGCTAAGCAGAAACGATTTAACTTGTCACAAGCCTATTCATAGGACTCACTGTGTTGTAATGCAATATCCCACAGAGAATGACTGCTGATCTACTGTGGGTCTATCTGCTGATGCACCCCTTATATAAACATTTCTGCCAGAGTATTACATTTGATTGATTCATACACTTCATACATGGACACTGGTAAATCTACAGAGAATGTGGTGTGGGGGTCTCCTGAACCCATGGACACATGTGCACTGCACACTCTGCATTATTTGTCAATGATGTGAAGGCGGTTCCCTTACAAAATTGAGGATTAAACTGGATGTTTCACAAAAGGTTTTACCATGGAGTTTGGCTTAACTTTGCTTCCAATCTCTGGGGTATTGGAAAACCCATACACAAAACTGCTCCTTAGTAAATATCTTTATGAATTATCGTTCACCCAACAGAAAAAAAATGTATGAAACAAGCAGCACACAGCTTAAATTTTACCAATATGTATATATTTGTTACATTATATGTATAAAACACTAGTTGAGGTATCTGGTTTCACCCAGGTAGACCTTAGATATTTCCATGTTCTTCATTCCATTTTAACTTAACTTATAAGTTTAGTTCATTGTATGCCTCTGGGGTAAAGGAGTGAGCTAGTATCAAGATTAAGTACACTAAAATTCTCTTTCTTTAAAGGGGAGCTGCTCCCTCTTTATTCTTTTATATCTCCTTGCCGTTTTCTCACTGATTCCTCCTCTCCTCCACCTGTCCTGTTCTCCCCTTCAGCCCCCACCCTCAGACATTCATTCTCATCCAAATCAAGTGAAGAATCCAAATGAAAAAAAAATATAATGTTTAATCCTTAGCAGTGGTGACTCCAGAGGTGTGACTGCAGCACAGTCCAATATTCAAATATGGGGAGCCACCCCAACTGATGCCAAACACTGGTGCCAAACATCTCTGGTAGTTGATGTGGCTGATTTATTTGAATATTGGACTGCATTGCAGCCACACCTTGACCCAGACAATGAGCTTACAGTCCGACAGCACTTTGAACATGTCGCTTTGTCACCTAATCACTTTTTTCCACTTTTCACCCCCTAAGGGATCGATTTTTAAAAACTCCCTGCTCAGTGGGTGCTTACGTCATGGAAGGAATATACTCCCTGAAATTCATGTTTCTAGGTCCTTAGGTTTGCGATGAGCGGTGGTGAGTCAGTCAGAACATTGCACAGGGGGAGTAAACATTTTATCCCTATTCACCCTCTTAGGAGTCAATTTTCGAAAAATTCCTGCATAGATGGGACCTACATCATGGAAGGCATATACGCCCCAATCTTCATGTTTCATGTTAAAGAAAATTATTCCAGGAAGCTGATGGTAGTTACTTTTAGATGTCTTTATATTTATATAATTTGACTTCATATTTATGTGTATGAGTTAAATCTATTTGCAGTTTTAATTGCTTCTAAGGTGTCAGCGACTCATACTTTACTGCCATTTAAAAAAGTAAATTAAAAAAGACATTAGCAAAATAAAGTCTAAGGTAATTAAGACAAGAAATAAAAACACATTTACCATCAACTAATTCTAGACACTGGCTTACTTGTAACATTTTAGAGCATGTTAAAATGACAACATAAGGTTTCACAGAAATACATTCTGACTCTATTCAAAGGGTATTCCCCTGCTTAGGCATTAATACTTATTTAATATGCTAACTATAAAGTAGCACTGAATAAACAAGCTTCCAAAAATCACGCAGTCATATTTGACACTTGAGTAAGAATAATACTGATTAGATGTTCAGACTATCACAATGTTTATTTTTGATTGACACCCCTTACTTTATATGACTACTCATTTTGAAGGGAGACTTGAATAACTTGGTTCGTTACTGATGTCTTAATTTAATGACTTGTCAAAAAAGTTGAACTCAATAAGCAGGATATAATGCATTGCTTTATGAAACTGGCATAAAATCATATTCATGAGCACCTTAAAATTATTCATTAAATCTGCCTAATGTTTAACCAGTTGGCAAAGCCAACATACTGCCAACTTTATTTAAAATTAAATCCTTATTTAATTTAAAAATAAAGTTTTTTGCTGTCATGACATGCCTGCAAAATCTCTTTTGAATACATAAATCTTTATTTTTTTTCTTTAATTGCACATTTTAAAGTTTTTCAGATATACACTAAGGGGAAAATTAACCAGCTGAAAACTCAAATTACTCGACTGCGGATTACCTCGAACTGCATGCACTTTACAGTTAACTGGTTGTTTTAAATCCAAATCAAATTTTTGCTCGAAACATGAATTTTTATTGCACAGATTGAATTGGATCTCAGAACACACAGGACTGTGGGCCTGATTATAGACCCGGACGCAAGTGGCCGTTCGCACGTACGGCGTACGAGCGGGAAAATTTAAATTAAACCGCTTGCTCGTATTTTCGTTTGCAGCTAATTTTCCGCCCCATAGTCTAACAACCCCTCCTCTAGCTAGCGAACATTCGAAATAGCGACCGTCCGTCTCCTCTTTGGTTGCAGGGAACGCTCGCTTTAGTCAATTCCGGAAGTGGCCTTGTCAGTTTTCGATTGCCTGCTATTTCATTCTGCCCACATACTTGAATCGATTAATAGCAATCGGTATATTCATTAGCTTAATTGGTATTCACATCTTTGCAATCCGTTTTTTTTTACAATGTCAATAAACTTTATTATTGTTCGTGTGTGTCATTCCTTCCGCAGAATACGTACGTTTGTACCAAGGGGATGGTTTTTCAAATTTTAAAGTTTGTTTGAATGCTACTATTGTTTTGCATTAGTTTATATGCAGATTTTTCATCTTTATTAATAATATTTAAATTAGCTTACGCATGTCACTGCATCAAGCCAATCATAATTCACATTATATTTGTGAGGGTGTAGGTCACATGACTCATACAATAACCAATACAATGCGTTCTGTTATTTTTCAAAGTACATGAGCCAATCAAATTTTTTGTGGGACCTTTATTAAAACTGTTTTTTGTTGAAAAAATCATGAGAGCCACAGCATTTACTCGCAGAGAACTCCTGGTCCTCACAGATGTGATGGACCGGAGAATCACAGATCATCCGGCCCCCATCACAAACCTCCGCAAGCGGCTCGCCTATGTGGAGGTGCGGCGCCGGCTGTGTAATTTGGGCTTCCGCCGCAATATCGGCCAGCTCGAAAGGCGCTGGTCCGATCTCCACCGCAGGTCCCCATGCCTTTTGGCCAATTTGCGTCAGCAAATTAGTGAAAGTAAGTGTATTTTTTTTACATTTTAAATGTAAGCATACCTGCATGTGCATGTTTTCCGTCTAGCCCTGTTTCTTTATTTAGGACATTCCTGCGTGTGCATGTTTTCCGTCTAGCCCTGTTTCTTTATTTAGGACATACCTGCATGTGCATGTTTTCCGTCTAGCCCTGTTTCTTTATTTAGGACATTCCTGCGTGTGCATATTTTCCGTATAGCGTTTTTTTTTTTGTGTAAATTTTTTACACAACCAAAAAAAATCAGAAACTTTAAATTTTTTATCCATCATTTAGGGGCTGAGCGCAGACTACGACGTCTACTACATCAACGACGTCGGCCTCGTCCCCTATCCCCCACTCCCAGCCAAACCTCCTCTCCCCAACCTTCCCCAAATTCCCCCTGCACCCCAGACCAGCCAGAGCGTGATGCCCCTCCCTCTCCTAATATTCCCATCCCTCAAAATTCACCCTCCCCTCCACCCCCCCTCTCTTTTCATCACCCTCCCCTCCACCCACCCCTCTCTTTTCCTCCCCCTCCACACCAAGTCAAATCACCCTTCCACCATCAGACCAACACTGGCCCAACTCAGAGGAGGACGATGTCGGGGCTACAGGACCAGTCGTCATTCTGACCGGTATGTTTCCCTTTTAAACTATGGTTGCTTTTGCATTTTTTGGTTTTTGGGTGATGTTATCCTTTTGCCTGTGCATTTCCAATTTGTTAAGTATTTCTAATGTTTTGGATATATATCTTTGCCCAACAATGTCTAGGATGTTTTCCCCTTACACATATCACACATGTCCAAACACTCATACTTGTGTCTTTCTTGTTTACTGTACCAACAAATGTAGTTTTTGGGTGTACTTCTCCCTTTTTTTGTTGTATTTTTATGTGTAATTTTTTACATTTTTATTTAGACAATATGTGCGTTTGCCATTAATTCTCTTTTTTTAAAGTATATTCTGCTTTTTAAGTTGTTTGGTAACATATAAATTAAGGTGTCATTTTAGTAATCCACACATTTTTTTAACCCACAGAGGACCAGAGGCGGATGCAAGAATTTGCAAATGGCTTGCAGAGGCTGAGGGGCCATGTCATAGGCATGCTCGTGGTCCTGGATCAGATGTCGGCGCTCCTACGACACTCATTTTTTTTTTGGGCCACCCTGAAAATGTTTTCAAAAATAAAAAAAATGTTGTTTTATTAAAGTCTCATTCCTTGTCGGTAAATATTAGATTGTTTAACCTTACATAAGTTGACTATTGGAGCATGTTTTTTTAAGTAATGTAAATTAGATTGTAGAAAGCTCAAGTAAGTATGTAAGCTGGCACATTAAACACCTAACAATACCAATAGGTTTGTAGAATTACCAGCAATTTTGTTTTTTTTATTTTTGGTGGGTAATGTAAATATTAAATCAAACCTGCTTAGGCCTAGATTAGAAAACATACTGATTCACCATAATACCTTTGGTGTTTGTTTTTAAGCAAGTTTGCCTTTTTTGGACCATGTTACACTTGCTTGTAATTTACCAAGGAAATGTTTTTTTAACGTTTACCAAAAATTTATTCCACACAAATAATAAACACAAAGTGAATTGTCACAATCAAGAACTGTTTGAAGAAGTAGCATGCCAACATGATTCCACAAATGAGGCGAAGAAATAATTGTTCAAGAAGTTATATCCAATGTGGCCACATGAAGTAAATTTTTAGGATCAGGTAGTAGGCATCGTTTTTTCGGTTATTTTTATGGAATAAAAGACAAAAAAAACAAAACACAAATTAAAATTGGCCATTAAAATCTTACATGTCTACATTGTGTCAATTAACTACATTTGTAACAATAATTACCTAAAAAATCTGGCCTCCACATCATCGCGTATGGCCCCCCCACATACTGACCTCCGACCAAACTCAGGGGGGCCATCCTCAGGCAAGGCATCCTCTGGCTGCATTGGGACACCACTATTTATGGTGATGTTGTGAAATATCCCACACAGGACCACAATTTTCAAAACCATAGCTGGCAAATACATGAGCTCACCACCAGAGCGGTGGAGGCATCTGAATCGGCCTTTTAAAAGGCCGATACAGTGCTCCACCACCTGCCTGGTGGCTGTAAGTGTGGAATTATACTCACTTTGTGGTCCTGGTGTGGGAACCAAATAAGGAGTGAGCAGCCATGCAAGGGTAACCACTGTCTCCTGTGAAAAAACAAAAACAAACATCAGGACCATTGTGTAACAAGCTTTGCATTGGTTGCCACAGAAGTTGTCAACTTACCCAGAAGCAACGCATCACCAGCTTGTAGGTTGTCTAATTTGTGCCAAATCCCTGATTGCCGGATGACGAAGGAATCATGTGCACTCCCGGGGAATTTGGCATTCAGGGACAGGATCTGGAGAGAGGCATCACATACCACCATTACATTCAGTGAATGAAAGTGTTTGCGGTTCCTAAAAATAGCCTCCAGCCTTGCTGGAGGCTGAAGTGGTATGTGAGTGCCATCCACAACCCCTATGATGTGTGGGAAGCCAGCTATTTGGTAAAAATTGGCCTTTGCCACACTAAGGGAACCCATATCCAGTGGCATTGTAATAAAATGATGGAGGTGTTTAAAACTGGCCTCCATCACTGCCCTCAGGATCCTTGAAAAGGAGGATTGGGAGATTCCGGCAACTATTCCCACAGTGGTTTGAAAGGATCTTGAGGCACAGAAATGTAACACCGACATTAATTGTGTAAGTGGTGGTATTGCTGTAGGACTGACAATTTGCCGCTCAAGATCACTCTCTATTAATGAGAGAGTGTCTAGAATGATTTGGGGAGGAAGATGGTATCATCTTAATACCTCATCATCTGGCATTCCAAAAAGGGTGACACGTGTTCTATATATCTGGGGCCTTACACACCTATGAGGCCTATGCCCAAGTCGAGGTTGGTCGGGTCCTGGAACCATGGAGAAATATAAATCGACCAACATCAACCTGAAATGGTAAGCCAGGTAGTTATTGTTTTAGACAAATGTGTAAAGAAAAATATACTTATCTTTTGTAAGAAATCCAAAGATGCTTACAGGCCAGGGACGGGTCATGTGCTGAACCACCTACATTTAAAAAGTAGAAAATATATTTTAGATTAATTTAATAAACTATGATTGTAATCACATTTCTGGGGTGAAAAATAGAGAAGGGAGGACACATAGGAAAATATTACGCCACATTTCCAGGGGTATTCAATATGGGAGCGTTAACATCTTTTTTGCGTTAATTTTGGAGGTAAGACGTCATTATGACCGTTTTTACTTTTACACCCTATTCAATATCAAAGACTTATCGCAGTTTGGAAAAGTCTTTGTTAAAAAACGGTGATAAGTTTTCACCATGGAATAGGTGTCGTAAAAAAGTGCAAAATTGGGGTTTAGGGGTGCAGGCTTAAAAAAAAAAGCCTGCACCCCTGGGACTGACATTTAAACCAAAAATGTGTCCAAAAAAGTTTAACAACCAAAATAGGGACACCCAAAAAAATATTTAGAAAAATTTGGGGTGAAAACAATAAAAAATTGGATAAATTCTTACACAATATGGAAATAGGTTCAGGGCTATTCTGCAAGTATGCGGCAGTTGTTTTGAAGAATAGAATTATAGCGGCAGGTGCCCAAATGGTGATTTAAAAAAAAAATACTTTAGGGACATCAAAATATGGTAGTCCCCATTTTTAGGTTCACCAAATTTGATGGGACCACTTAAAAATGTGAAAAAATAACCTAAGTGCTCTTCTGCATCACTTCTTCAATGTTGGTAACAAAACACCTGCTGCAGCTCTTTAAATCCCCCACTTTCAATTAAAGCCTAAAACGGGGGTACCCATAGTGTTCACCCATGTTTTTTCAACTTTAGGGGGCTCTTACATTTTAAAATTGGAAAAAAGCATAACTTTACGCCAATCCAACTTCGAAGTTTCCCGTTTTTGTTAATTTTCTAGTGAATACGGGGATAAGCGGGAGCGCGCACCAGACTTAACGCAGAAAAATAATCCAATATGAAACGTTAACTTCACTGTCGAAGTTAACGCTTAATATCGGATTATTTCCAAATTAGAAAAAGGTGTTGAGGATGTCATGGAAGAGGCTGCTGGGCCTAGTAAGCCAACTAAACAAACCAAAAAAAAAAGACAGCCACAATTCACAAGAAAGGAGATGGAGGTTTTGGTCCAAGGCAGCAAGGAATATGGGTGCAAGCCAGAAATGGAAAATGTGGGATGACATAGCCAGTGCTGTCAATAGGGTGGGTGAGTTTGAACGTTCAACCCGGGAGGTCAAACGCCGGTACGTACAAACTACATTTTATTAAAAAGTGTTTAGAGATCCAAATACTGCAGGAATAATGTCAACTTTTTAACCCACAGATGGAGTGACCTCAAATATTGGCTGAAGCAAAAACTGTCTGATAGGGCTAGGCATGCAGGGGGGACAGGTGGGGGTCCCACCCCTGTGTCACTGGAGCTCAACAATTTGGAGGAGATGGCCCAGGGGTGTGTGCAGGATGAGGAGGTGTTTGGCGTATCGAACATGGATACCGATATGCCAGACTTTGCGGCTCCTCATGTTGCCTCAGGTAAATGTAGTAATGTTAATAACTCAGAAATGTGTTTGGGACAATATCTAGATTATAATGTTATTCTTTTCTCTTTTTTCTCACAGAGACACAGGCGGATGAGTCTGCTCCAGAGGGGAGCTTTGGCTGCAGAACTTCTGCTGGCTCTGCAGGGGAGGAAGCAGTAGATCCGGCTGGGGACCCTGTGGCAGACAGTCCAGGGCAATCCCCCTCGCAGGCAGTGGCCCTCCTCACTGATCTCAATATTAAAATGGATCAGCACACTGAGATTCTGGTGAGGCTGGACGCCAGTCTGATACGGGTGGCGCAGGCCCTGGAGCAAAGTGCTGCGGCCAACGTGACCATTGCTAAGGCCCTGGCGGAAAATACTGGGGCCAACGTCCATATAGCAAATGCCCTGGAGCAGCTCATTCACCAGCAGATGTTGGAGCCGGCCTCCCTTTCTGGCGGAACATCAGGACCCTCCACCTCTGGCACAACAACAGCCATCCCTCCAAATGTGCCTAGCCCTATGCCTAGCCCAGAGGCCCCAACATCTGCCTCTGGCCAGGCCAGCCGAAGGACCTCCCGGACCCGTTCAGGCTCCCTCCCTACCCCGGCCAAACGGGCCAAAAGGCGATGACAGCACTGGCTAATTTTCCCACAATCCTTATCTGTGTTTGCCCCACATTCCTTAATGGCCAAAACCTCCCTCTCCTTTCTTGTGAATTGTTTTTAAATGTTGTTTGTTTGTGGTTTTAAAATGCCACTTTTTTGATTTGTGCGTTTCTAAAAGCAAATCTTATTTTTTATTACGTTATCCATATTTTAATTTTTAAAAAACACACACAAAAAAAATGTGTAAACAAATATTCAAAAAATGAAAAACTGCACTATTCTATTGTTAAATTATTTAAAAACTGGTACAAAGGTAATCCCACAAACACAATTACAAAAAAAACAACGGAAATGTAAACATTATTTCACCCCAAAAAAAACAAGGGTTAAAAACCATTTAAGAGTTTAAATTAACACTTAGCAAAAAACAAAAGGCACGATTGTTTTCTTGGTCCCTAAAAAAAGCAGAAAAATAACAAACATGCCTTCAATATTGTTGGCCGAAAAAAAGTAAAAATTTTTTTTTGGAAAAACACGCAAATTTTAAATACATTTGTAAGCTAATTTATTGTCTAACCCAGAAATTAGCAGCTGAGTAGTACACCTGCGTACGGTTTTGTGCTACTAAAAAAAGCCTATTGGCTAAACACCTTACAAGCATTTTTGCAATTCAAAACTGATTGTTTATGAGGCCTCAATTGATAAATCGGGAAACCATCGATGAGCCATGGTAGGAACGAAGAGACCATTGTCATTGTGGTAGAGAATACCAGACCACAAGCTGAGCGAGCATTTTGAATTGAAAGTTGATCAGACAGTGACGTAACACTTTTTCCGTTCACATTGGCCGTTCGTATCAGATAATTTATGTACGCCCAAAAAACGCCTCGCCATGCCTGCGTTTTCCCATCTCCACCCCCGTCACTGCCCCAAAACGGACAGTTCTGTCAATCACATTTGATATGTCACTTCCTGTTCGCTATTCGACGAACGACTGGAAAAATGATCGCAATTAGCCGTACGCACATGCGCACTGTTACACTGACGCATGCGTGGTTTTACAACATCGGATGACTACGAGCGTACGGCCGCTTACGAGCGGCTCTGAATGAGTGCCTGTGATCACAAGATCTATAAAAACATTACCACTGATCTCTCCTATTTTCTGGTCCAAACACACCGGTTTTGATAATGGTTGGAGGCTTTAACACAGTGGCTGATGCCTCATTGGATAAATCTCTTTAGCTACAAAGCTGCATTCTGTCCATTGACAGCGATTTCATAGACTTAATACCCTCCATCAATTGACTGAACCTACAGCTACCTCTGCACAGTCCACAGAATGCTATACTGAATTGATTATATACTGGTAGAAGACACAATACTTACACAGGTACGAGATGTATCTTTGGGCAACATAATAATCTCAGACAATTCCCCTATCAGAGTTTCATTTTATGACCTTTTACCTTTGATATCCACCCACCTTTGGAACTTCCCTTATTTATCCATGTCAGAAGATTTTCATAATTTCTTAGATTCTCAATGATAATGCAGATCATTGGGATGATATGGTTCTTTTTTGGAGGCATCAAAGGCAGTGATGCTGTTACGATCCACGCCAGTACCACTCTTCCTCCGGTGCTCTCCTACAGTATAATTTCTCACTAGTGGTGCTACACTTCTGTTCAGGACCGTAACTATGGTAGAGCGACTAGTGCCAAGGCACAGGGCACCACAGGGCAGGGGGTGCTGTCTGGACCTGTCAATATTCCTGTTTATTATCATTCTCACTTGTAGCTTCCTCTTCTTTTAGCCCCAGCATTTCCTGGCCTCCGCTATCTCTTCACTGGCCCTTCTCCCTTCCCCATAAGGCCATGGCTCTTTTCTGGTGCAGAATCTTTTGACACTATTTAAAAATTGGAGGAAGGGAGGGGAAGGGGCTGCACCAATGCTCTTTCTTGCACAGGGCACCAATAAGTCTAGTTACTGCTCTGCTTCTGCTGGTGCTATTAGCACCCCATGGTTTGTCTCTCTGCAGCTGCAGGCAATTTGATAATGAGTTGCACCTGTTTCTTCTGCTTATTACCCAGCTTCTCTGAGCACACAGGGCCAGATGATCAGTTCTAGTTACCTGAATCTGTCTTGTTCCTGCCTTCCCCTTCAGCTCCCTGGCTGTTCACAGTCTGCACTGCAGTCCATTACAGCTTCATGCTGTCTCGCAAGCCAGTCTGCACCCTTTTAATTCATGCTCTTACAGTGAATATCTGTGGCTGTGCTCACTCACTTCAAGTGCCAGGCATGTTAAGGGACTCTGGGCCTGATTCAGCAAGGAACGCACGGATGTAGATGCACGCACCCAGCCTCTGTAAGAATATGCTAATGAATGTATATGCATGTCAATCGCAGCAGAATAAGCAGACACCCAGTACTACATAATACCACCCACTTCACTTTACTTGCATCCTCTATACCTTTCAAGACAGTGGAAACACCGGTAACATCGAGAACCATCGGACCCACAGACATAATAGTGGTTGACCTGACCCTCCCGCAGACATAGCAAGATTTCCTGTATACAACTAGACCTCAGGCTGCATGCGCCACCGCAAGGGCTTAATTATGCACACCTCTGAAACGCCGTCCAAATGAACAGGTATGCCTGTGTTTGCCCGGCAGCTCCCCCGTCACCACCCACAAATGGCACTTCCTGTCAATCCCATGTTCCTGGGGCTGCAGACTCCCTGCATATGCATACTCAATTGCACTGGCCGGTTCATGCATGCACACTGTGATGCATATGCATGTGCAGAGCAAAACCATCAACCGATTGTGTACGTCTGCATCCGTGCATTCCTTGCTGAATCTTCAAGTCAAGTTTGCTACCTTGTATTTTACATTGCAAGCCTGTTATATTTCATTTCAAGTCAAGTCTGCTATCCTATGATACTGCATTTCAAGTCAGGTCTGCTACTTTGTATATTACATTGCAAGCTATTTTGTTATATTGCATTTCAAGTTAAATATACTAACCTGATATCCTGCATTACAAGTTATTCCTGCTCAGCTATTAACTCCTGCCTGCAGTCTTGTGTTATACCTTCACTTCTTATTTTGTGCTGTTTTGTTGTTGTTATCATTTTCGTGTGTAAACTATTGTCTCTGTCTTACCCACAAGTGTATAAAAAACCAGCTACTGTTTCATTCCACTTCTGCATCACTTCCTTGAAATACACACTTGTAAGGGTAATCCAAGATGACTCATGACCAAGTGAGTCCTAATAGATTCAAGGTCACATCATTGACTACGGGCTTGATTCAGCAAGGAAGGTAAAGGAGAGAACGCATGCACTTGGTCAATGTTTTAGCACTGCGCATGCGTATGCATCGCACTGCGTGTGCGCGACACTAGCCAGTGCGATCGGATTATGGTATGCAGACTGCATGCAGTGTGTATGCAGACCCTTCTGATATTGATTGACAGAAAGTGCCATTTGTGGGTGGTGATGGGGGGTGGTCAGACGAACGCAGGCATTTTAATGTCGTTATAGGGGCATGCATAATTAAGGCATTGTGGCAGCATATAAAGCCATGCCATAAGCTGTACACAGGTAGTGGACAAAATCCTGTGGCAAGTCAGGTCAACCACTATTGTGCATATGAGTATGATGGCTCTCAATGTTACCGATGTTTACGCTATCTTGTGTACTGATCAGGCTGTGAGTAAAGGGAGATGGGCGGCTGCATCTTGTGCTGTGGTCTCTGTGCAGGTGCATTGCTTAGCATATTCTCACAGCGGATGGGTGCATGTGTCTGCTAGCATGCGTTCCTTGCTGAATCAGGCCCTCTGTCTCTTGGAGAAAGAGAGAGCCTGCAGTCCACTACCAATCTTTTCTGGAATCTATGACTTTGGCCTTTAGGTTCTATACAAATCATTCAAGTGGTGAATCTTTTAAATCACATAAACAAGCCCATTGTTTATTGGAATAGTTTCTTTAATCCCAAGATAAATACAAATTAGAATATTCAAAGAATATATTTACTGGGGAAACAGCTCGGCAAATTACTTGCTAATATGTCCAAAGTCTGGAAAAGAAAAGATATATACATGCTATTAATGACCCTATGTCAGGTGTGATATTCACTTAAAATACTGCAATTGTTGACCAATTTTAAAAATGTTATGAGAAATTACAATGTGCTCCATTGGTTGACCCTGCCCTTCAGGAGAAACTGATGGATGAAGCCCACCTCCAAAAATTGCCACGAGGACAGAGAATTCTATTAGATATGGACTTAACTATGACAGAACCTAATATCACATTATCTTGTCTCCAAGGCCATAAGGCCCACGGCCCAGATGTTTTACTAGTGAATACTATAAAGTATTAATTCACAATATTTCCCGTGTTTGTTGAAATTGTATCTACTGATACATAGACATTCCTCTCCTTACCACACATTGAATAACTTGCACACCATTTTTTTGCCAAAATCTAACAAAGACTCACAGTTAGTGGCCTCATACAGACCAAATTCTTTACTTAATTTGGATTTCAAAATTTTTGCAAAGATAATGGCAATGCATTTACAATCAATCCTCCTGGATTTCCTAAATATTCCATCAGTTGGTATTTGTAAAGGGCAGCCACTCTTTAAAAGGAAATCAAACTGTGGATCTTATCAAGAACCTAATTCAAATAACATGCTACTTAACCGTGATTCCGATAAGGCCTTCAATCTTGTCCTCTGATCTCACCTGTATATAGTGCTTATGTGCAGAGCATTTAGCCAATATTTTATTGGCTAAATTCACTACTTTTATACTTCACCAATCAGCACCCTTTTACATAATGAACTTTCAAGAGGAGGTGTGACGAAGCACAGGGGCACTCGTCAAGGCTGTCCCTTATTACAATTCCTTTTTAATTTATATTTTCTTAAAATGGTCCTTCCTGACAATAATTGTATCTCTTCAACCACTCCACTTTTTGCTTATTAGATATAAAAAATATCAACATGCTTTTAGTAGAGATGAGCCGGCCTGGTTCTCCGAGAACTGTACCCACCCAAACTTTGGGGATCTGAGGGGATCCAAGACACAGCTCAGATCTCCCTGCCCTCCCCAGATCCCTTTTCCAGGCAAAACCTCAAGATCCTGCCGTCGGATCTCGAGGTTGTGCCTCAAGCGGCCATTTTCAAAGTCCCATTGAATTCAATGGGCTTGCCGCTGATTGGCTGAGAGAGCCATCTGTCACAGCTCTCAGCCAATAAGTGTTTGTCCATAGGCTTCAATGGGCACAGGAAAAGTAAGGGAGATGCCACCCATCCCTCCCATAGTGACATCACCGGTACTCCCGCATTGCCGACACCGCCAGCACCCTACACTGAGGACACCACCAGCACCCCCACACTGCTAACAATGCCACCACCCCTGCACTGAGGACACTGCTGTCCCTCGTACTGAGGACACCATCAGCACCCTCCACTGCTGACACTGCCAGCATCCATGCACTGAGGACACTGCCGGCACCCCACACTGTTGAAACTGCCAGCACCATGCATTGAGGACACTTAAAGCACCCCTGTTCTGCCTCCCCCATACTAAGGACACCATTGGTATATCCAACCCACACTGTATCTGACCTGCACTTTATCCAACCTGCACTTTATCCAACCCACACTGTATATGACCCACACTGTATCCAACATGCACTGTATCCAACCTGCACTATATCCATCCTGCACTGTATCTGACCTGCACTGTATCCAACCCACATTATATCCAACCTGCACTGTATCCAACCCACACTGTATACTGCACTGTATCTAACCTGCACTGTTTCCAACCCACACTGTATACTGCATTGTATGTGACCTGCACTGTATCCAACCCACACTGTATTCTGCACTGTATCCAATCCGCACTGTTACCAAAACTATATCTGACCTGCACTGTATTCAACCAACAATGTATCCCACACTGTATCCAACCTGCACTATAAACTGCACTGTATCAGACATGCACTGTAACCAAATCACACTGTACCCCGCACTGTATCCGACCTGCACTATATCCAACCCACACTATGGGCCTCATTCAGAGGCGGTCGGAAGATGCAAGCGGTCGCTCAGAAACTGGGCGGCCACTTGCATCCTGACCGCCCGCCTCTGTTGCGGTTGTTAGGCTGTGGGTTAACACCCGCAGCTCTAACGACCGCTCGGGTGATGGTCGCGATGGTCAGAGACCATCGCGACCATCGGGGCTTACGACGAGACCCTAGGGCAGGGTCTCACTTGTTGTAAGCCCCGGAGAGCTTCTGGCTCTGTCAGAGCCAGAAGCTCTCCACTGACATCACTAGTGATGTCAGTGGGGCCTTCCCCAAACGGCAGGCATTCCCATGGGAATGCCTCCATTTGGGCTGCCACCCCCCCAGCCCGCTTTTCAAACGGGCCGAGCTGTCAATCAACATCAATCAACATGCGCATGAGTGAGCCGGCTCCGTCGTGCGCATGCCACTGGCAAAACATCGAGGCGTCCATGCGGTCGTAGACCGTACGGCCGCCTCTGAATAAGGTCCTATATACCACACTTTATCCAGCCTGCACTGTATACAACCCACACTGTTTCCTACACTGTGTCCGACCCACGCTGTGTCCGACCCACACTGTATCTTACCCACACTGTATCCAACTTGCATTGTATCTGACCAACACTGTATCCGACTGGCACTGTACCCTGCACTGTATCTGACCCACACCGTTTTTGACCCACAGGTATGGAATGCTGTTTTTGTGGTAGGGGAGATTTTGGGACACTGCTCAGCAAAAAGGCTGATTGAATGGGGCTTTACATAGGCATAGATTGTCATTCATCAGTGGCCCAGCACCCAAGGAGGAAAATACAGATTGGGCACTGAGAATAGGCAGGTGCTGGGGGCATGTGCACTTGTGTATTGTGCATTCCTGTCTGCTGTTGCTATTTACACATGGTTAAGTTTTTTTAGTTATCTGCTTGTTAACTATGGGCCTGATTCAGAGCCGTTCGCTATTTGTGGTCGTTCGTTCAAAAACAAGGGGTGGCTATTCAAATGATCCGTTCGCAAATTGCAGTCTGTTCCCACCTCTAAGTCTGAACGAGCGACCAAAACATACGCTCGTTTCTTTGATAAAAACGCCCCCTGGCCGCACGCACCATACGTCATGTCCGCTATTTATTAGATTAATCGAGTACATCGTACAGCGTATGAACTGCTCGCTATTCTTGTGGTTGGTGTTTTCAACCACTATTTTGCGAGCAGTTCTGAGTTAAAAAAAACCAAGTGACGTGGTCAATGACGCTGCTGTATTAATTATGCACTCCCTTAAAACGCCCGTTTTGACCTTTAAGCACGCCTGCGTTCGGATCTCCACTCCCCGTTTTCAAGCACCTTCCCCTGTTACCACCCACATACGCCTCATTCTGTCACTCAAAATAGCAGGCCCTCGCTATATTGCGTAACAACGATTTTCGGCCGCACTGACTGGTTCGCGCATGCGTACTAAAAACCGTACGCATGCGCAGATGTGCGAACATCGCTAGGAACGAGCGTACTGCCGCTAGCGAGTGGCTCTGAATGAGGGCCTATGACTACTTGTTTTGAGCAAGGATATCCCACACACGATTATTAGTAAATTTCTCTGTTGTACTGTTTTCTATTGAACGTACTTGCGAGTTAGTTTAATTGGTTATTGCTAATACATTACTAATTTGTAAAACATTTGTAAACAGAAATAACTGCCGTGTGTTTGTGCCGCTGCTCTGTTGGTGGCTTAGTGTAGGCAGTCAGCCTTTGGCCTACGTTGGTGAACAATATTGTGAGCTGTGAAGTGGTCAAAATTGACTGGAATGACTAGAAATTAATGTTATTGTGCTTATTAATATTGTAGAGAAAAAAAAGGCCCAAATGATGTGATTTTAGCTGTTTTTATAAATTTTTTAAGAAAATACAGATCCAAAACCAAAACCAAAACACGCAAGGGCGGTTTTGCAATACCAAATCCAGATCCAAAACCCCAAAGGAGATACAGATCCAAAACCAAAATGAAAACCAAAACACAGGGGTCGGCGCACATCTCTAGCTTTTAGTGGTTTCAGTTGGAATCACAAAACAAGTAATATTGATCTTATAAAGTAAAAACAAAATTCTCAGTAGAGCATAGCCCAGGAAGTCAAATGGCCAATGCAGACATTTTGTCCTGCATTTCTTGTTTGGGAAGTACAGACATTCCCCACACATGTTTGAAACAGGAGTGAGGGATATGCTGATAAAAGCATAGTAAAAGTTGTCAATAAGAGCTATGTGTGCCCTAAATTCCTGGTTTCTGTCTGGTGGACAGAAGCTAATTGGCAACATTAATTGTCATAGCATCTGGAAAAAGATGTGTCAGTTGCTAGTTTCAGTATTTCACTGCCTGGGGAACAGGCAGCATGCCTGTTGACAGACACTATGATTATTGTCTTTAAGTACTGTGCTAATACAGTTTTTTTTGTGAGAGAGTTCCACACTGAGAGAGGGAATCATTTGTTTAATCACTGATACTGTAGCTACTCCATTTTTCTTGGGGGAGTTGGAAGAACATTGCACTGTGAGGAATCTGTGCAAAACCAATGAAAGGTGGCCATCCCTCTTAAAGTGTGTTTCTTGTGAAATATGGGGAGGGGTCCCATGTACAGTCTCCATCCAGGGCCCCCTCTTCTCTCTCCAGCAGCCAGCAGCACACTGAGCACAGCACAGCAGCGGTAGACACTGGACACTAGTCTGTGCCCAGAGTCTACAGCGCATGCGCAGGTCACCGGGAAAATGGCACGGCAGCCATTTTCTCAGTGTTTTCCATACTGCAGTGGCCAGGTTCCATTAGTTTTTCTTACAGCGCTGACACTGGCATCGATATGGGACTCCAGAGTGGTAAGTATTATATGGGTGCAGGGTATGCAATGTGTGCCCCCCTGGACCCAGGGGCCCATGTGCACCACATACCCTGCACCCTGATGGGATGACATTCTCTCACTGTTTGTTTTAGATGTTTATTGGCAGCCTTTGTAGTGGGAGGGTATTGGGAGTTCATTTAAATCAATGTACACACATGTTTATTATTGATACTTTATCAGTATGTCTTAGATCTTAGGGCCTGATTCAGACCCACTCGCGAACGGCTGTCCGCTCGCAAGTGGGTCGATGGTCTGCACTGATTGACAGCATGCCCCCTTTGGTGGGCGTGCCGGGGGCATGCCTCCCAGACGGGGGCGTTCCCAAGGGAACGCCTACCATCAGAAGCCGGCCCCACTGACATCACTAGTGATGTCAGTAGGAGTGATTTTGGCTCTGATAGAGCCAAAATCACTCCGGGCCTTGCGGTTGAGAAACTCAACCGCAGGCTTCGGCTCGCAGTGGCGATGGTCGCGATGGACAAGATCATCGCGACCATCATCCTGCACGCTCGTATATGCTGTGGGTGGTGACCCACAGCTATACGAGCGTCCAGGAGGACTCTCCATAATTATGGAGGTGGGCCCTGATTCAGAGCGAGCGCTCTGGTCAGAGCGTCCGGCTCTGAATCAGGGCCTTAGGCTGCAAACCAAATGGCATAGACTCTTTTTTTCTAAAGTGTTTTTGTACAAAGTGTAATAATATTTTTATAGGATACTATATAACAAATTTGAACAGGAGAAAAACAGAAGAACACAATTAGACTAATACATCACAAATCACAAATACTGGAGGACAATTAACACACTTCAGCATGTCAGTTGCCCTTCACCTCAAGCCATCCTTCTGGGAGGGAGCTGAATGTCTGCGCACAGTGGGGGGCGTGGTTCTTGGTTTTTGGCATTGTGAAGCAGGGGGAGGAGCCACGATGATGCGATTCAGCGCGAATCACATCATAAGGCCCCCTGCTGAGGGGGTTTCTTGTAGTAGTTGGGGGGGCAGGCAGCAGCCAGGAGGCATGCCTGCCTTTCCAGGGGGTCGGGAGCAGTACCCGATATTCCCGACCAAATCGGGAGTGCAGGCAAGCCTGCCTCAAGCACCTACTTGAGGTGGAGGGTAACATCCTTGATAATGGATACTCATTACATCTGAATATCCTGGATACTCTTTACAGAACTCCTTGCTTGGATATCCTGCTAATATCACCAATTATCACTTTGCTTTCAACCCTTACTAACTATTTTTATTATTATACAGTACACATCTGTCTCTAAATCATTCCTGTGTGGTTTCTATTTACCTGTGTTGTATAGTAATTTCTACCTGCAATCAGAGTCGTAACAAGGCCTCTGAGCACCCTGTACTGGCCTTATCCCTTGTAGCATTACATCATGATAGTGCACATAAGGGGATGGAGCCGCTGGCACCCGTAACTGCAGCAGTGCTTGGAGAGTCTTCAAGATGCTCCTAGCAGCTGTAATTATTGCAGGGTGTCTGCCTGTAGCATCAATTTACGCTACTGGCAGCTTTGCTGCAGCGATACTGGCTGCAGGGTGTTGTTCCAGGCACCCTGCAGCCAGAAGCAAGGGCCGTGGGGTAGTGGTGGTACCACCCACAGAGCTCTGCACTGTATTCAGCCACACAGGTCGCACACCACTAGTAATGGCTCTGCCTGCAAAAGCACTGTTTTTTACCATTGCTTCTCACCTATGCTATACGTTGCTTATTATAATATTATTTTCACGCAACCATCACATTTTCTAAATTTTCATTTTAATATTATAAGATTGTTGTCCTGCTTTCATATTTACAATCACTGTCCTTTTTTGTCTGCATATTAACCTTCATTTGTCATTTTGTCTGCACTATTTTTGCACTTTCACTGTTACCATTACTATTGCCATTTCTAATCCTCATTACCTTCACCTTCCCATGTCCCTCCTTTTCTCATTTCCATCCCTCATTTTTCATCTTTTATTACCTGCTCCTACCTTTTTCTCTTCCTCCTAGTCACCTCTCCCTCCTTCTTTCACTCTCCTCCTTCCCTGTAGTTCTCTCCCCTTCACCTTCTATTGCTATTCTCCCACCATGGTCCTGCTCCCTACTCCTCCCCAACTCCTTTCACATCACAATACACTCCCTCCCTGCTAGTTTTCCCTCCTTGTTCATGCTCCCACCCCATTCTGTTGATCTCCCCATCTCCTCACCCCAAGTCAGTCTCACTACAATCTCCAGCAATCCTAATTATTTCTTTATTATCTCTTTCTCTCTCTCTCTCTCTCTCTCTCTCTCTCTCTCTCTCTCTCATGTCCTCTGGAATGCAAGTTCACTCTGTAGCAAACTGCCCCCCAACTATGATGCCTGGAGTTGGTGTGAGGATCCTTCTCTCTCCCTGCTTCTCTTTCCAATTCATACTCTCAGAAGCCTCACTACCATTCTATTCCTTTTAAGTGTATGCTATTCACCTCTTCCCACCTGTTTAACTTTGTGTAGGTGTCATCAATTGCCCCTGGACCTTTCTCCAAGTCTTTTTGAAAACTTTGCCTCCTGGTTCCTCCACTTAATCTCTCTTCTGACCTTCCCTCCCTCATCTAATGTGACTTCTATATCCCTATTGACAAGCTAAGGTACAAGGTTTCCTGGCACTCTAGGCAAAATGTCAACCTACTGCCCGCAACACTCATCCCACCCACACTCCTGTTACCCACTTCCCAGCCAGGAAGGTGAAAGTGCGGCATCTTATACTGTAAGTTCCCCAGCCGTCTGCCTCCATTGAGTATAACAAGGATGTCTCTCTGAAAGACATCCTTAATTATGTGATGGAAAGACACCACTCTACTCCCCAGATCCCAACGCTCTCTAATGGTAGAGTGAGCCCTGCCAATGACCACTATTACTTTTTTTCATGGGAACACTGTCCCTCTACTCTCTCATTGATGGTCCTATCCATACGGCTGAGGTAAGGGTACACTCGTGCCCCTATATTTTTTACATATTTATCACACGTTACAAATGATAACTCTGCTATCTGATAAAATTAAATGCTTATAAATGTATATTTGATCTCCTATCTAAATGATTCATGCACATGGACTACAATGAATATATGCTTATACATACCCATAAATAAGGTCAGTGCTGATTTTGTGTTACAAACTATGCATTTTATTAGCAATACTAGCATGTTGACAATTAAGTGATCAAACACCTGCACAGTCTTTTGTGTTGTTTTGATGCTATAGATATATACGATTTGGGCAATACTTATTCATCTGACATATTTTTTACTACAATTTTTGATTACCTGTAATAATTGTCTAGTACATCTATTAGACAGAATATTCATGTTACAGTGGTTTACGAACAGAGGGCCTGATTCAGAGCCGGATGCTCTGACCAGAGCGCTCGCTCTGAATCAGGGCCCTTATACCTAAAAATGGAGCGGCCTCATGGCCGCTCGCATAGCTGTGGGTGACCACCCACAGCTTTTGCGAGTGGCCAAAAAGATGGTTGGGATGGTCAAGACCATCGCGACCATCGGGCTTGCGACGAGACCCTGCGGTAGGGTATCGCTGCCGCAAGCCCAGGAGTGCTTTTTGCTCTATCAGAGCCAAAAGCACTCCCACTGACATCACTAGTGATGTCAGTGGGGCCGGCCCCAGATGGTAGGCGTTCCCATGGGAACGCCTCCGTCTGGGCAGCAACGCCCCTGGCACGCCCACCAAAGGGGGTGTGCTGTCACTCACCATCGACAGCACGCCCCCTTTGGTGCGAGACCCATAGCGACAGCTTGGCTGTCGCTATGCGGGTCTCGCGCATGCGCACGACGGAGCACCCTCCATCATGCGCATGTGCACTAGGGCACCATCGACCCGCTTGCGAGCGCTCAGCGCTCACGAGCGGGTCTGAATCAGGCCCAGAGTGCTTATTTCTATACATCTGTTTGTGATAAGCAAGCATTATACCATTGTGAAATATTTACCCGTGTATCTAATTGAACTGAATATATGTACAATGTTCCAATTAGCTGTCCCTTCTAAATGGCAGTGAGAGATAGCATATTGCCCATTATAAACCGCTTGTAACAGCGGTGGGAAGCAGAATTTGACGGGAATTAATGTGTTGTATCTACAATAGTTGCCAGCAATAATGGCAATATATAAACATATATACATATTGCATATACAGTGATCCATAATAGGATCAGCTTATATATGAACTATGTATGAACACATGCACTAATCCTCTTGATAATGGGAAATTAACATAATTGACCAATTATAACAAAATTGGAGGATGAATAGATATATAGACAATAAATATAACAATATTGGGATAAATACAACTACCCACATAGCTGATAATTAAATTGCATTAACATTGAGACTGCTCCTTGCCCTCAAGAAGGTCGTATATGATTGGGAATAAACAACCATTTAATACTTAGGTGACCCTGACAAGGAATAACTCGAGATATAAATAAATAAAAGACACAGAGGTTTTTACAATGATTTTAAATCACATTCTTCTAATCTTTTTCACTGTCCTATATTTTAATTATTGTTTTATATTATTTATTACAAAGAAACTAATAAAGGTTAAGTTTTAATTAGAATAATTCAAGCCTTACATTAATAGTCCCTAGAGTGCACCTACAGTTCTCACTCTTTATTTCTCATTATTTCTTTCTGACCATTGTGAAATATGTCAGACTTTAGGTTTAAGCACAAATAAGCAGAGAGCTAAACAGTTTGTAAGGACAACATTATGCAAACTGATGCTGTGTGTGTCCTTTCTGCTACAATTTTGTGGTGCCTAATTGGTAATTGACTCTAATTAAAAGGCTATTTAACAGGATAGGCAATTTTATAAATATATGAGCCTTATGAACCTAATACACATATTTCTTATTAGCTCTCAAATGTGGTTCTGGAAAATATAAGGAGATATATATTTTCACCTTATATCACTGATGGAAGGAACACATGATCAATCTATGCTCATGTAATAATTTTCTCCTTTCCATATTAATTTGACTGAATGATATTTTATTTAATGATTCACTTTGTCTTTTTGGTTTTTTGTGTGTGTTTTTGTAGTCCTAATAATGAGCCAACAAAATACAGGCCTGTTTTTCTATTTTAATTAAATCAAAGTAAAAGTTATATTTTAAATTTATACATTATACCCCATGAGTGCTCCTAAAAAAGCGTCCTTTCTCCTTTTTTGTTCTTCTGTGCTCCTAAGCACAGTATAAAACAGAAAATTCGTTTATACGGTATACACATACTGATATACTGTACATAACACAGTGACATAAATTTGTTGACATGACAGACACTTATGGTATACATTAGTTATACACAAATGTATATATTACAGCAACACACACAGTAATTATACTTGGCAGACACATATATGTATATGTATCCTCATACATCTAGCCTCAACATGCCACACAGTGCGACTTGCCTGCCATGAGTGATCCGCTAAGTCCTGTACTACTCTGGTAACGTTGGGCATCTCTTTCCAGCAAAAATGCACCTAGATTAATTTGATATACAACACTTATATATCTGTGTGCACCTGAATATGTATATGAATCACAACAAAACTTGGAATGAAAAAAGCTGTGGCCGCTACATTGTAGCACTTCGTATAGCAATTCAGAGACTCAGACTAGGATGCAGAAACTCAGATATATAAGTGTCGCATTCCAAATTAATCATCACAGTCTGCTAGTGCATCCTAGTCAAATTCATTGTGATTTTGATGCATTTTCATGGAATAAAGATACAAGTAAAACACCTAGCATAGTCTCTCGGGACCTGGCATGCCGAGAGGGGCTTTTTAGTGCAACTGCAGCAAAGATGTATAAGGACATATCTGCATGACAAAGAAATACATACATATTGTTATACAAGACACAGCAAACTATATACTACTATATGTGATACAGTGACAGATATACACAGACATGACACACCATACACTGATACACATGACAGTGACTCTCATATGCATATATGACACAGTAATATAGAGCCACAGTGCCTGCACTAACCTCTAGCATGTTTTCTAGCTATAGACTTACAATATTTTCTGTCATGTTCCCTGTGGCTGATCTACTCTGTAAATGGCCAATACAGGAGGAGCACTGGTGTAACTGCAGAATAGTCCCATGTGTATTATGATTGAAGACATGTTCCAGCCAGGTAGAAGGTTCTGATATGACAGGTGGGCTGGAGACAATATGTCCAATGGTCCATGGCGGCCGTCTGCACCATGTACAAGAATGATTTTTTTTCTTGTTAGATGGCTCAACAGCTGCCTAATGGTAGCACCAGCCCTGCCAATTTATGTTCTTACTTACCCCTTTGCTTCTTACTTACACCTCTGCCTGTAGTTAGAGAGACCAAACAATGATGTAAGGGAAAGGACTCTTTTATAATTGATTGGTCTAGCTAACTAAACCTCTCTTCACTCTCAGATAAATGGACACTCTTTTTATCAAGTCTTCACTCACTATTGACTTAACCTACTCACTATTCCCTCTCTCTTACCATCATCTTCTTTCCTTTAACTTAACTCTCACCCTTTCTCCACCTATTCCTCAAAAAGCTACCATTACCAAGCATAACCTTGAAGCAATTGAACCTATTTCCTTTTCATTGTCTATTAACTCACTTATTCCCTCATTGTCACAATCTCCTGCCTTAACCAAACTGTTTAATTCTTTAATAGCACTCATTAGTTCTGCTCTGGACTCTGGGCCTGATTCAGACCCACTCGCGAGCGCTGAGTGCTCGCAAGCGGGTTGATGTTGGCCCAGTACGCATGCACGAGACCTGGATAGCGATGGCCAAGTATGGTCTCATACCAAAGGGGGTGTGCTGTCGATGGTGAGTGACAGCACACCCCCTTTGGTGGGCATGCCGGGGGCGTGGTTGCCCAGACAGAGGTGTTCCTATGGGAATGCCCACCATCTGGGGCCGGCTTCACTGACATCACAAGTGATGTCAGTGGGGGTACCTTTGGCTCTGATAGAGCCGAAAGCACTCCAGGGCTTGCGGCAATGAGACCCTACCACAAGGGTCTCATTGCAAGCCCGATGGTCACGATGGTCTTGACCATTGCGACCATCTTTTTGGACGCTCGCTATAGCTGTGGGTGGTCACCCACAGCTATGCGAGTGGCCAGGAGGCCGCTCTAAAAAAAGAGAAGGACAGCCCGGATTCAGAGTGATCGCTCTGTCAGAGCGTCTGGCTCTGAATCAGGGCCTCTGTTACTTCTACTGTCACTACTAGCCTTGTTGTGTTTCCTTGCAGACTTCCTCCATTTTAGATGTTCTTCTCCTAGAGCAGTGATTCCCAACCTCGGTCCTCAAGGCACACTAACAGTCCTGGTTTTAGTTATATCCATGATTGTGTACAGATGGTTAAATCAAAATAACTGAGGTACTAATTAAGTCACTTGTGCTCAACTATGGCTATCCCTAAAACCTGGACTGTTAGTGTGCCTTGAGGACTGTGGTTGAGAACCCCTGTCCTAGAGTGCTTGCAATTTTCCTTTTATTTTCTTATTTGAAAACCTTTATCTCTCTCAGTCTTCCAACCCTGCTTCTTTCAATTCCTTCCTCCGCTCTCCTCCTTTCCTTCCCTCCTCACTCTTTGCCCTTGAACACAATCCACTTCACATCCAAAAATGATCCAACAGAGGGTGTGGCCTAGATGTTTCTGAGAGAGGATATGTACTCTGTGAGCTCCTTCAGCCAGCTGTCTAAACCTCTGTTTAGGGGGATTTTTCCTCCCTTATCCTACTAACCCAGAACACCTCTCCCCCCTCTGCTCTTTTGGACTCCTCTGGCACACTCATTGCTAGTCCTGGTATTTAATTACCTGGGAACCTGAGTCCACAGCCTCAATTTTGCTGCTGGACCCATTGAGGCCTTGCTTACCATTGTCTAGCTCCTCCTCTCACTTGGTACTGCAGCCTATAGATCTGAGCCCCCTAGCCTGCCATTGGAACCATGGTCTGCTCACCCTGCCAAGATAGAGGCCTCTCACCTTCACTGGACAGACAGAGCTCCAGCTTACAGTGGTCACCATCTTGGCTGAATCTGTTTGTTGGCCTTGCTGCTTGGACTCTGAGACTGCTGCTTCTGTGCCCTCAGTAGGGTTTCCTCTGGGCTGCCACTGCATACCCCTGTGCTTCCCCTCCCCTGGATCGGGAGCTTCACGTAGAGGACACCCATCCTCCTCCTGCTGTTGCAGGATGTAAGATTCCACTACTGCTGCCATAGTGCTTGGATTGGAGGGTCACAACCATCATAGTATGCTGAAGGCTGCATTACAGAACTTACATTTCTCCTTACAGAATCTGGAGGTCTCTTGGATTTCCTGCTGGGCAGACACCTACCTGCCCACCTTCAGTGGGTGCCCCTGAATATCTAGTCTGAGGGTCTGCTTTTTTTCTCCTGCTGGCAGCTGCCTTGGAGGGTAGCACAGCAGTGTGCCCCCTCCTCTGGCTCTGGACACAGTCCCATCACAATTATATAAATCATTTGCCTCTCATTTGATATTAGCTATTTTATTCAAAATTCAGGATGGCCACATTACTCATTGGTCCCTGGTGGATGTATGCTGGCTGTTCTGTATCCAGGAGTTCTCTTAAAGTCATGCTGCCTTGATCTATCTGCTGTATATATGTTCAAGCTGATACCTCCTGAGAGATGAACTCTCACCTACCCATGCAACAGTACTTGTAGTGAGCCCATTTTCACTGGCACCTACTCTTCCTGCTCTACACTGTCTTTGGGAAAGAGATTATAACAGATTATGGCTGCTAAGAGGCAATTGATAATATCCTCCCTGACCCGCCAATTCATTTTCAACCAAAGGGTTCTACAGCTGCTATCATATCCTCCCCAACAACTCCTACTCACACCCATTGGGTCTCCCCTGCTCAATCCACTTCTGCAGACCAACCTTCCCTTCAGTTGATGATACTTTTCTAACAGGTCGGATGATGCAACAAATGCTTCAGTCTTTCTGGGTGGACCTTATAGCCAGCATGCATTCTGTGTTACGGAAAGCAAAGATGCAGGAACTTGTGACCTCCCATAATAACTTCATTATTGCCCATGAATCCACAGTGGCAGAACTCTCTACTAGACAAATGATTGGATTTAGAAGACCATTCTCGGAGTTCCAGAATCAGTGCTGAATTCTGACCTTTAGTAGTTTGCCTCGTCTATATTTTAAAAACTGTTGTCGTCCTTTGGTGAGAATAACTTACTCATAGATTGGATTCATCACCTCCCCAAACCTTGTAATTCACCAACTTCTGTTCCTAGGGACACTCTCCTCCATGTTTATTTTTTTTCATGTCAAGAAGGCAATCCTTCAGGCTGCCAGAGCTGACAAACTTTCTGAAGTTTTTTGAAACTTACAACTATTCCCTGACTTTTCAATGACCACCGTTACTAAACATTATTTTTTCCATCCTAATGCATCAATCTTAAAACAACATGGGATTCCATACTTTTGTGGATTTCCTGTTAATCTCCTCATAAAAAGAGACAGTTCAACATTTGTGGCATCCTCTTTTGAAGCTGTACTTAAGCTTCTTGAGTACTGGAACATTTAGGTACTTCCATCTTACTCCAAGGGGTATATTTACTAATGTTTGGCTTTTTCGATGTAGAGGTGTTGCCCATAGCAACCAATCAGATTCTAGCTATTATCTTATAGAAGGTGCTAGTTACAAGTTAAGTAGAATCTGATTGGATGCTATGGGCAACATTCAAACTTCTAAAAACCCACACTTTAGTAAATATACCCCTAAGGCTGAAGAACAAACTGTGCTCCAATAATTATATGCATTTCTGGAGATAACAGCAATTCACATTGTCAAATAAAACAAGAAAATACATAACTGAGGATGAAGATAGGAATCAGGGAAATCTGGTTAGCCCCCTGTTACTACTACTCCCCTGTGTGCCTGTGCAGTGAACATTGAGGGTGTCCAACTCTGATTAAATGCAGAAAGAAAAAGGTTGAACTGCTGTTAAGGAAACCTCTGTGTGTTACTCCTGTTAGAAAACCATTATAGAAGAAACCAACTACAGGTGCCCACAGTTGCAAACCATATGGCCTCAAATTCACTGGACTAGAGAAAGTAAAACCTAACTGGAGAGGGGGAGATCACGCTAGTAAGATTGATAAGGTGAAGAGTCAATGGATCTATGAGTTAAAGATTCTCAAACCAGGGGGGCCTAAATATAGAACCATAACGACTAGAGATATGGATACAAAGGAACTGGAACATGAATAGATTAACCTCCATATTATTATAAGTACATATAAATGCTTCCACCCTTACATCCCTTACTCTGTAGATTAATTTTGGGACCATCCCTAAAGATCATGAACATTTACCTGGAGCTCAATTTCTGGAGGGTGACACACTGAAGCCAGATAGAGACATGAAATAGATGGATTAAAGTACTAGAGCCATGGCCCATATAGAGTACAGAATGAACAATATAACTCACAAGATATTCACTGAAATGGAACAAGGGGATACATCACTCATTTAAATAATATAATATAGAGAACATAAAAATATTGAACATATTGTTGTCATCATAAACCCCAATGTTTCTACATATAACTAACTCCATCAATATTACTATAGGAAGAACTATAGATATATGTTCATTAATAGTGCCACAGGACATAATCCTATAGGGTACTGCCAACATGCCCTGTCATTTAATGTTTCCCATTTAAATCCCACCCACTAGATATGAATCAAGTATGGATGGGAATGTCACCCTCTTAATAGAATTAACTGTAACAATAAAATATCTAGTATAGATAGGAAGAGTACCCTCATTTGAAACAAATACACTGCTGCTTTTGTAAAAAGCACACAGCATTGCAAAAGGTACTGAACGGATCACCACCAAAATGGCCGCTTCCAGAAGTGGAGACAGAGACAGAGAAATAGTCTGAGGGATTAAGGACAAGCTATCACTCAACTACCAAACAACCAATAGATTTCTGGTACATGAGGATGTCCCCACTTGGCATGCTAAGCATGCACAAACAGCAGGAACAGCAGGAAGGTAGAGTGCGCTCTAGTGATGGCTTCAGAGCATTTATGTGGGCTGCGAACCAGGAAGTGCTGGCAACAGGATCATTTGGATCCAATACATTCAGGTATTTAACCTATGGACAAGGACAAACACCACATCGACCCTTGAAACAGTCCCAACCTGGGATGTAACATTGGAGCACTATTTTTGTGTATGTACATTTGTTTTTTTATTTTACATTTGTTATGACTATGTCTACTGATTGCCAGTGAAGGCATATGGACAGCTGAATAAAGTATATATTTTTATCCCTCTCTCCACGTTTCTAGTGTATTTATTAGGGGTGTGCACCGGCCACTTTTCGTGTTTTGTGTTTTGGTTTTGGATCTGGATCTTTCTTCGTGTTTTGGATCTGGATTGGTTTTGCCAAAACCACCCTTCCGTGTTTTGGGTTCTGGGTTTTGTGTTTTGGATCTGTATTTTTTTAAAAAAAAGCATAAAAACAGCTAAAATCACAGAATTTGTTGGTTTCTCTGCTCCTATGCTATTATTAACCTCAATAACCTTAATTTCCACTCATTTCCAGTCTATTCTGAACACCTCACACCTCACAATAGTGTTTTTATGTCCAAAAGGTTGCACCGAGGTAGCTGGATGACTATGCTAAGCGACACGAGTGGGCGGCACAAACACGTGACCCATCTAGGAGTGACACTGCAGTGGCAGACAGGATGGCAGTTAGAAAAACTAGGCCCCAAACTGTACATAATGCAAAGAAAAAAAAGAAATGCAAGATGGAATTGTCCTTGGGCCCTCCCACCCACCCTTATGTTGTATAAACAGGACATGCACACTTTAACAAATCAATCATTTCAGCGCCAGGGTCTGCCACACAACTGTGGCTGAAATGATTGGTTCGTTTGGGCCCCCACAAAACAAGCTGGCAATTAATGTGTCCCTGCACAAACTGGCTCTACGGAGGCAAGATGTCATCCTCATCCTCCTCATCCACCGATTCCTCACCCTCTTCAGTGTGTACATCCTCATCCTCACAAAGTATTAACTCGTCCCCACTTGAATCCACCACCACAGGTCCCTCTGTACCTTCTGGAGGCTGGTCTCCCTGGAAGAGCTGATAATTCATTTTGATGAACATCATCTTCTCCACATTCTGTGGAAGCAACCTCCTACACCTTTCGCTGACAAGGTTCCCGGCTGCACTAAACACTCTTTCGGAGTACACACTGGAGGGGGGGCAACTCAGGTAAAATAGAGCCAGCTTGTACAGGGGCCTCCAAATTGCCTCTTTTTCCTGCCAGTACAGGTATGGACTGTCTGGCATGCCTACTTGGATGCTGTCACCGATGTAATCCTCCACCATTCTGTCAATGGTGACAGTATCATATGCAGTGACAGTAGACATGTCAGAAATTGTTGCCAGGTCCTTCAGTCCGGACCAGATGTCCAAACTTGGTCCTGCCTGCCCTGCATCACCGCCAGCGGGTTGCTTAGGATACCTAAGTTTTTTCCTGGCAGCCCCAGTTGCGGGAGAAAATGAAGAAGGAGCCGTTGACGTGTCACGTTCCGCTTCAGCTGACAGTGTGTTCACCAGCAGGTCTTTGCACCTCTGCAGGCTTGTGTCGGCCAGAAAGAGAGACACCACATAGGCTTTAAACCTAGGATCAAGCACGGTGGCCAAAATGTAGTGGTCTGATTTCAACAGATTGACCACCCTGGAATCCTGGCAAAGCGAATGAAGGGCTTCATCCACAAGTCCCACATGCCGAGCGGAATCGCTCCGTCTTAGCTCCTCCTTCACTTTCTCCAGCTGCTTCTGCAAAAGCCTGATGAGGGGAATGACCTGACTCAAGCTGGCTGTGTCTGAACTGACTTCACGTGTGGCAAGTTCGAAGGGCTGGAGAACCTTGCACAACATGGAAATCATTCTCCACTGCGCTTGAGTCAGGTGCATACCCCCTCCTTTGCCTATGTCATAGGTGGATGTATAGGCTTGTATGGCCTTTTGCTGCTCCTGAAGCATATAGAGGGTTGAGTTCCACCGCGTCACAACCTCTTGCTTCAGGTGATGGCGGGGCAGGTTCAAGAGTGTTTGCTGGCGCTCCAGTCTTCGGCACGCAGTCGCTGAATGGCGAAAGTGGCCAGAAATTTTTCGGGCCACCCAAAGCGTCTCCTGCACGCCCCTGTCGCTTTTCAGAAAATTCTGCACCACCAAGTTTATTGTGTGAGCAAAACATGGGACGTGCTGGAATTTGCCCAGATGTAATGCCCGCACAATATTGGTGGCGTTGTCAGATATCACAAATCCCCAGGAGAGTCTAAGTGGGGTAAGCCACTGGGCGATGATTTCCCTCAGTTTCTCTAAGAGGTTGTCGGCGGTGTGCCTCTTACTGAAACCGGTGATACACAGCGTAGCCTGCCTTGTAACGAGCTGGCGTTTCTGAGATGCTGCTACTGGTGACGCTGCTGCTGTTGCTGCGTAAGGTGATACATCTACCCAGTGGGCTGTCACAGTCATATAGTCCTTAGTCTGCCCTGTTCCACTTGTCCACATGTCCGTGGTTAAGTGGACATTGTGTACAACGGCATTTTTCAGGACACTGAGGACACTTTTTCTGACGTTTCTGTACAGTCTCGGTATCGCCTGCCTAGTGAAGTGGAATCTAGACGGGATTTGGAACCGGGGACACACTACCTCCATCAATTGTCTAAATCCCACTGCACTAATGGCGGATACCGGACGCACGTCTAACACCAACATAGCAGTCAAGGCCTCAGTTATACGTTTTGCTTCAGGATGACTGCTGTCGTACTTCATCCTCCTCGCTAAGGACTGTTGGAGGGTCAATTGTTTAGTAAAAGTAGTGGTGTTCCTACTTCCTCTCTGGGATGATGAACGACTCCCAGCAGCAGCAACAGCAGCAGCGGCAGCAGTAGGCGTAGCAATGCAGGATCCTCCAGAGGAATCCCGGATAGGAGAGTCAGTCATGCCAGTGACATGGCCTGCAGGACTACTTCCGATCCTGACTAAGGAGGAAATTGACGAGGAGGGAGTTGACGGTGTGGTTTGCAGGCTCTTGGATACAACAGGACAACGGGATTTAGGTGTCCCTGGACTGCTTACGGTCTTAGCCAAAGTTTCTGAACTTGACAGTAACTTTTTATGAACGCGCTGCAGGTGCCGTATAAGGGAGGATGTTCCTAGGTGGTTGACGTCCCTACCCCTACTTATTTCACCTTTACATATGGTACATATGGCAAGACAGTTGTTGTCCGGATTTGGATAGAAATATTGCCAGACCAAAGAGGTGGAATGTTTGGTCTTCTGCCCAGGCATGACCGTGATGGGCTTTTTCATCCCACGGACAACAACTGTCTCCCCCGGTGCCTGATTTAAACAAACCACATCACCATCAGAATCCTCCTCGCCAACTTCCTCCTCAGCGCCAGCTACACCAGTATCCTCATCCTGTTGTACTTCAACAGTGACATCTTCAATTTGCATATCAGCAAGTGGACTGTGGGTGCTCCTTTCAGCACTTGCAGGGGGCGTGCAAATGGTGGAAAGAGCCACCTCTTCCCGTCCAGTGCTGGGAAGGTCAGGCATCGCAACCACCACCACACTTGGACTCTCCTTGGGGATTTGTGATATCTTCTTAGAAAGCACAGTTCTTCGCTGTGCTTTTGCCAGCTTAACTCTTTTGATTTTTTTAGTGGGAGGAGGGCTTCCATCGTCATGTGAAGCTGAACCACTAGTCATGAACATACTAGGGATCGACCTTAGCCGTTCCTTGCCACTCCGTGTCGTAAATGGCATATTGGCAAGTTTACGTTTCTCTTCAGCTGATTTAAATGTCTTTTTCAAGGTCATTTTCCTGAACTTTGCCATTTGGGATTGTATGTGCCCTCTACTATGACATTGGGCATCGGCCTTGGCAGACGACGTTGATGGCATGTTATCGTCTATGTCATGACTAGTGGCAGCAGCTTCAGCACTAGGAGGAAGTGGTTCTTGATCTTTCTCTATTTTATTTTTATCGGAGAAAGTTTGGTCCTCCATTTATGTTATATCGATTTGATATATACGTGCGGCTAAACACAGAAAATAATTTTTTTTTTGGTTTGGACTGGAGTGTACTTTCGGGGGTTACAGCACCCTTAACGGTCAAGCCAGCCGGCCCTTTACTTATGACACAGGCGCACGCTTGGCACTACTTTGTTGATGCACGTGCGGCTACTGCGCACACAATTCACAAACACAGAAAATAATTTTTTTTTTGGTTTGGACTGGAGTGTACTTTGGGGGTTACAGCACCCTTAACGGTCAAGCCAGCCGGCCCTTTACTTATGACACAGGCGCACGCTTGGCACTACTTTGTTGATGCACGTGCGGCTACTGCGCACACAATTCACAAGCACAGAAAATAATTTTTTTGGGGTTTGGATTGGAGTATACTTTCGGGGGTTACAGCACTCTTTAATGGTCAAGCCAGCCGGCCCTTTACTTATGACACAGGCGAACGCTTGGCACTACTTTGTTGATGCACGTGCGGCTACTGCGCACACAATTCACAAACACAGAAAATAATTTTTTTTTTGGTTTGGACTGGAGTGTACTTTGGGGGTTACAGCACCCTTTAACGGTCAAGCCAGCCGGCCCTTTACTTATTACACAGGCGCATGCTTGGCACTACTTTGTTGATGCACGTGTGGCTACTGCGCACACAATTCACAAACACAGAAAATAACTTTTTTTTTGGTTTGGACTGGAGTGTACTTTCAGGGGTTACAGCACCCTTAACGGTCAAGCCAGCCGGCCCTTTACTTATGACACAGGCGCACGCTTGGCACTACTTTGTTGATGCACGTGCGGCTACTGCGCACGCAATTCACAAACACAGAAAATAATTTTTTTTTTGGTTTGGACTGGAGTGTACTTTCGGGGGTTACAGCACCCTTAACGGTCAAGCCAGCCGGCCCTTTACTTATGACACAGGCGCACGCTTGGCACTACTTTGTTGATGCACGTGCGGCTACTGCGCACACAATTCACAAACACAGAAAATAATTTTTTTTTGGTTTGGATTGGAGTGTACTTTCGGGGGTTACAGCACCCTTTAACGGTCAAGCCAGCCGGCCCTTTACTTATGACACAGGCGCATGCTTGGCACTACTTTGTTGATGCACGTGCGGCTACTGCGCACACCATTCACAAACACAGAAAATAATTTTTTTTTTGGTTTGGACTGGAGTGTACTTTCGGGGGTTACAGCACCCTTAACGGTCAAGCCAGCCGGCCCTTTACTTATGACACAGGCGCACGCTTGGCACTACTTTGTTGATGCACGTGCGGCTACTGCGCACGCAATTCACAAACACAGAAAATAATTTTTTTTTGGGTTTGGACTGGAGTGTACTTTCGGGGGTTACAGCACCCTTAACGGTCAAGCCAGCCGGCCCTTTACTTATGACACAGGCGCACGCTTGGCACTACTTTGTTGATGCACGTGCGGCTACTGCGCACACAATTCACAAACACAGAAAATAATTTTTTTTTTGGTTTGGACTGGAGTGTACTTTTGGGGGTTACAGCACCCTTAACGGTCAAGCCAGCCGGCCCTTTACTTATGACACAGGCGCACGCTTGGCACTACTTTGTTGATGCACGTGCGGCTACTGCGCACACAATTCACAAACACAGAAAATAATTTTTTTTTTGGTTTGGACTGGAGTGTACTTTCGGGGGTTACAGCATTCTTAACGGTCAAGCCAGCCGGCCCTTTACTTATGACACAGGCGCACGCTTGGCACTACTTTGTTGATGCACGTGCGGCTACTGCGCACACAATTCACAAACACAGAAAATATATTATTTTTTTAGCACTTGGGGGGAGCACCCCTGATGGACAGAGCACCCCCATGACAACACTACAGCACTCCTTTAGGACTGGGACACTGCACAGGACTTTGGAGTGGACACAGCCCCTATGGAGAACTGACTGCACAACACAGTCCAGCCAGCCCCTATGGACTTTGAAGTAGTGGACACAGCCCCTATTAACAACAGCAGCACAGCACAACACAGCCAGCCCCTATGGACTTTGAAGTAGTGGACAACAGCAGCACTACACTACACTACACTACACAGCCCTAACTCCCACCCTCCCTCTTCACTGTCCACAGCCGAGTGAGAAAATGGCGCCGACGTGGGTACCTTATATAGGATCCAAAACCCGCGAGACTCGGAAGGCGGGAAGATGACGTTTTGCCTCGATTTCAGAATCCGAGTCAGGCGGGAAAAGTCGAGCCTGACTCGGATCGGACTCGGATCGGGGGGGCTCGGGGGGGTTCGGATTTCAGAAATCCAAACCCGCTCACCCCTAGTATTTATCAGGTCTAGCTGGACCGTAGTGTTATCGTGCCCTATACAACTACACACAATAACCGCATCGAGTAACTAATCCTGGTGGTCCAGCAGTGAAGGGAAAGGGTAGGTCTGTACATTTTTACCTACCACACTGCATAATAGTGCCCACCAGCTCTTGATACTCTGGTTTTTGTGTGCATTTCCGAGATGGAATCAACAGTGACTATGCACCATAACCTATTTTTATATGTTGGATTGCAATACAGATGAAGGTCAGCCTAGAGTTGTTGCCGACCAGTTGTTAGTAGAATTGGATTGTTATACTGGACTATTGTTTTATACTGGACTATTTTTTCACTGGATAGTATTGGCCCTCAGAACACCCTTCCTACAGATTCACCAGGTGGTTGACACCAGGACAATATATATACATAGGGGGCCTGATTCAGCAAGGATTGCTATTCTGCTAGAACGCATGTACCACAGTTGCTAATATTAGTGGTGAAATGCAAATGTTTGCAATTGCATTGCGATCACAGCGATCACAGCTTACCATAAGGATGACCACTTCCACTTACACACATCCGTATACTTGAGCAACACAGCAAAATAATCAGTAACATCGAGTAACATCGGACCCATACGCACAGTTAAGGCAGGTCCGACCTCACTTAGGAATGGATAACTCAGGTCACGATATAAGGCCTCAGGCATCGTATGGAATTGCAATGGATAATTTATGCACGGCCCTGCAATGCCATCCTAATGCACTGGCATGCTTGCGTTCGCCTGACCACCCCCCTTCACCACCTACAAATGGCACTTCCTGTCAATCACTGTGCTCGGGGTCTGTGTAGCCTCTGCAAATGCATTTCCCATTGCAATTGCTAGTTCACAGATGCCCCCTGCAATGCATATGCAAGCACAATGCAAATTAATCGACCGATTGTGTGCGTCTTTGCAACTGCAATCCTTGCTGAATCAGGCCCAGGGTTCATAATATCACACCATACTTTTTGAGCACCCTATAAACAATAGAAGGATATAAACTACAGTGAGGTTAAACAGGACCTAAGAGTGCTTGCACTAAACCCATATTTTTTGTGCATTCAGGACAGGACGGGATACCTGCATTGTGATAAGCAGCTAGAGGTACAACATAAACCCTTGTAGCGCAAACCCTATACCCATTCCTTGTAATTTCAACACATTGGTGCAGAAACTGCATAGAGTCTGGTTTAAACACTAGAATAATATTTTCTGACCCACATAAACATAGGTGTACAATACACTAGTGCAGACACTGAATGGAGTGGAAGATTATACAATATCTTATAGAAAATTATTAATAATGTATACATTTTGTTACTACCAGTGGTTGCTCCATGATCCTGGTCAGTGCACTGACCAAGACCATAGGTCTTTTTGCTTTGTGCTCCTCTTTTGGTATCAATATATGCAACCTGTGCCTTCCAATAAATCTGTGATTCAAACGTGCTGGGTATCTTATCTGAACTGTGGACCTCATTCAGAGCCGGACGCTATTTGCGCTCACTCGTTCAGAAAAAAGGGGTGGCTATTCAAATGAACCGTTCGCTCTTTGCGGTCTGTTCATGCCTCTGGGTCTGTACGAGCGAACCAAACATGCGGTCGTTTTTTGGAAAACTACGCCCCCTGGCTGCTCGCATCCTACGTCATGTCCGCTATTTATTAGATTAATCGAGTACATCGACCAGCGTATGAACTGCTCGCTATTCTTGTGGTTGGTTTTTCCTACCGCAATCTTGCGAGCAGTTCTGACTATAAAATAACCCAGTGACGTGGTCAATGACGCTGCTGTATTAATTATGCACACCCATAAAACGCCAGTTTTGACCTTTAAGCACGCCTGCGTTCGGATCTCCACTCCCCGTTTTCAAGCACCTTCCCCTGTTACCACCCACATACGCCTCCTCCTGTCACTCAAAATAGCAGGCATTCGCTATTTAGCGAACAAACGATTTTCGGCCGCACTGACTGGTTCGCGCATGCGTATTACGATCCGTACGCATGTGCAGTTGTGCAAACATCGCTCGGAACGAACAAGCGGCCGCTTACGAGCGGCTCTGAATCAGGCCCTGTACCTTTACTCCTTTGCAATGGGAAAGCATTTACAATAATTAGTTTCATATTTCTAAATGTACTAACCATATTGAGATTAATTTTAAACTGCTTCCTAGATTATATCTTACTCCAATTAAATTGCACAAAATTTGGTCAACCTGCTCAAAATATTGCTAGTGTCAGTGTTTAGAAGACAGTTTCTCAAACTCAGGGCCTGATTCAGAGCGACTCGTAAGCAGCCGCTCGTTCGCTCCGAGCGATGTTCACACATCTGCGCTCAATTTAAATAGCCGGCCCCTTTTTCTGAACGACCGTTCGCTAATAGCGTCCAGCTATGAATCAGGCCCTCAGTCCTTAGGACCGCAAACAGTACATGTTGTCCATGTCTCTTCACAGAAATGCAAGTAATATAATTAGCTTCACATGTGGATCTTTTATAATGTATAAGTGAGTAACAAATACACCTGTGCACATGCTGGGTGACCTGAAAAATGTGAACTGTGGGCCTGATTCAGAGAGGGACGCTATTTGCGCTCGCCTCTATGTCTGAACGAGCAAACGAAACATGCGCTCGCTATTTTTAAAAAAACGCCCCCTGGCCGCTCGCATCCTACGTCATGTCCGCTATTTTTTAGATTAATCGAGTACATCGAAAGGTGTATGAACTGCTCGCAGTGCTTGTGGTAGCATTTTCCTACTGCAATCATGTGAGCAGTTCAGGCTAAAAGACAACCAAGTGACGTGGTCGATGACGCTGCTTTGTTAATTATGCACACCCTTAAAACGCCCATTTTGACCGTTTGGCACGCCTGCGTTCGGATCTCCACTCCCCATTTTCAAGCACCTTCTCCTGTTACCACCCACAAACGCCTCATTCTGTCACTCAAATTAGCAGGCATTCGCTATTTTGCGAGCACACAATTTCTGACCGCAATGACTGGTTCGCGCATGTATATTACAACCCATACGCAAGCGCAGTTGTGCGAACATCGCTCGGAGCAAACGAGTGTCCGCTTACGAGCGGCTCTGAATCAGGCCCTGTGTGGAGTCCTGAGGACCGAGTTTGAGAACCACTGGTTTAGAAGAATAGACTCTCTCATGTATTTTGGGACTGTCCTTCTGTTAAGAAGCCCAGGGTAGATTCACCGTGAGATTGATTTGGCTATCAGAAATGAGGAGCACAACAGAATAGAGGCCCTGATTCAGAGCTGGACGCTCTGACAGAGCGCTCGCTCTGAATCAGGGCCGTCCTTCTGAATTTTTAGATCGACCTCCTGGCCACTTGTATAGCTGTGGGTGACCACCCACAGCTATAGCGAGCGGCCAGGAAGATGGTCGCGATGGTCAAGACCATTGCGACCATCAGGCTTGCGACGAGACCCTTGTGGTAAGGTCTCGTTGCCGCAAACCCTGGACTGCTTTTGGCTCTATCAGAGCCAAAAGCACTCCCACTGACATCACTTGTGATGTCAGTGGGACCGGCCCCAGACTGTAGGTGTTCCCATGGGAACGCCTCCATCTGGCCAGCCACACCCCCGGCACGCCCACCAAAGGGGGCGTGCTGTCACTCACCATCGACAGCACGCCCCCTTTGTAGCGAGACCCATAGCGACGGCTTGCCCGACGCTATCCGGGTCTCACACATGCGCACGACGGAGCCACCTCCGTCGTGTGCATGCGCTCGCAGCGCTCGCGAGCGGGTCTGAATTAGGCCCTGAGTCTGATGCCTATTAACCACTTAACTGACGAATTCTTTTTCCAAAAATCGCTCCAAAATTGTCGGTTTCTTTTATGATTGAATTAGGTCAAGAACATAATTTAAACTTATCCATCACTGTTTTATTTGAAATTTTTTTTTTTAAAACACAGTATACCATAAAATAGTGATTTTTATGCTATACTGTAGTGATGGCCATTGACATCTGTACCATCGATGGTTCAGCCATCATTAGAAGCCATCAATTGGTTAGTGATTGGTCGAGGAGATCTGTGTAGACCACAACTGCCGATGTTTCCTCAACATCAATTGAGGGTTGCCATCGATGGTGCAACATTGATGCCCACCAGCAATGGCAAACTACTTGTTTTCAGTCAGACCATCGATTGTTTGCAAACCATCGATGGTCAGTTTCCATCCCTAATCAGAGGCTCTGCGATATCTATCTATCTATCTATCTATCTATCTATCTATCTATATATATATATGCACATACAGTATTGATGTACACATATATACATCTGCTCTTGCTTATATATATATATATATATATATATATGTGTGTGTGTGTATATATATATATATATATATATATATAGTCAGGTTCATAAATATTGGGACATTGACAGAATTTTCTTATTTTAGCCTCTATTCACCACCACAATGGCTTTGAAATGAAACAAACAAGATGTGCTTTAACTGCAGACTTTCAGATTTAATTTGAGGGTAATTACATCCAAATCAGGTGAACAGTGTAGGAATTACAACGGTTTCTATATTTGCCTCCCACTTTTTAAGGGGCCAAAAGTAATGGGACAAACTAGACAATCCTAAATCAAACTTTCACTTTTTAATAATTTGCTGCAAATCCTTTGCAGGCAATTACAGCCTGAAGTCTGGAATGCATAGACATCACCAGACACTGGGTTTCATCCCTGGTGATGCTCTGCCAGGCCTCTACTGCAAATGTCTTCAGTTCCTGCTTGTTCTTGGGGAATTTTCCCTTCAGTTTTATCTTCATCAAGTGAAATGCAGTGCTCAATCGGATTCAGGTCACGGGATTGACTTGGCCATTGCATAACATTCCACTTTTTAGCCTTAGAAAACTCTTTGGTTGCTTTTGCAGTATGCTTCGGGTCATTGTCCATCTGCACTCTGAAGCGCCGTCCAATGAGTTCTGAAGCATTTGACTAAATATGAGCATATAATATTGCCCAAAACACTTCAGAATTCATTCTGCTGCTTTTGTCAGCAGTCACATCATCAATAAATACAAGGGAACCAGTTCCATTGGCAGCCATACAAGCCCATGTCATGACACTACCACCACCATGCTTCACTGATGAGGTGGTATGTTTTGGATCATGAGCAGTTCCTTTCCTTCTCCATACTTTTCTCTTCCCATCGCTCTGGTACAAGTTGATCTTTGTCTCATCTGTCCATAGGATGTTGTTCCAGAACTGTAATGGCTTTTTTAGATGTTGTTTGGCAAACTCTAATCTGGTCTTCCTATTTTTGAGGCTCACCAATAGTTTACATCTTGTGGTGAACCCTCTATATTCACTCTTGTGAAGTCTTCTCTTGATTGTTGACTTTGACACATATACACCTACCTCCTGGAGAGTGTTCTTAATTTGGCCAACTGTTGTGAAGGGGTTTTTCTTCACCAGGGAAATAATTCTTCTGTCATCCACCACAGTTGTTTTCCGTGGTCTTCCGGGTCTTTTGGTGTTGCTGAGCTCTCCGGTGCGTTCTTTCTTTTTAAGAATGTTCCAAACAGTTGATTTGGCCACACCTAATGTTTTTGCTATCTCTCTGATGGGTTTGTTTTGATTTTTCAGCCTAATGATGGCTTGCTTCACTGATAGTGACAGCAATTTGGATCTCATTTTGAGAGTCGACAGCAACTGAGTCCAAATGCAAATGTCACACCTAGAATCAACTCCAGACCTTTTACCTACTTAATTGATAATGAAATAACGAGGGAATAGCCCACACCTCTCCATGAAATAGCTTTTGAGTTGATAGTCCCATTACTTTTGGCCCCTTAAAAAGTGGGAGGCACATATAGAAACCGATGTAATTCCTACACTGTTCACCTGATTTGGATGTAATTATCCTCAAATTAAATCTGAAAATCTTCAGTTAAAGCACATATTGTTTGTTTCATTTCAAAGCCATTGTGGTGGTGAATAGAGGCCAAAATATGAAAATTCTGTCAATGTCCCAATATTTATGAACCTGACTGTATATATATATATATATATATATATATAATTTTATTATGGCTTGGCCCTTTATAATAATGGGCGTTACGGGGGAGGAGGAGCAGCTGAGGCTGGAGGGAGTTGCCCGGATACTTGGAACAGTGGTGGCTACCAGAGCCGCCGCTGCTGTCTCTGCATGGCCAGTGATCACTATGTGATCACTGCCAAAGCCGCAGCTGGAGGGTGTCCCGCTGGCGGCCCGGACACATAGCACAGCAGCGGCTACCAGAGCCGCCGCTGCTGCTTCTACTAAGGCAGTGATCACTATGTGATCACTGTTGTGCTGGAGCCGCAGCGGGAGGGTGTCCCGTTGGTGGCCCGGCTACTTAGCAGCGGTGGCGGCTACCAGAGCCATGCTGCTGCTGCTTCTACACATTGATCACAGTGATCACTGTGTGTTCCCGGAGCCGCAGCGGGAGGGAGTTCCACTGGCGGCTCCGATACATAGCAGCAGTGGCAGCGACCATGCCAGGCAAGTGGTTAAGGAGAGGATGCCGACCTGTTGCCGGTTCACAACCTTAATAGTTGATGTGTACAAAGTTTGAGATGTGAGTCAATTAATAATTGATGCCTTGATGGTGGGTGTGTACTTGATTTGTATGTGGCCTTCTGGCCTAGTTGCAACCCTGACTCCTGATGTGTACAAAGTTTGAGATGTGAGTCAATTGATAATGAATGCTTTGGTGGTTGGTGAGTACTTGATTGAAACGCGGCCTTGTGGTCAAATTGCAGCCTTGAGGTCTGATATGTAATTGGCTGGGATGTGGCCTTGTGGCCTTGTGGCCAATTTGCAGCCCTGAGGGCTGATATGTACTTTGGAGGGATGTGGCCTTGTGGTCAAGTTACAGTCTTGAGGGCTGAAAAATACTTGGCTATGGAGCGGTCTAGTCAGCCATGAAATGATAACGATAGTCCAATCAGATGCGGAAGTGCAGCTGAAACTGCTGTAAGATTGGTACTGTAACTGAAAGTCCACTCAGAAACAGGCAGTGTTACTGGGACAGCCTTAAGATTGAAAATTAATGATCCACTCAGATCCAGCGGTGCAGCTGAGATGGCTGTAAGGTTGGTAACGAACAGTCCACTTAGACACTGCAGGGCTGTGACTACCACAAAGGAAAATAAGTCCACTCAGACGCCACAGTATGACTGTAACTGAAGGAAAACCCGCTGACAGGAGGTAATAGATACACCACGAGAATGATCTCCACACAAGGAACCGGAAGCCATGTAACAAATGCTATAGCTGACATCCAAGTAGGGATTCAGCAGAGGTAAAAAAGGAGAGAGCTCCAATCAGGAGAGGGCAAAGATGACAAAGCAGCCAGTAAAGAGGACCTCACGAAATAGCAGCCCAGTGTTCAAGTCTCCTAGCAATGGGTCTGAGAGAACTGACCGGAGCACTGTTGTTAAACAAGAAGCAGTGGCAGCTTTTGACACCTGCCCTTTGACACTTTTGGGTTGAGGTTTTTGATTTATTGTCAAAGTAATCAAGATTACTGTTGACCCAGATCCAGTTTTTGCTTTGCTAAACTGAAGGCCCATTTATATTCCCAAAAAATAAATGTTACTTGGTAGGCCACATTTTATTTGCATGTTCACCCACCTTAGCTCAATTATGGAAATCCCCCAATCCTCCTACTCTGTTTAAATTTAAAGTTATCTATGAAATTCAGTATGATTTTGAAATGGAAACCTTTGCAGTTCCATATTCTTATTTACTCTTCTCTTCTCTAATGAAATTGCTCTACTGGCAATTCTGTTACATATCTGATGTTTCTGCACAGGGTTCCCCCATGTTGTTACAGCAAGATACCTCATTAGGGTCATCCAGTCTTCCTTTCTTTTATATGTATCATCCCTTGCATTTCTACCCTTCTATACTTGTGCTTATGTCCTTTTGTATGTATTTTGTATGTTTATACATATATTTTGATGCTTTGTTAAAATATGGTTCTGTCTGTTCTTTAGTTTTTGATTTTATATTGTCATACTCCCCCCTCCATCCTTTTTATCTTCTCTTCTTTATCCCCAAGCCTTTTTGTTTCCATTGATGTTCTTCTTTCTGAAAAGTCTCTCATAAAAATTATTGAAGTAAAAAATATATCTATCCTTCAGGGCATCACCTCCTACCAGGCCCTTAATTTCTCATTCAGCCTTCTCCCCTCCAGCCTTAGACCATCTTTCCCCTCCTTTCTGCCAAGTTTATGGACATAAAGTCATGGCCATAATCTGGTCCTTTCACCACCCTCCCTTGTCCTATCCCCTACTGCATCCTTCAATCCCTCTCTCCTTGTTCCCATCTTGCCAATCTCTACAACTTTTATCTCTCATCAGAAACTACCCCCTATGCATTCAACAATGCTATTGTATCTGACATTCTTTAGAAATCCACCCTTCTCCATGACCCTCTCTCTAACTACTACACCATTTCTCCATTACATATTTTATCACATTCTTTTCATCACACTCCCTGCTTGACAGACTTCAGTCTGGCTTTAGTCCTCTCCACTCTACAGAAATTGCTTTCACTGAAGTCAATAATGACCTTCTTGCTGAAAAGTCCAAGGGCCACTATTCCTTGATAATTCTACTTAACCTATCCTGCTTTTGACATTGTGGAACACCCTCTCCTCCTGCAAGCCTTCACTCCCTTGGTTTGCATGACACTGACCTTTCCTGGATATGCATACATCCCAACCATCTCTTTCTCAGTCCTGTCTCATGACTCCACTTCTCCCTCTCTTCCGCTATCAGTTGATGCCCCACAAAGCTCTGTTCTTGGTTTCCTCCTGTTCTTTCTTTATATTGCATCCTTAGGTGAGTTTATCGGCTCTTTTGGTTTCCAATATCACCTCTTTCATAATAATACTATTCTCCCCTGACCTTTCCTCCTCTCTCTTCACACATATCTCTAGCTGTTTCTCTTCTATTTTCATCTGAATGGCACATTGCTTTCTTAAAATATAGTAAACATGTCTCATACTGAGTTATTCATCTTTCCACCCTCATGAGTCACCTCAATGTAACTATCTATTGATAACCTCACCATCTATTGTATCCTGCCTATGAGTTTTCAGTGAATTCACCCTCTCTTTCAAACTCCACATTCAGTCCCTCTCCCTGTCTTCCCAATTCCACTTTCAATATCTACAGGATAAGACACTTTCTAACCCAAGAGGCAACAAACACCCTCATGCACTCAGTAGTCAGCTGTAGACTACACTACTGTAACTCCCTCTTATTTGGCCTTCTAACTACTGCCTCCCTCTACTCAAATGTGTCCTCAATGCTGCTGCTTGACTCATCTTCCTCCCCTTGACACCAGGCCCTACATTAGCTCTCATTTCCTTTCAGAACCCAATTAAAATGTCTCAGACTCATCTATAAAGCCCACCAACCTCATATTGCCCTCCGACCTCATCTCCTTTCACAACCTCTCCCACACACTTTACATAGATGTAAACTATGCAAGGAATGATAAGGAAGCTTTTTGGTCAATTCTAATTATAACACAACTATTGCAGTTATTTTAATTATACAGGTGCAAGATAGACTTTGCCCACATGCCATTTCAGTCATGCTAAATAACAAGTATTAACACTCCTTTCAAAAATATGCATACACCCCTGTCAACCAAGTGAATGCAATATTTGACATAAAATGTTGCATATTATCAGCTCCTCCCTATGTCAGTACCAATCATTACTATACAAAATCCCAATGTTGTTCAGACAAGTTCAGTCCCTTGCAGGGGCATTTTAAGAGAGGAAGGGGCCTGTGTGCAGCCTCCGTGCACGCCTCCTCCACTCTGCCAGAGTCTACTGTGCATGTGCAGGTCTCTGGGAACATGGCACCTGCACCTTATTCCCGGGACATCACTACTGCGCATGCGCAAATCACTGGGAAAATGGCTGCCACATCATTTTCATGGTGATTAAAGTCAGAAGATAACTATTCTAATTGTATGGTTGCAGGGTGTGCAGTGTGGGCATTTGCACTGCACACCCTGCACCCATTATAGATATGCCACTGGTCCCTTGATTACAATGCTCTCTCCTTTACTGACCTGAATAGAGAATGCAGCACCAAACCTCCATCCCCACCACCACTCAAGCTGTCCACCTTTCAATTATGGCATCAAACAGCAGGCAAGTAGCATCAGAGTTCCTGGGATGGCTAAACTTGGATGTCACTTGAAACATGGACTTTGTTCACTCATCACTTTCAGGGGGATTCAGTAATCTCCCTACTCTCACAAGGTAACCAAATCCTTCCTGGAATGATACATGTGCAGTTTCTATGTTTAAAGTGTTGTGTTAAAAATTTGCATGTATGAATAATTAAAAGTAGGATTTTAAAAATACATTTTGATTGTTGTGAAGATCATTTTTGTTTTATAAATGTTTTTGCACCTTGTATAAGAAAAAAGATAATCATGTTTTTTTTTTTTTTTTTAAATGTATAATGCATCAATTACACACTAAGGTGTTGGGTTTGTTTTTAAATGTTAATGATTTAGTTTATAGTTTGTAGAATTTATAATATAGTAATTAAGCTATATACTTGGCATGAGTAGGAACAATCTATCAGCTGCCAGGTTAGATTGTTGTCATAATACAAAAAAGTAGAGGATTGAGTATCAATGCACAGAATGTAACCTGCTGCCTCCCCACAAACGCAGAGTAAAAACTGAGTAACACCAAACTCAGAAAATGCAAATAATAAAGGATAAAAAAACTCTGAATATGAGATGGCACTGGTACTAAATAGTTATCCTGTATACAATTACAAAATAGGAAAAATGAACAAAAAAGGAATTATACTTAATCCTTCAATATAGGAAAATGGAGTAGTAATGTATTTTTCTTATAGTGGCTAAGGTACATCCATCGTTAATCTCATATTATACCATGATATGTGAAGGAAAACATCAAAATGGAAAACATAATCACATAAATAGGTCCTTTAAACCATAAAATTCTAGAGCAAGATAGAACCATGAACAGTAGAAATTATGGTATACCCCACTCACATGCTAGTAAGGATATACACCCCACGTGTAAAGGTATCTTTCTTGTTTTCCCCAGTGAACAGTGTTAAGGTAGACACAATGCCTCCAAGGGAAAATAAATTAAAGAAAGGGCCGTACCCCACTCACTCTCTACTGGTGCTAGGAAAAGCATATAATGGTTTCTTTTTCCATTTCAATCCTTTTCTCCTCCTCTTTCAATAGTGAAAATATGACATCATGAAGTATAAAATATGTATTGAGCAAAAAATATATAAAACTTATCACAGCTTATAGATGTATGGTTCCAACTTAACAGGCAAATCAGAAAAGATGTTACAAAATAAAAGTTCAATATAACCTGAAAATGTGGTTCCGGATTCCCACCTACGGGTTATAAGTCCAATAAGTCCAGTATAAGTAAAGAAGAAGTCATCCAAAACAAGCTGCACCCCCTCCACCAACACGTTTTGATCCTATGGATCTTTTTCAAAGTATGGGAGTAAGTCATCCCAACTCTCATATAAATAACTTCCATAATCAGTCAAAATTAATGAACAGATTGCACAAACCCTGTCATATGTATACATAATCACAGAAATACAGACATCTATATGCACAATGAAAATATACAGATTACCCCTCCCCCCAGCAGATCCTAGCTTCCGGTAAAAAAACAGAAGTCACATGTATTGTGACTTCTGCCGCTCACGGCTATTGTTTCTTAGATCATAGGGAATGTATATTTCAAGGTCTCCACGTGGCACGGCTGTGAACTGGAAATCTCCGTTTCCATAGTGCTTGTAAACTTCCTGTTCCAATAGAGTAAGTCCAAGGATAATGAAAGCTGTGTTGTCATGGCAAAAAGATCAGTCCTTATATTTAAAGGCACCATAGGTCACGACTCAGCACATATTAATCTCTGGCTGATGCACCATTCCCAACTAACAAATAAATACAAAGTTTGGTGAATTAAAACATCATCTTAAGAATTAATAATAAAAAGACAGAATACATAAGAATATTTTAAAAAGGTTATAAAAACCATTTAATTTCAAAATCCGATTTAAGACGGGTAGGAACTAAAGTTTGATAATTAAAAATATATTTAATTTCTTCACTGGCTAAAACACCTAGGTCATCTTTATATCCTTTAGAGCCCTTATCAGTTTTTAGACCATAACATATTTTAATATAATTCGAAGCACAATCGTGTATAGTCTTAAAATGAGCTGAAAGGGAATGTGTCTCTAAACCTTTATGGATATTACGGAGATGTTCTCCGATATGGGTTTTTAAATTTCTCATTGTTCTCCCAATGTAAAATATTCCACAACTATACTCCACCGCATATATAACATTGGTTGTGTTATATGTAATGAAATCCTTGATGACAGCCTTTTTGCCATTGATGTATAATTCATCAATGTTTTGGGTGCTAAAATGATATGTTTCTGCACCTGAGGCAAATGCCGCATCTGAAAAAGTCTGTGGATTTAATATCTGTCTGATTTTTATTTATATTAAAATTGGCAGTTTTAGTAAGTTTAGGTTTAAGATTGGCAGCCGTTCTATAGATATGAATGATCACCTTACCTATAGTGGGGTCTTTCTGGAGAATCGACCAATGCTTACTTAAAATATTTTCTATATCTCTATGTTGGGAACTGTAATTGGATATAAAAGCCCACTAAAATTTATTTTGTTTAGGTTTCTTTTCCTTTAGAATTTAAAAGATCACCTCTTTCCGTTTTTTTACATATTCCAGGTCCTCTGTCAATTTTTCATCTTTATAGCCACATGTTAAGAAGGCTTGTTTTAATTCCAAAGCTTGTTTCTCAAATACTATATGGTCTATACAATTTCTCTTCAACCTTCAAAATTGTCCACCTGGGCCAGCACCAAGCCAATTTTTATGATGGCATCTGTCCGTATGAATAAAAATATTAGAATCAGTGGGCTTCTTGTAAGTCCGGGTATGTATGATCCCATTGTCAATATAAACATTAATATCTAGAAAGTTGATACATTCCTTCTGAACATCAAAGGTCAATATTATGTTTTTATCATTATTGTATAAAAAATTGCAAAAATCTTACAGAAGTTGTCTATTGCCTTCCAAATAAAAAATATGTCATCTATATAGCATATCCAAGACACCAGGTTTGCCCCAAATGGGTTACTGTTCCAAACCAAAGTCTCCTCCCATTAACCCATAAATATATTTGCATTACTAGGGGCAAACCTGGTGCCCATTGCCGTGCCAACTTGCTGTATATAAAAGTCATCTTTAAAAACAAAATAGTTGTGATTTAAAATGAATAAAATGCCTTTAATTAAAAATTCCTGCAGTTGGATATTGTAAACTGATCTTTGTAAAAATGATGTAACTGCCTCTATTCCTTGTGCATGTCTGATGATGGTATAGAGTGAGCTCATGTCAGCACTCACTAATAAAAAATCTGGTTCCCAAGTGATATCTTCCAATTTTTAAGAAATAAAATTATGGTATTTGTCAAATGGGAATCATTTAAAAGAACTAATGGCTGTAAATAAAGTCAATGAATTCTGATAAATTTTCCATAATGGAATCGACCCCTGAGACAATAGGTCTACCAGGGGGATTAAGGGGGTCCTTATGTGCCTTTGTAAGTACATAAAGAACAGGAATATTCGGTTTATCATTAAATAAGAATTTGGATTCTGACAACTTCAAAGTTCAATTTTTGAGATATTGGTCAATAAGACTCAAGAATTGCTTTGTAGGATCTTTTCTCAAGATTCTATAAGTTTCATCATTGTTGAGTTGTCTATAATCTTCTATTTCATAATCCTCGACATTAAGAAGAACTATGCAATTATCGGCAGGTTTAATAATCAGATCTTTCTGATTTTTCAAAATTTTTAAAGCTGCTCTTTCCTTAAAAGTTAAATTGAATGTAATCTTTTTTTTCTCCAAGTTTTTTTTTTTATCATCTAGGACTAGAGCAGCAAAGGTGTCCAGAAAACTGCACTTCATATATGCAGGGAAAAAGGTTCTTTGCTATAAATTTTTTTAAAGTTAATTTCCTTATGTATTTTTGGAAATCAACATAATTTTAATTCATTGATTCTCGTGGATGGTGCATATTTGAGCCCTTTACTCAAAACTGCTCTCTCATGTTCACTTACAATGTGTGAACTTAAATTAAAAAAAAAATTTTTTCCATATTATCCATAGGGATAAGTGTAGCTTCCTGGGGCTCACTGTCTCTCAGAGGTTGTTTTTTGTTCAAAGATTTTGATCTTTTTGATCTTTTTTTCCTCCTTGCTTTAATCACACTCCCATTTTGCCTCTTCTAGAGAATATAATTAATTCCAACGGTCTTTCTTTTTGCCTTTCTCTAAAAAATGTTTGCATAAAGTGCTCATAGGTAAATCCAATAAAGGATCAAATTTGTTCTGTAGATGGATAGGGGATTTAAAAGTCTCCCATGTACCATCGGAAGTCCTATTCGTTGATCTTGGTGTAGCTCCATCAAAATAGTCTTGTTCTCTTTTCCAATTCCAAACAGGAGTTCTATACTCTTTATGGTGTGAGAAGCTAATCCTCTTATTGCTTATCCTCTTAACCGGTTCCCATCGTTTGGTCTGATATTGGTAGATTGATTGAAACCTTCTGATCGTCTATTACATTTATTTATATATGGACTAAAAGGTGGCGTATGTTGGTTCTCCTGGTCATCCTCATCATCCGATTCTTCAATTGTATCAGTAGCAATTGAAATGCTATCCTTGTCCCTGTTAAACTTTTAAAATTTCTTAAATTTTAATTGATTTTCAACACACATCACCTTAAACTCCACAGTTTCCTGGAATTCTTTAACCTCTGGTAAATCTGAGAAGGGTAAGAACAATGACTTATTTGTTTCAATATTATCTTCTAGTTTTTTTAAATCCTTTCCTTTCTCCTGAAAATTCAATTTCATTAGAGAGAAAGAACAGTTCGTTATGATAGCATCCCATTCGTTTGAAAATTGTTCTGATGCTGTTATAAAAGAGGCCTTTTTATCTATTTTCAAGCCCTTTGGGATTGTTTTACTGTTTACAATTACAAAATAGGAAAAATGAACAAAAAAGGAAATTTATATGAGAGTTGCGATGACTTACTCCCATACTTTGAAAAAGATCCATAGGATCAAAAAGTGTTGGTGGAGGGGGTGCAGTTTGCTTTGGATGACTTCTTCTTTACTTATACTGGACTTATTGGACTTATAACCTGTAGGTGGAAGTCCGGAACCACATTTTCAGGTTATATTGAACTTTTATTTTTTAACATCTTTTCTGATTTGCCTGTTAAGTTGGAACCATACATCCATAAGCTGTGATAAGTTTTATATATTTTTTGCTCAATAAATATTTTAGATTTCACGACATCATATTTTCTCTATTGAAAGAGGAGGAGAAAATTATTTAACTGGAAAAAGATACCATTATATGCTTTTCCCAGCACCAGTAGAGAGTGAGTGGGGTTTGCCCATTTCTTTCATTTATTTTCCCTTGGATTCATTGTGTCTACCTTCACACTGTTCACTGGGAAAAACAAGAAAGGTACCTTTACATCTGGGGTGTATATCCACTACCATGTGAGTGGGGTACGCCATCATTTCTACGGTTCATGGTTCTATCTTGCTGTAGAATTTTATGGCTTAAAGAACCCATTTATGTGATTATGTTTTCCATTTTTATGTTTTCTTTCACATATCGTGGTATAATATGAGATTAACGATGGATGTACCTTAGCCACTATAAGAAAAATACATTACTACTCCATTTTCCGATATTGAAGGATTAAGTATAATTCCTTTTTTGTTCATTTTTCCTATTTTGTAATTGTATACAGGATAACCATTTATTACCAGAACCACCTCATATTCAGAGTTTGTTTACCCTTTATTATAGATTGTTGTTATGTTTATAAGCATAATTAAAATAAAATTGTAAACTGTTAGATTATTCCAAATGGATTTTCTGACCACAACATTCAGTTTACTCTTCATTAGATGTGCTCATCTCTTACTGAAGTTTTAATAGTTATATTTTAAAGGAAATGTACTGTTTTGTCAACAAATAACCTATTGGTTTCAAAAAAAGATTAAGAGCTTTAGATTAATAAATATTTCTACTGCAGGCTGCATTTGATACAAATGTTAATATTAGGTCATTTTGGATAATAGGGATTAGGGTTCACTAGTAACATCCTATTTCCAAGTGTTGATTAAAATAACTGCATTGGGTCTGATTCTATTTGCACGCAATCCACATGCAATGCAAATGATCACATAGAGTAGTTGAGTGAATGTTTGCAACTGCGCATGCACAAAAAATTTGTTTTTGTTTTCAACTGCGCATGCACAAAAATGTCTGAATATCCCCACAACACTTGCTTTACACAGTGTATGCACAAAGGTGCTGATGCAATCAATTCAGATGGTGTCATAAATGATGGGCATTCCTGGGTGGTGATTGGTAGGTGGCTAGTAGTACATGCAACAATGGTCCATTCAGTGAATTATGAGAATGTCTCAGGCATGTCAATACAAGTGGCTGTGTTTCCAGATGCACAGCATAGTAGGTCTTAGTCAGTTGGAGAAACTACACCTGCAATAGAACTGGTGCAAGCTTCGATGGTGCTACTTATGATAGCTTATGAGGACACACCTATTGGTATTATAGCCTGCACGGATGCCTGAAGTGGCTGCCTCCATCCTTGCACATGAGGCGGAATGGATGTACAATAGGGAAGAAGCTTATCATGACATTTGCATATAGTCGCAGTTGTCAAAAGACGGTGCTGCTTGCACTTTTGCATGTGACTCAGAATTATCATTACAACATTTTTGGATATTTTAGGAAAAAAAATAACAGATACAAATAAGTCATTGCTTAAAGTATTGAACTTCTAAATAATTCAGTGCTGTGAAGCTACTGTATGCTGTGAATATGTAGACAGATTTATTAAACTATTATTTTTTACTATATTTACATTACTCATAGTTGATCAGAAGAGTTTAAGTAACAGCTGCTTTATGATCTGCATATTAAGGACCATAAATAGGATCTAGCAAAAATGTTAACATACAGTTAACTAACTGATGCTTTGAAAATGTGCAAAATTAAAATGCACCTGAATTGGTGGCCTGGGAGTAGAGTTTTAGAAATGTTTTTTTTTTTTTTTACTTTAATTGGCCAAGTTGTAAATGTGAAAAAGTATTATTATTAAGTTGCTAACATGCAGTGATTGCATTAGCACCATATTTACCCAGTATAAGGAACTGACAACTGGGGCTAAATTTACTAATGTTCGGTTTGATATTCAGTTTTATGGGTCTATAATCTATGAGCAAATCCCTCATTTACTAATATTTGGATTTTGCATTTGATTTTGGTCGATTTTAAGAAAGGATGTTGGGCCTGATTCAGAGTTGGGGAGTAATAAAGAGCAAGTAACTGTGCATCTTGATAAAACTATGTTGCACTGTAGGTGGGACAGATATAAAAAGTGCAGAGAGATTTAGATTTGTGTCCAAACTGAAATCTAAATTGGAGTGTAAATATAAAGCTGCCCAGCATTTGTCGGCTTCATGCAAAAGTAAAGGAGCCATCTAAACTCCCTTGCAACCACACCCAGATTTGGATTTTTTAACCCATAAATTGTTGAAAATTGGAGCATTGTGTCTGCCAAATCATTAAACAACTTTATTTCCATATATTAGAGTCACTTAGATTTCTTATTGAATATATATATATACACTCATTTAACATTCAGATACATCATTAGTTTTATCATCAGTAGGTGAGCACTTAGTACCCACATCTACCTGCATTTAACTCAAATTTTCTCTTGGAGTAAGGACATCTCCAGTACCTAGCTGCTCCTGCCACCTGGGGGTCCCCCCCTTTTTGAGCGCTTATCACAAATCACATTTTTACATGCAAAAGCAGACAGTATTTACCCCACATGCAAAATAAATATATGTATTTGCACCCCTTGCAGTGCAACATGGTTTGTCCTGGTATAGAGTGGGTAATTCAGACCCGCTCGCGAGCGCAGGATGCTCGCAAGCAGGTCAATGTTACCCCAATGCGCATGCACATGACGGAGGGAGCTCCGTCGTGCGCATGCGCGAGAACCGGACAGCGACAGCCAAGCTGTCGCTCCGGGTCTCGCACCAAAGGGGGCATGCTGTCGATGGTGACTGACAGCACGCCCCCTTTGGTTGGTGTGCCGGGGGTGTGGCTGCCAGACAGAGGCATTCCCATGGGAACGCCTACCGTCTGGGTCCGGCCCCACTGACATCACTAGTGATGTCAGTGGGAGTGAATTTGGCTCTGATAGAGCCAAAATCACTCCAGGGCGTTTGCGGTCACCGAGACCCTACCACAGGGTCTCGTCGCAAGCCCGATGGTCGCGATGGTCTTGACCATCGCGACCATCTTTTTGGTTGCTCGCATATGCTGTGGGTGGTCACCCACAGCTATGCGAGCAGCCAGGAGGCCGCTCCATTTTTAGGTAGGAGGGCACTGATTCAGAGCGAGCGCTCTGGTCAGAGCGTCCGGGTCTGAATCAGGCCCAGAGTCACTTGCTCTATCTTACTCTATTCCCAACTCTGAATCAAGCCCTTTGTGTTCAGTTTATGAAATCCCTTCCAAAATTGAACCTCAAATCCCCATTAAAATTGTATGCAAAATAGAATGCAAAATTGAACTGAACTTCCTCAATGGAAACACTTGTGCACACTCTAGAAAACTGAAAGGGAAAGTGAAAGGTAGTTGTCAGGAGTGTGCACAGGGCCGGATTAAGAGGGGGGGCAACAGGGGCGGTTGTCGCTGGTCCCCCACAAATGGAGGGGCCCCCACTAGCAGCAGTGCACTGTCTGCACCCACCACTAGTGTCCCCACTGCTAGTGTAGTGTAGACCGTAGTGAGCGCAGTACACACTACACAGTGACAAATACACAGCCGCCGGTGGCAGCTGTGTGTTTATTACAGGCAGACAGACTCTCATTGGCTGCCGCACATTGGAGGTAGCCTGCTGGAGCTCACTCATGAGCTCCGCCTTCCGGTTCACCCCACAGCATGTGATGATGGGAGGGACGTCATGACGCTGATGTCTCTCCCATAGTGCAGGAGAAGAGCCAGGACTTGGACTGTGGCAGTCGCATCAGGAGTGGGGATTCAGGTAAGTTGTGATTTTTTTTTTTGAGTGTGTGTGTAAGGGGCACTGCAGAGGGGGGCCGCTACAGAGGGGGGCTGTTACAGGGTGCACTGCATAGGGGAGTGGCTGCAAGAGAGGGAACTGCATAGGGGGGCCGCCATAGGGTGCACTGCATAAAAGGGGCTGCTACAGGGGGCACTGCATAGGGGGGGCCACTTCATAGGGGCAATGGGGAGGGTGCTACTAGGGTCAGTGCATAGGGGGGATTGCAACTGGGGGCACTGTATAGGGGGGACCACTACTGGGGTCAATGCATAGGGGGGGACTACTACTGGGGGGACTATATAAAGGGCACTGCATAAGGGGGGACCACTACTGCATTTGGGGGAACTATATAAGGGGCACTACTGGGGGCACTGTATAGGGGACCACTACTGGGGCATTATATAAGGGGCACTGCATAGGGTGGGACCACTACTGGGTATGGGGCACTATATAAGGACCACTACTGGTGGCATTATATAAGGGGCACTGCATAGGGGGACCACTACTGGGGGCACTGCATAAGGGGCATTACTACAGGTGGCACTGCATAGGGGGGACTACTACAGTGGGCACTGCATAGGGGGAACCATTACTGGGGGCACTGCATAAGGGGCACTACTACAGTGGGCATTGCAAGAGGAGCATTACTACTGAGGTGAATACAAAGGATAAAAAATGTTCCTAGGGTGACAAGAAATGGTGGTATATAGGGGCCCCCACAAGTTTGTTGCCCAGGGGCCCCCACAGACCTTAATCCGGCTCTGTGTGCATAGTGAAGAGAGTGCTGTTTCCAAATGTTTCTGCATTTGTGAGTATGGCAGCTGATAAAAGTAGGGAAATGCAGTAGAGGGGTGTGAAGGAGAGTGCTCCTGCACTTGCTGGGTCTAATCAGGAGGAGACTGAGGGCCAACAATCTGACTCTGGTGTAGAGCCCCAGCCAGGGAAATGCAAATCTGGCCGTAATGTCAAATTTAGTTATGCAGAAAATTGTGCTTTTTGTGAATATCATATTAAAATATTATCAAGTAGGTGCAACAATATAATGTGGCAGGAGGCTACAAATGCAGTGAATAGGACTGGGACCTTTAAGCGCACTAAAACCCAGTTCATCAAATGTTTTTCGGAAATAAGAAGAGTTGTTAAAGAAAAGATGGCCCGGGAAAGGAGAACATCATGTGAAACTAGAGTTGGGTCACCTGTGCATGTCCACTTCAACGAATATGAGGAGCAGGTGAAAGCATTCATTCCTTGGGAAGTGGTGTCGGGAAGTGAATATGCATGACACAGATGCACCACCATGTCTTTCAGTATTGTAAACCAATATTAACATATAAAAACAAAACATGAATTACTGCACTCTAACACTTGTGTACGGACACTAGTAAACACAAATATTATCAGAAAATTATATTTTAATAGCAAATAATCATACATATATTAAATTATAAAACTAAAATGGAAAAACATGCAAATATGAAAAATAATAAATACAAAATACAAATTGCATGCATCTATTGTCATAAAACCTAGCCAATAATGCAATAGGAATAATATTCCTTGGAGTAAGGATATGAATATCCAACATTAAAAACATTAAAAACAAAAATAGAAACTACAGCCAACACAGAGAGTTGGTTAGGCTCTCTATAGAATGTGAATTGTGGAAAGTAAAAATATAAGTCCCATATAAAATAGCTGTATCTGAGCTAATGTAGCTATTGGTAATGGATATTCCAGATGGTGGTTAGATTGTATTCATATAGCTACTAATGTTGCAATTAACTCAAAGGTAATTCCTTTGAGATTTGCTCTGCACACAAAAGCACACACCAGCTCTGCTTTGGATTGTTATCCCAAATACTTGAGAATAGGCCATCACCATAGATTGTCAATTGAACAGGCTGGATGGCTGGACATGCATTCAGGCATCCCTTCAGGTTATCTGGTGTAAAGTCCCGTACATAAACAGACTAGTGCACAAGAACGTGAGTAATGCACAGTCGCTGGCAGCCTGTATGAAATGGTGTACCTGCATTTGCGGTCCGGGCACTGTGCAGGGAGACTGCTTGAAGATACAAAATGCCGTATGCCAGATGGCTCCCATGCCCTTGACACCTGCATCAGCATGGATGGGATGTCAGCGGTCAGCGTTCAGCTGGGCGCTGAGCCGTTCATCCCCCACTACCACCTGGCAACCTGGCAGGTGACTAATACAAGCCTCTATTCACCGCAGCACCAGGTGGCTAGAGCAGTGTGGAGATAGGAGTCGATTGGAACTTCAGCGATGATACCAGTTAGCGCTGACTGCTGACATCCCATCCATGCTGCTAGTAATATTTGTGTTTACTAGTATCCCTACACAAGTATTAGAGTGCAGTAATTCATGTTTTGTCTTTTCAAGTGAGGTTGACAATCACCTCTTATCCTTACTGCTGCATTAATACTTGACCCTCCTGTCTGTCTATCTTTTTGTCCTTTTCAATATTAACATATGTAACAAACTTTATTTTTATTTTAAAAAACATGTTGAATTTAAATTGCTCACTGCAAGTATAAACTGATACAAAAAATACCCAAGCGCTAATAAACATAAAAATAATTAATTTAAACAGTAATAAGAAATAAGAATGTACTTATGGAATAAATTGAATACAGCAGCAGAAAACAATATGTGCTTGTGAAGGCACAATATATACCTGAAAAACAGGTGGAACACAAAACTAATAATTGTATTATCTGTGCTAATTGGGATGAAAAGAAGACCTGATTGAAAATAAAACACAATATAAATTATCAGAATATAAAAGGAAATTTAATATCCTGAAACAACAATATGACCGGTCATAGAATATCACATATAAGACAATAATATTATTAACTACAGAAAATTAATATAAGCTAAATAAATCAATAATACACTACAATGTATAATAAAACCTAAAGGAGGTGGATCCTAAAAAACCTGGTATTACCAGTATAAGGATTGTATTGTGTGATACTCGAAGAATGTAATTTTACATCAATTGATACAATATATTTGAAGTCCCGTAACTAGTTCAATAGAACTCAATTAAGGTTCTGTGGAGTTCTGTGAACATCCCTAATAGCAATGCTGGCTTTGAGGTATAATCATGCGCTGTGCACACAATATATGGACAGGGGGAGACAAAGGGAGGCACTTCTCCAAACGGAGGTACCAGGCATCAACTTTCTGTCAGATAAGTACAGTCCTGTAACTCACGTGTTGTGTACCCAGCCTCAACCTTAACTGCAACAATGTGTCAGCTGTGCAGTACAATGTCTATGTGTCCAGGGCTCCACAATAGTCAGGTGTGCATGATCTTGTAGATCTCCTGATGTGCCCAGTTTCCACTAGGACAGTAGCAGAGTGTCCAGCCGCACAATAAAGCAGCCGAATGGGCAATAAAGCACCACAGCATGGGAGCTTTTTCAAAGAGTACTCTTTGAAAAAGCTCCCATGCTGTGGTGCGAAACATGTCAGAGCTAACTACTGGACTCACTGTGTATACTCGCTGACACTTGCTGTTGCTGTGGAGACCCGGAGATTCGGCTGCTTTATAGTGCAGCTGGACCTTGATTGAGTTCTATTGAAGTAGCTACGGGACTTCAAAAATATTGCATCAATTGATATTCTTCGAGTATCACACAATACTATTCAATTGGAGGTGAAAAGCCATGATCAGCGAAAATTTTTCACCGATGCGTTGGTTTCGCCTGTTTCTGAAGTAACACCCTATTCAATTCCAGGACGTTTTCGCTTTGGCAAAAACTCCAGAGGCAAAAGCAGGCAAAAAAGTTTCTCCACCTGAAGGTGGAGTGCAAAATCCCTATTTTTGAGTAAAAATTTGAGGATTTTGTTCATAACCCTTTGGGCAACCCACCTAATGACTAATTACGCATAAAAAAAATCTAAATACAGCCTAAAAAAGGCATGTAATTTTTAGGGTGAAAATTTAAAAAGTGTTTGAAAATGGGTTTTAAGTATTGGGCCGCTGTATGGATGGAACAGGTGTTTTTAGGATTGCAGAGCACTGCAGCAGCTTTTTTTATAACATTTTGAAAATGCACTTTATTAACTCCAAAATATACTAGTACCAATTAAAATGTACCCCAATTTAACTACAGAAATTATTTTTCACCAAAGAAATTGCTTTATATAATCTTTCACACTAATAACAGCCATTTGACTCAATTTAGGAACCCAAAATACTTTAGTTACAGCTATTAATAAACTTCTATATTGATCACCAAGGTCATTTAGGCTTTTTTTGAAGTACAGACTGATTCCCCCCAAAAAAGCGGTCCTTTTCGCTAGTTTCGACATTCGCACGTCCGCTTTTTTGCATGTTTTGCAATTGAATAGGGCAAAAAGCGAGTGCGCGCCACGTGAAAATATGCGAGAACTTCGAGTACAAAGAGGCAAATGAGGCAAAAATATCACATCTGCAAATGGTTTTCGCCGGTCGTGACTTTTCGCCTCTAATTTGTCATTTGTGTTCCTGTAATTAATGTAAACTCGATGTTTGTTTACAGCACAGCCAAGAAGAAGGCCTTATGCAGCACAATCCAGACCACTTGATGATGAATGTCCCGGTAATTGTTTGTTCTACATTTAAAAAATAGCTTTTGGAGAGTCAAAATGTAAACTACACAATTAAATTAATGTGATAATGTGTACTATACCACAGAGTAAAAACTAACCTAGTTATGGAGTACATAGTTACATATGTTGTGACACAGCGCATGCGTCGGTGTTACACTGCGCATGTGCGTACGGCAGATTGCGAGTTTTTTTGTCTCGTTCGTCAAATAGCGTACAGGAAGTGACATGTCAAATGTGATTGACAGAACAGGGCGTTTTTGGGTGTTGACGGGGGAGGAGATGGAAAAACGCAGGCGTGGCGAGGCGTTTTTTGGGGCGTACATACATTAACAAATGCGAACGTCAAATGTGTTCGTACCAACTCATACGTCACTGGATGATCCTCTTTCCCTTCAAAATGCTTGCATAGCTTAGGGTCTGGATTACTCGACCACATTGGCGATGGCCTTCTCCTCCGTCCCGGCACTCCACGATGTAGCATCGATTAATCACGGCTTGTCAGAAAATCAATTAGTGTTGGATTGAAAACCGGCTTGGTATGTGTTTGGAAACCAGTTTTTTGGGTTAGCACAAAACCGAACGCAGGTGGAAATCATAGCTGCTAATGTCAGGATTACACAATCAATTTGCGTACATTTGTGGGGGTATATTTTGGTCTCATTTTTTGGTTTTTCGACTATTGTAACAATAATGTCATCATGTTTAGGTTTTTTGGGCCATTTTGTTTTTGCCAGGTGAATTTGCATCCTTAGGTAAAATTTTAAACGTTCCTTAAAGAGCCCTTTTTTTTCCCCATGTAAAATGTTGTTGTTGAACGTTGTTGCCTTGTGGGCCCGGATTAAATGTAACCCATTTTGACAATAATGTCAGAATACAAAGTCGTACATTTGATGTAAATTTATTGCTATCCAAAAAAAAATCATGCACATATTTTACACAAACATTTTTTGCAGTGTTCATTCCACAATATTTATTAATTGTGCAAACAAAAAATTTTTTGTAAACGTAAAGCAAAAAATTAAAAACAATTCACAAGAAAGGAGAGGGAAGTTTTGGCCAGAAAGGAATATGAGGCAAGCACAGAAGGAGTGTGGGAAAAGTAGCCAATGCTGTCAACGTTTTTTCGCCCGTTTGGCTGGGGGAGGGAGGGCACCAGACCGGGTCCGGGATGTCATCGGGCTGGCCTGTCCAGAGGCAGATGTTGTGGCCTCTGGACTAGGCACAGGGCTAGGCACATTTGGAGGATTGGCTGATGTTGTGCCAGAGGTGGAGGATCCTGATGTTCCGGCAGGAAGGGAGGTTGGCTCCACCATGTGCTGGCGAACGAGCTGCTCCAGAGCATTGTCGATGCGGATGTTGGCCCTGGTATTTTCCACCAGGGCCTGACCAATGGTCACATTGGCCGCAGCATTTTTGCTCCAGGGCCTCAGCCACCCGTACCAGACTGGCGTCCATCCTCTGCAGAATCTCCGTATGGAAATCCGATTTAAAATTGAGTTCTGTGAGGAGGGACACTGTCTGCGAGGGGGATTGCCCTGGACTGGCTTCTGCAGGGTCCTCAGCCGGATGTACTGGTTCCTCCCCTGCAGAGCCAGCAGAAATTCTACGGCCAAGGCTCCCCTCTGGAGCAGACTCATCCGCCTGTGTCTCTGTTGGGAAAATGAGAAAAGACTCACATTAGAATCTACATATTGGCACAATAACATTTCAGAGTTGGTTACATCACAATATTTACCTGGGACAACATGAGGAGCCGCAAAGTCTGGCATGTCCGTATCCATGTTGGACACGCCAAACACCTCCACCACCTGCACACACCCCTGTGCCAGCTCTTCTAAATCATTTAACTCCAATGACACAGGGGTGGGACCCCCACCTGTCCCCCTTGCATGCCTAGCCCTGTCCGCCATTTTTTGTTTCAGGCGATATTTGAAGTCTTGCCATCTGTGGGTGAAAAAGGAACCATTATTTTTTATTTTATTTTGGTTTTGGTTTTAGGGTGGTCAAGTTTTTACTTACCGCCGTTTGACATCCCGGGCTAGACGGACATAATCACTCACCCTATTGACAGCAACGGCTACCTCCTCCCACATTCTCCACTTGTGGCTTGCACTCATATTCCTGTCTGCCTGTGGCAGGATGTCCACACACTTCTGAATCAAAACCTCCATCTCCATTCTTGTGAATTGTGGCTGCCTTTTCTTTTTGCCAGCTTTGCCCGGAATGCTGGGCCCGGCAGCCTCTTCCATGTCATCCTCCTCACCTATTTGTTTAAATTTTGAGATTTGTCAACTTCACAACTTGCACTATATTATGTTTCTAATTAATCATTTGATTCAAAATGCCTGAAATACTTACCGCCAGACTGTTGCCCATTGTTTCCCTGGTCTGTAGCCATGTCTGAGCTCTAAACAAGAAATACACCAGAATGTTTGGTTTGGCTCGTGACGTATTTATACATGCATCCTTATTTTTCGGCCGCATCATTGATTGTGCGTTCCTATGATCCCTCCTTAATTTGTGCGGGAAACTAAACACTATTTATGGCTTGGGGCGCCTCGAGTCGAGGTGGCATTTTTGGATTGTTGGAGGTTACGTTGGTCGGAGTTGATTGTTGGCGGGTTTTGGAGTTTGCGTTGGTGGAAGTTTTTTTTTGTTGATATATTTTCTTTTCTTTTTTCCGTTCGCATTTTTTCTGTTGGATTTCTTTTTGGCGTTTCTTCTTTTGGTAAGTTTTTGGAAGTCTAACTTTGGTTCAATTTGTGTCTCCTTCTGTTTCTGATTTTTCTAACGTTTTTTTGGCGTCATTTCATCTCTCTTAGGTTTTTTTTTGGCTCTGCCCCAAAGACCTTTTGATCCGGAATCTTCTATATTATCTCTTGGTAAGTTCTTTTGTTTAATTGTTTTGTAAATGTTCATGTTTGTCTTTACGCAACTTTGTGTGGCCTTACACTTGTAACCTTTGGTTTTCTTACTCAGAAATGTTTTTACAATGTTTTTTTTTTGGCGCTGCGTATTTTTTACCTTGTATTTGCGAACTAATTAGCGCATTTTTATCAGTTTCTATTGTGACTTGTATTTGCAAACTAATTAGCGCATTTTTATCAGTTTTTATTGTGACTTGTATTCGCGAACTAATTAGCTCATTTTTATCAGTTTCTATTGTGACTTGTATTTGCGAACTAATTAGCGCATTTTTATCAGTTTCTATTGTGACTTGTATTTGCGAACTAATTAGCGCATTTTTATCAGTTTCTATTGTGACTTGTATTTGCACACTAATTAGCGCATTTTTATCAGTTTCTATTGTGACTTGTATTTGCGAACTAATTAGCGCATTTTTAAATGCTTATTCATCCCGCTAAATTGTTTGTGTTTTCCCTTTAGCATTTGTTGCTTACATTTAGCCCCAATTTGACGTAGTGTGCGCAATGTCGTTTTGCTCTTTGGGCAAATGTGTGTTTTTCCCCTTTTATGTTGTGTCTTGCATGATGTATTTTTATTTTGTGATTATTTCAGTTTGCACATATCATGACAATACCCCGGCATGTTAGCATCAATGGATGGTATCATCAAGCTAAGTTTTTCTTTTTTTTGGGGGGTTAAAAAGCCTTACATTCAAATCTTGCCATTTCAGGTTGATCTGGGTCGGATTGTTCTGGCCATGCTCCCGGAAGTCGACCAACCTCAATCTCGTCCCAGGCATAGGCATCGTAGGCGTGCAAGGCCCCAGATATTTCGAACACGTGTCACCCTTTTTGGAATGCCCGATGATGAGGTTTTAAGATGCTACCGTATTCCTCCCAAAATCATCATAGACACTCTCTCATTAATATAGAGTGATCTTGAGCGGCAAATTGACAGTCCTACAGCAATACCACCACTTACGCAATTCATGGCGGTGTTACATTTCTGTGCCTCAGGATCGTTTCAAACAATGGTGGGAATAGTGTCAGGCATCTCACAATCCTTTTCCCGGATCCTGAGGGCAGTGATGGAGGCACTTTTCAAGCACCTCCATCATTTTATTCAAATGCCTTTGGTTATGGGTGCCCTTAGTGTGGCCAAGGCCAATTTTTACCAAATAGCTGGCTTCCCACACATCATAGGGGTTGTGGATGGTACTCACAAACCACTTCAGCCTCCAGCACGGCTGGAGGCCATATTTCGAAACCGGAAACACTATCACTCCCTGAATGTAATGGTGGTATGGATGCCTCCCTCCAGATCCTGTCCCTGAATGCAAAATTACCAGGAAGTGCACATGACTCCTTCGTCATCCAGCAATCAGGGATATGGCACAAATTAAACAACCTACAAGCTGGTGATGCGTGGCTTCTGGGTAAGTGTAGACCTTTAGTACATAACAATGTTAAGCTTCCTACAGAGTGATCCTGATGTTGTCTATTCTTTTTCACAGGAGACAGTGGCTACCCTTGCACGCCCTGGCTGCTCACTCCTTATTTGGCTCCCACACCAGGGCCACAAAGTGCGTTTAATGCCACACTTACAGCCACCAGGCAAGTGGTGGAGTGCTGTATCGGCCTTTTAAAAGGCCGATTCAGATGCCTCCACCGCTCTGGTGGCGAGCTCATGTATTTGCCGGATATGGTTTCAAAAATTGTGGTCCTGTGTGGGATATTTCACAACATCGCCATAAGGAGTGGTGTCCCAATGCAGCCAGAGGATGCCTTACCTGAGGATGGCCCCCCCGAGGTTGGTCGGAGGTCAGTATGTGGGGGGGCCATAAGCGATGATGTGGTGGCCAGATATTTTAGGTAATTTTTGTCAAAACAACAGTGTTTATACCCAATGTGGTACGGTTTGTTTGAGAACATCTAATTAATTTTTTTTATTTTCTCCATCTTCTGTTTTTTAACATAATCTTTGGCACTCCAACGATGACTACTTCCTGCTACCCGTAAAAAAACCTTTATGTGGAAATTTTTGGAATATATTATGGAACCCATATTGCAATGCCATATTTGTGGAATCATGTTGGCATGGTCCTTCGTCAACCAGTTCTTGATTTGTTGTGTGTTTTTTTTCTGTTTTTGGTCTGTGTTGTATTTATGATTATCACTGTGTTTTGTTTGTGAGTGACCACTTTCATTTTGGAGTTATGTTGTGAATAAATGTCTTGAGAGTGTAATTTTGTACCTTTTTTGGAACGTTACAAGCAAGTGTAACCAGGATCACACACGTTACATTTGCCTAAGGGGTAATCCAGTAATGACGCCAGTTGAGCTAAAATGTAATATGTTTTCTGGGTCCAAACCAACACCCAAAGTAATCCTGTACAATCAGTTGGCTTCGTAATATCGTTCTAAGCAGCTTGCACCCCAAATAGGAACCTGTAAAATGTTGTAATATCTAATTTTGACAACACCAAAAAAGGGACAAGAAATTGTTACTGTTAGGTGTTTCTTGTGCCTGTTTTCCTTAAAAAAACAACACACAATCTTAGTGACAAAAATTGCAAATCCTTGCTGGAAGAGTCTACTTATGTCAGTGTAAACAATCTCTGATTTTGAAACAACGAATGAGACAGAACATTAAGTTGAAAAGAAAAATTTATTTACATTTATCAAAAAAACAAAAAAAACTAGTCCCTAAGGAGGACCGACATATGGTCAAGGACCACCAGCAGACCGATTATATTTTCCCGCATACGGGCCACACAGCCGGCTAATTCAGCCCTACGCCTCTGTTCCTCTGTGGGTTAGAAAAGTGTGGGGATTAATACATCAATAATGAAACCACATTAAAAAACAAGCCAAAACAAACAAACTAAAAATGAAAATATTTTGAAACAAAACATAATTACACCATTAAAACCTAGCCCCCCAAAATGGGGTAGCCCAAAAATACAAGTCAAAAAAACAGATTCCGACAGGTGTGATATGTGTATGGTGAAATCAACAGTAACAGGTAAAGGCAACCCGAAAAAAAACCAAAAGTCTACCAAAAAACACACAAAAAGGGAACGACACATGATTACATACAAACAGTTTGTGGCGAAAAAAAAACAAAATCAAAAACATACCGTTTGAAAAAACGGCAGCTCCAGATGGCACTCCCTTGTCCTCCTCGGAGGTGCCTCCATTCCCCAGCGATCTGGGTGGGGTTATTTCGGAAGCCGGGGAGGGGGTAGTTCGAAGGGGGGTGGTTGGAGGAGAGGGGAAATTGGGATGGAGGGGAAGGAGCCCCGAAATATCGGGCACAGGGTCTTGGCAGGCTGGGGAGGAGTGGGAAATAGGGGAATTTGGGGTTGTGGAGGGTTGGCTGGGGGTTGGGGAAAGTGGGCATGAGCGCCATCTTGGATGACGATGATGCCGTAGTCTTCACTGTGCCCCTAAAAGATGTGAAACAAATTGTGGTTAGTTTCAACCAAAATCCGCGAAAAACACTATTTTATGACACAAAAAAACGAAAAACATGGCCATGCAGATATGAGTCCAATGAATAAATATAACATACATGAAAACATGGCCATGCAGATATGAGTCCAATGAATAAATATGACATACATGAAAACATGGCCATGCAGATATGAGTTCAATGAATAAATATGACATACATGAAAACATGGCCATGCAGATATGAGTACAATGAATAAATATGACATACATGAAAACATGGCCATGCAGATATGAGTACTATGAATAAATATGACATACATGAAAACATGGCCATGCAGATATGAGTACAATGAATAAATATGACATACATGAAAACATGGCCATGCAGATATGAGTACAATGAATAAATATGACATACATGAAAACATGGCCATGCAGATATGAGTCCAATGAATAAATATGACATACATGAAAACATGCACACGCAGTTAGGGCCACAAAGTGAAACATGAAAACCACAGTCCCTAAAACTTACTTTCAGCGATCTGCATGCGAAAGCATGCCAGCAAGCGGGGCGTCCGCCGTTGCAGGTCCGACCACCTAAGCTCCAGCTGCCCGATCTGGCGGCGTGAGCCGAAGGAGCGCAGGCGGCCCCGTACCTCCGCATATGTGGAACGCTTTTTGCGATTGGTGATGGGTGGAGGCTGGCTGGTGATCCGCCTATCCATCACCTCCGTTAGCACCAGCAGCTCGTGCCTGGTGAATGCGGAGGCTCTCATGATGGCAATGGTGTATTTGTTAAAAATCATTTTTAATAAAGAGCCAAAAATAATTTTGATTGGCTAATGTATTTGGGTAATTAACAGGACCAATTCTATAGGTTAGTGTATAAGTCATGTGTTCGACAGGGCCAGAAATCTCTTGAGCGTTATGATAGGCTTGATGCAGTGACATGCGTAAGCAAATTTAAATAAAGAAATGAACCCCGGGAAATATGCGGGTAGAAAAACAAATAGAACAATTGTTTAATTGGGGCTAACATGTATTTTGACAAATAAAAGCGAATGTTTAAGCCGTACATATTCTGCGGGTAAACACAAACATGGACAAGATTAAAGTGTATTGCATTGTGTTTAAAAAAAAACAAAAAAACAATTAAGCTAATTGATATATTGATTGCCATGATACGATTGAGGGAGGTAGGCAGAATAAACGAGCAGTTAATCAAAATCTGACAGTCCCACTTTCAGGTTGTACTTGTGCGTGCGTTCCCTTCAAGCCATTTCGGGGATGTACGCTCGCTATTTGGCACGCTCGTTAGTTAGAGGAGAGGTCGCTTGAGTTTGGGGAGGATGTTTGGCTGCATTCGAAAATACGAGCGAGTGCTTGAATTTACATATTTTTTTACGTACGCCGAACGTACGAGCGGCCACTTGCGTCCGGGTCTGGATGAGGGCCATAGTTCCAGGACATGAGGAAAAAGTTGGCTGTTTGTATGGGAAACAAAGGTGTAAGCATATAGAAATTTCTTTTGCCACAAATATAAGCACATTTTTAGTTATTAATATGAAAAAAAATTCTACACATTTTTCATCCACAACATAAAATAGGATCATCATCTGCATTGGCCCAGAAAACCACTACTGAGGTCCCAACATCACATGTGGCAAGTGATGTGGAGGTGACACTAACACAATTATGCACATCTCCGGCTCCTGAATCGGATTCTGGTAAGGGACATAAAACCTATATTTGTGAAAAAAAAACAATTATTATATTTGCATTCATATTAACATTTCACAAACTGTAGTCATTGTGAATATACTAAGTAAAATGTTTTTTATGTTGTAATAAAAAAATTAGGTTACATTTTGAAAAAACAATGTAAAGTTAATATACCAGCACCTGCAAGAAATAGGGATGAGGATATACTTCAAGCATTCCAATACTTTGAAGAAACCCAAGCAGAGTTTCTACATCAACAAAGGCAGCAAAACTAAAAAAATAATAGACAAGTTAGGAGACTAAATTCAGTCTTAGCTCAAATTAATAGCAACATAGTGCGGCTGTGAACAGCTATAGAAATCCAAAACCAAAATAACAATAGTAACCAGGCATTGTCAACAAATGCTATTAATCATCTAACCGATGTGATAATAACAATAGGCACACAAATCTTGGTAAGATTGCCTATACAAGCAGGGTCAACTTCCTATAGAAGTACACCAACTGCAAGCACACCACCCAGACCTGCAGATTAGCCAGCCCCTGCACCATATTCTAAGAGGAAAAAATAAGTTAAGTTGTTATTTCTGTTTTTAGATTTGCAAAATATTGTTTTCTTGCATTGTTTATTTTTGTAAACATTTGTCCATTTAAAAACCTATTAAAAAAAGGTTAAGTTTATTTTGCAGGCCGTATGAGCTAAACATTTTGGACAATAAACATTTTTATCTTTATCCACATCATTTTTTTATTTTTTAAAAAGATCAACAAATAAGATTTGCATATTTGAAGGCGTACAGTTTGAAATACATTATATTTTGTTTCCCTAACCATACAAAACTAATGTATGTGGTTTTATTTTACGTAAACATAGAATTTTATAGTGGTTATTTTTGGTACATACAAAATTAGACAATTACAAATATTTATCTCTTTACACTGATTTACACATCAACACCTACAGTAACTGAATAATCTAAATTTGTGGTATTAAATTTACAAAAACAAATACAGCTGAAATAGTTGGCAATAAATGTAGCCCTAATCTGCTTTCCACTTTATGTGCTCACATAGGGCAATATTCAAATTGTAGCAAAAATGGCTGTTTTTTTTGCCATAGTAAAAAATGGCCATTTTGATAAATAAAAGGCCAAAATTTCGCCCAAAAATAGCAAAAAGGGCAAACAGGCGAAAATGGAGAAAAAAAAATGAAGAAAAGTTTTCTCCATCACAGACCAGGAGAAAAAAAATGCAAAATCCCTATTTTCAGCTAAAAATGTGAGGATTTATTTCAGAACCCTTTGGACACCCCACCTTAATGAAGGAATTTGAAGATCTGACAATGGATCAAAAAAACAAGCTTTCAGTTAAGTTGTGCATGATTACTTTTTTGGAAGTATGAATGCTTTGGATTTGGACTTCATTTTATTCTTGCTGTTAAATTTTTAGCTAAAAATATTTTGATTTTAAAATCATTGGTAGGTTACATTACCATTTCTATATTTAAAAAAAAAAAAAAAAAATTGAAAGTATAGGATATGTTTTTAAAATAGAATTTAAATAAAATGGTAAAAGATTATTCCAAATGGTTTTATTGACATGAAATTAGGTTTGATATTCATAATATGTGCTTGCCTCCTACTGGCATTTTAATTGGTGTCTTTGGGTATGCACTGTTTTGTCAAGCATGGCTGGATTACCCATTAGGTTACATAGGCCCCTGGGGTTTGCTATCTGAGAGTGATCTAAGTCAACTAGTGGGTGAATTGTATTGTGATGATGATTATCTTTTTTGTCACTAGACATAAAAAGGGTTTGCCCAGCTGGTGCTCTGCTTTAATATGCCTGGTACCTTCTGCAGGACCAGCTTTCTCAATATTGTGATGTTGATCATAGACCTGTACCAGTAATACCCCTCTTTTCCTGCTTGCTCCTTCCATTGTAGTACTGGTCTGCACATTGCATGGTTACAAAAAACAGTTGCATACTCTCACTCAATTCATATATAATTTTAGTGGCACTGGTGGCAAAACCATTTGCTTCATACACTCCAGAACAGAGGTTGGACTCCGGGCCTTAGCTTACAAAAATGCTGCATTGGTCCATCATTTCATTTTAACACACACACACGCACGCACGCACGCACGCACACACAAACATACTTGTATATTTGTATAAGGTTCACTGAATTATATAGTGTGAAAACAAATAACTTGTTTGCAAGCATAACTTGTTTTCAAGCACTACTTAAAAACATTTCATGCTGCATTAATTGACCATGCAGTCTCTATTGAACTACTATAAAATAGTCAAGGAAAATAAACATAACAATAAATGGCATTTTGAAAGATCATCCTGTGATACATTAATCTTCATTGTTATTCAGTGTCTTCTATTCTTCATTGTCATCTATATTTCTAAAGCCCACGTGTTACTTTTAATTACATTTTCTGATAGTAGGCTTATTTGGGATGCAATCACAAAGTCAACAATCACAATGTCAACAGTCAAATTGTTGACCGCACAATATTGACAGATACGCTGTTAACATTTTTTATATGTTGACATCTGCTGACATCTGAAAATATTCTCCAGAATGCTGAGTTTAGGGATAGGCTGCAGGAGTGGAGGCTTAGGGTTAGAATGTGGAAGGGGAAGGTAAGAATTGTGCTGAAGGAGGAGAGGGTTAGAGTTAGGTTGCAGGAATGGAGCATTAGGCTGGAGTAGTCAGGTAAGAGTTAGGCACTAGGGGAAGGGTTAGGGTTGGAGGTTAGAGTTAGGACTATGAAAGTTACTCACTGCTACATGCCAGAAATCATCATCAGCTGACTGCTGGACTCAGAAGATGCTGCTGAAGCCATCAGATACCTACTAGAAGGTGCTGGGCTGCTTTGTTGACATTCTAATTATGTCAACACTGAAAAAATGTTGATGTTAGAATGTCAATAAAACAGTTCAGCAATTACCTTTTCTAATCATTTCAACATTTTATCAGTGTAGCCACCAGGGTTGGACCTGGGATGGACCTGGGTAATGGTGCAGTGTAAATGGCACAATCCATTTTAACCAACCTGGGTCATGCCTAAAATGAGCTGATTGGTGGCTCCCAATTTTTATGACCTCACAAGTTTAGCAGGGAAGACTGGGTTAGAACCATGTCTGAAAGCCCAGGTCAGACACAGGTTTTTGGTGGAAAATGGGTATTAATGATGTCTGGTGAGCAGGAGAGATGCCTCTGTATTTCTAGCTGCTCAGTGATGGCTCAGTGGTGTATAATTATATGAAATACAAATGATCTGGTGTATTATCCTTTATATTCCTTAAAAATATAATTTTATATATATATATATATATATATATATATATATTGTCCAGTGGACCGGCACTCAACTGGCTGTGCTTGGTACAATAACTGCTCCAGTGCCCTCCTTTAGGGTTTAGCAAAGCTCCAAATATACATCCAGGAAGTCAGCACTATGAGACTTTCAATCATGGTGAAACTAACTCCAGTTTATTTGATTGACATTTCAGAGGTCGAACCTAATTTCTGAAGATGCTGACATACAATATAACATTACAAACATATACACTTAAATAACTGACAGGACAACGTTGTTCCTCCTCCCTGCAAACCAAAGCTGCCAGCAGCACTTCCATTGACCCACAGAGACTCACTTTAAACCAATGACATGCCTACACAGACGTCACTAGGGAGCGCCTCTGCTATCTGCACCGATGACAGAGTCTCTTAGGGATGCAGCCATGGCAACCATACTAAAGACGGGAGCCAATGTGTACAAACCCCAGAGCCACATCAATCAGTGTAAAAACATCACACCCAAAAGAACCAGAAACATAGTATTGGATAATAATGAAGTGCTTATAGAGGACATACAGAATAGATAAATATACACTAATATCACATTGATATCAGATAGTAAATTGCTGCATATAGCAAATGTAATTAGTTATAACAAAAGACCAAAAAATTTTAAATAAATAAACAATACCATATAGAAGTTGTAGCAACAAAATAATGCCACGCACAGCATGTAGGAAGATGGTATCAAAACTACAGACAAATAATGCATAATAGCAAGAAAAGCATGTTCAAAAAGAAACATATGTCAATAATATAATGAAAAGAGAGCAATACACATGGCCTAGTATATAACAGATCTAAAACAACATGAGGGTACATAACTATAAAAAACAATTGAGGCCCAAAGATTCGTTCAGGCCTCTTGGTGCCAACGTATCTAATGCAAAAATCCATCTGGATTCCAATTGCAACAGATGTTTAGGTCTGTTGCCACTGCATAGTAACAAGGGAACATGGTCAATCATGCAATAGCGCAAAGTAGCTACCCTATGTTTGGCCTGGTCAAAGTGACGAGCCACTGGTTGTTCACTAGAGCCCACAATGATCACCACCCTGAGTGATGTTGAGCCATATGCTCTTCGAATTGCCTCTCTGTCTTGCCTACATAGTGTAACCCACATGGACAAGACAGAAGGTACACAACAAACCTAAAACTACAGGTTAGAGCATGATAAATCCTAAACTTTTTGCCAGATTATGGATGCAAAAAACTGTCGCCCGTGACAATATAGTGACAGGTGAGACACCCGGTACATTTGAAGCATCCATTTTTCCATGAGTGGAAGCAACCTGGCAGAAACCTGTAATGTCGGTTTTTACTAAATAGTTTCTAAGGTTACAACCTCTGGTATAGCAGGGACGAATCCTAGAATTCACTAATGATGCCAATTCTGGATCAGATTGCACCAAAGGCTATAGTTGTTTGACCTTTCTGCTACTACTCTTACTGCTTGTGCTAAATCTGTTGACCCAAATAATTACATTCTGATCAGGATATTTAATTGCTGGCTTTAGTTAGTTATTGCGGTCAACAGATAAAGATCTTAATTTAGCTTGGATTAATTCATTCAAAGGGTATCCCCTCTCAACAAAATTTGTTTATCATTAAATCAAGTTGTTCATATCTTTTCATACTCTCATTAGTGATTCTACATACCCAGAGCATCTGTGAGTACGGTAAGCTCCGTAATGTAGAAATAGGATGAAAACTGCTATGTCTAATTAAGGTGTTGCGATAACTTGGCTTCACATATAAGGATGTCTGTAGTTCACCCAGAATAGATGTGATCCTAACATCAAGGAACATGACCTCTCTTTCATGCTGATAGTGTAGGTCAATTTGGCTGGTGCATCAGAGGAATTGTGTGACAAAATCAGGTTGTCAAACATTTTCTCTGTGCCTGTCCTAAAAATTTGAATGTCATCTATGAAGCGTAAATACAGATAGATGTGCTGAGTAACGTTGGAATTAGTAAACAATAAGTACTTCTCTACTGCATACATATAGACATTCACGTACGATGGGGCCACACAGGACCCCATCGCACATCCAGCAAATTGTGTGTGAGTGTGAACTCCAATAAACTCATAAAGAGATTGACACTAAGGGCCTGATTCAGACCCGGTCGCCAGCGCTGAGCACACACAACCAGGTCGATGGTGGCCCAGAGTGCATGCGCATGACGGAGCCTGCTCCGTCGTGCGCATGCGCGAGACCCGGATAGTGACAGGCAACCCGTTGCTCCGGGTCTTGCACCAAATGGGGCATTCTGTTGATGTTGAGTGACAGCAAGCCCCCTTTGGTGGGTGGGCCGGTGGGGTGGCTGCCCAGATGGAGGTGTTCCCATGAGAACACCTACCATCTGGGGTCGGCCCCACTGACATAACCAGTGATGTCAGTGGGAGAGCTTTCTGCTCTGTTTGAGCCGAAAGCTCTCTGGGGCTTGTGGCCACGAGACCCTACCACAAGGGTCTCATCACAAGCCCGATGGTTGCGATGGTCTTGACCATAGTGACCATCATCCTGGCAGCTCGCATTAGCTGTGGGTGGCAACCCACAGCAATGCGAGTTGCCAGGAGGCCGCTCCATAAAAATAAAAATAAAAAAAGATGCCCTGATTCAGAGTGAGCGCTCTGTCAGAGCATCCGGCTCTGAATCAGGGCCCAAGCCCCTTATATAGCACATTGTTAGTAAACAAATTTCTCACTGCCGCAAGTCCCTCCCCATGTGGGATACAAGTGTAGATACTTGCGACGTCAACATTGCAAAGGATACAATTATTAGGTAACCGTGTAATGGCCGATAACTTTTTGAAATGACCATTACTGATAGCTGTGTTTTTCCATCTAAGTCCATTTATGCATTTGGAGTTATCTAGATTTGCTTTTTTGTGTCATTTCTATTGGGTGTATTTTCTATGCGATATTTTGGATTGGATTTTTGTTGTCACTTTGGAGTGGATATACTCTTTTTCAGTAATACCAACAGCTGATCTTGTTGTAACAGTGATGTCTACCACAGATGTAGAAGCCACTAAGAATGCTTTGCAATTATTACAACTTGATACAGGAGATACATTTAGTTTCTCGGATATTGAAGCTGAAACAATTTTATTTAAGGAGAAACTATCTGACCATAGCAGCTCCTTCTCTTTACCATAATTATACAGAGATTTATTTAAACTCAAGAAAATAGAACTGGATTTTCTTTACCATGCAATCACTCATTCAGATTACTATAAAGATAAACACATCCCATGTGGCTTTCACATACCCAATATGCCAACCATAGGCAGATACAGGATTCCATTTTGCAAAAAAAGGATTGCTATATTAATAAGTGCTCAATGGACTTAATCTTGTTAGTTATTGAGGAATCATTCCAGGACTTACACCTGACATGGGACAAGATCAAAGATTTTTAGGCTACTCATCTGACATAATTTGTTGAAGATAGCAGCACTAATTGGCTTGATAAAATGAATCAACAAGTGGAACGATATCGCTGTGACTTGATCCAATATAAAAAACATAAATGGGACAGGGTCAAACAAGATTATGAGCAAGACAAAGTATATGTTTGGCTCAATAGTGGGAATAAACTGAATGTAACATCTTTTTCAAAACGATGGAGACCGTTTTCTACAAGTTGGTAATTCAAGCACATCTGCAAGTGAAAATGAGAGTTGGAGTACCCCATCTACCTCCAGGGGTAATAAACAAGTCCCTTTAGGGGTCAACACAAGAGCTTGGCCGTTGGGTACAAGACCCAACCCACAAGAAGGGGTGGGCAGACAAAGAGGCAGAGCAAACACCAAACCTCAGAGAGGAAGAAAGAAGTGATTTTTAATTTATCATCTACTCTGTTAAGTGATTTTGAAATTTCAGTTCTCAGAAAGGGACTTTCATTCATCCCTAGAAATCAGCATGATGAGTTTCAGTGGAAGATAGACTCATTTAAGTTGCAATGTACTTGTAAGTTAAGATAATTTTTTGAGAAAAAGGACAATTCTGTTGCTATACATTTCCAGCAGTCTATTCTTCCACAATTGCGCAGGATTACCCCTTGTTCTCAATTTGAACTTCAATCTCTTAATTCCACAATATAAACATTTTTGAGATTGTTGGAGCATAGTACCAGCGATGTTTCACATTTCACGCATTCCAATTTGAATAAACAAGAATATCATGCCCTTGTAGGTCTAAGTAAAAGGAGAGATATAGTAATTTGTGGAGCAGATAAGGGAGGTTCAATTGTAGTCATGGACTTACAAATGTACAGGGATGAATGCACTAGGCTATTATTTGATATTTCTGCCTATGGTTCTTTATCCTCAGACCCTACCTGTGCCTTTAAGAAAGAATTAGATAAGATGTTGACAGAAGCTTTATCTATGATGTTATTGTCTGAAGAGGTGGTTTAGTCATTGTACAGTATGTGGAGTTCCCAGTGGTGCTGGTGTTTTACACCATTCCCAAAATTGAAAACATGGCCATGCAGATATGAGTACAATGAATAAATATGACATACATGAAAACATGGCCATGCAGATATGAGTCCAATGAATAAATATGACATACATGAAAACATGCACACGCAGTTAGGGCCACAAAGTGAAACATGAAAACCACAGTCCCTAAAACTTACTTTCAGCGATCTGCATGCGAAAGCATGCCAGCAAGCGGGGCGTCCGCCGTTGCAGGTCCGACCACCTAAGCTCCAGCTGCCCGATCTGGCGGCGTGAGCCGAAGGAGCGCAGGCGGCCCCGTACCTCCGCATATGTGGAACGCTTTTTGCGATTGGTGATGGGTGGAGGCTGGCTGGTGATCCGCCTATCCATCACCTCCGTTAGCACCAGCAGCTCGCGCCTGGTGAATGCGGAGGCTCTCATGATGGCAATGGTGTATTTGTTAAAAATCATTTTTAATAAAGAGCCAAAAATAATTTTGATTGGCTAATGTATTTGGGTAATTAACAGGACCAATTCTATTGGTTAGTGTATAAGTCATGTGTTCGACAGGGCCAGAAATCTCTTGAGCGTTATGATAGGCTTGATGCAGTGACATGCGTAAGCAAATTTAAATAAAGAAATGAACCCCGGGAAATATGCGGGTAGAAAAACAAATAGAACAATTGTTTAATTGGGGCTAACATGTATTTTGACAAATAAAAGCGAATGTTTAAGCCGTACGTATTCTGCGGGTAAACACAAACATGGACAAGATTAAAGTGTATTGCATTGTGTTTAAAAAAAAACAAAAAAACAATTAAGCTAATTGATATATTGATTGCCATGATACGATTGAGGGAGGTAGGCAGAATAAACGAGCAGTTAATCAAAATCTGACAGTCCCACTTTCGGGTTGTACTTGTGCGTGCGTTCCCTTCAAGCCATTTCGAGGATGTACGCTCGCTATTTGGCACGCTCGTTAGTTAGAGGAGAGGTCGCTTGAGTTTGGGGAGGATGTTTGGCTGCGTTCGAAAATACGAGCGAGTGCTTGAATTTACATATTTTTTTACGTACGCCGAACGTACGAGCGGCCACTTGCGTCCGGGTCTGGATGAGGGCCATAGTTCCAGGACATGAGGAAAAAGTTGGCTGTTTGTATGGGAAACAAAGGTGTAAGCATATAGAAATTTCTTTTGCCACAAATATAAGCACATTTTTAGTTATTAATATGAAAAAAAATTCTACACATTTTTCATCCACAACATAAAATAGGATCATCATCTGCATTGGCCCAGAAAACCACTACTGAGGTCCCAACATCACATGTGGCAAGTGATGTGGAGGTGACACTAACACAATTATGCACATCTCCGGCTCCTGAATCGGATTCTGGTAAGGGACATAAAACCTATATTTGTGAAAAAAAAACAATTATTATATTTGCATTCATATTAACATTTCACAAACTGTAGTCATTGTGAATATACTAAGTAAAATGTTTTTTATGTTGTAATAAAAAAATTAGGTTACATTTTGAAAAAACAATGTAAAGTTAATATACCAGCACCTGCAAGAAATAGGGATGAGGATATACTTCAAGCATTCCAATACTTTGAAGAAACCCAAGCAGAGTTTCTACATCAACAAAGGCAGCAAAACTAAAAAAATAATAGACAAGTTAGGAGACTAAATTCAGTCTTAGCTCAAATTAATAGCAACATAGTGCGGCTGTGAACAGCTATAGAAATCCAAAACCAAAATAACAATAGTAACCAGGCATTGTCAACAAATGCTATTAATCATCTAACCGATGTGATAATAACAATAGGCACACAAATCTTGGTAAGATTGCCTATACAAGCAGGGTCAACTTCCTATAGAAGTACACCAACTGCAAGCACACCACCCAGACCTGCAGATTAGCCAGCCCCTGCACCATATTCTAAGAGGAAAAAATAAGTTAAGTTGTTATTTCTGTTTTTAGATTTGCAAAATATTGTTTTCTTGCATTGTTTATTTTTGTAAACATTTGTCCATTTAAAAACCTATTAAAAAAAGGTTAAGTTTATTTTGCAGGCCGTATGAGCTAAACATTTTGGACAATAAACATTTTTATCTTTATCCACATCATTTTTTTATTTTTTAAAAAGATCAACAAATAAGATTTGCATATTTGAAGGTGTACAGTTTGAAATACATTATATTTTGTTTCCCTAACCATACAAAACTAATGTATGTGGTTTTATTTTACGTAAACATAGAATTTTATAGTGGTTATTTTTGGTACATACAAAATTAGACAATTACAAATATTTATCTCTTTACACTGATTTACACATCAACACCTACAGTAACTGAATAATCTAAATTTGTGGTATTAAATTTACAAAAACAAATACAGCTGAAATAGTTGGCAATAAATGTAGCCCTAATCTGCTTTCCACTTTATGTGCTCACATAGGGCAATATTCAAATTGTAGCAAAAATGGCTGGTTTTTTTGCCATAGTAAAAAATGGCCATTTTGATAAATAAAAGGCCAAAATTTCGCCCAAAAATAGCAAAAAGGGCAAACAGGCGAAAATGGAGAAAAAAAAATGGAGAAAAGTTTTCTCCATCACAGACCAGGAGAAAAAAAATGCAAAATCCCTATTTTCAGCTAAAAATGTGAGGATTTATTTCAGAACCCTTTGGACACCCCACCTTAATGAAGGAATTTGAAGATCTGACAATGGATCAAAAAAACAAGCTTTCAGTTAAGTTGTGCATGATTACTTTTTTGGAAGTATGAATGCTTTGGATTTGGACTTCATTTTATTCTTGCTGTTAAATTTTTAGCTAAAAATATTTTGATTTTAAAATCATTGGTAGGTTACATTACCATTTCTATATTTAAAAAAAAAAAAAAAAAATTGAAAGTATAGGATATGTTTTTAAAATAGAATTTAAATAAAATGGTAAAAGATTATTCCAAATGGTTTTATTGACATGAAATTAGGTTTGATATTCATAATATGTGCTTGCCTCCTACTGGCATTTTAATTGGTGTCTTTGGGTATGCACTGTTTTGTCAAGCATGGCTGGATTACCCATTAGGTTACATAGGCCCCTGGGGTTTGCTATCTGAGAGTGATCTAAGTCAACTAGTGGGTGAATTGTATTGTGATGATGATTATCTTTTTTGTCACTAGACATAAAAAGGGTTTGCCCAGCTGGTGCTCTGCTTTAATATGCCTGGTACCTTCTGCAGGACCAGCTTTCTCAATATTGTGATGTTGATCATAGACCTGTACCAGTAATACCCCTCTTTTCCTGCTTGCTCCTTCCATTGTAGTACTGGTCTGCACATTGCATGGTTACAAAAAACAGTTGCATACTCTCACTCAATTCATATATAATTTTAGTGGCACTGGTGGCAAAACCATTTGCTTCATACACTCCAGAACAGAGGTTGGACTCCGGGCCTTAGCTTACAAAAATGCTGCATTGGTCCATCATTTCATTTTAACACACACACACGCACGCACGCACGCACACACAAACATACTTGTATATTTGTATAAGGTTCACTGAATTATATAGTGTGAAAACAAATAACTTGTTTGCAAGCATAACTTGTTTTCAAGCACTACTTAAAAACATTTCATGCTGCATTAATTGACCATGCAGTCTCTATTGAACTACTATAAAATAGTCAAGGAAAATAAACATAACAATAAATGGCATTTTGAAAGATCATCCTGTGATACATTAATCTTCATTGTTATTCAGTGTCTTCTATTCTTCATTGTCATCTATATTTCTAAAGCCCACGTGTTACTTTTAATTACATTTTCTGATAGTAGGCTTATTTGGGATGCAATCACAAAGTCAACAATCACAATGTCAACAGTCAAATTGTTGACCGCACAATATTGACAGATACGCTGTTAACATTTTTTATATGTTGACATCTGCTGACATCTGAAAATATTCTCCAGAATGCTGAGTTTAGGGATAGGCTGCAGGAGTGGAGGCTTAGGGTTAGAATGTGGAAGGGGAAGGTAAGAATTGTGCTGAAGGAGGAGAGGGTTAGAGTTAGGTTGCAGGAATGGAGCATTAGGCTGGAGTAGTCAGGTAAGAGTTAGGCACTAGGGGAAGGGTTAGGGTTGGAGGTTAGAGTTAGGACTATGAAAGTTACTCACTGCTACATGCCAGAAATCATCATCAGCTGACTGCTGGACTCAGAAGATGCTGCTGAAGCCATCAGATACCTACTAGAAGGTGCTGGGCTGCTTTGTTGACATTCTAATTATGTCAACACTGAAAAAATGTTGATGTTAGAATGTCAATAAAACAGTTCAGCAATTACCTTTTCTAATCATTTCAACATTTTATCAGTGTAGCCACCAGGGTTGGACCTGGGATGGACCTGGGTAATGGTGCAGTGTAAATGGCACAATCCATTTTAACCAACCTGGGTCATGCCTAAAATGAGCTGATTGGTGGCTCCCAATTTTTATGACCTCACAAGTTTAGCAGGGAAGACTGGGTTAGAACCATGTCTGAAAGCCCAGGTCAGACACAGGTTTTTGGTGGAAAATGGGTATTAATGATGTCTGGTGAGCAGGAGAGATGCCTCTGTATTTCTAGCTGCTCAGTGATGGCTCAGTGGTGTATAATTATATGAAATACAAATGATCTGGTGTATTATCCTTTATATTCCTTAAAAATATAATTTTATATATATATATATATATATATATATATTGTCCAGTGGACCGGCACTCAACTGGCTGTGCTTGGTACAATAACTGCTCCAGTGCCCTCCTTTAGGGTTTAGCAAAGCTCCAAATATACATCCAGGAAGTCAGCACTATGAGACTTTCAATCATGGTGAAACTAACTCCAGTTTATTTGATTGACATTTCAGAGGTCGAACCTAATTTCTGAAGATGCTGACATACAATATAACATTACAAACATATACACTTAAATAACTGACAGGACAACGTTGTTCCTCCTCCCTGCAAACCAAAGCTGCCAGCAGCACTTCCATTGACCCACAGAGACTCACTTTAAACCAATGACATGCCTACACAGACGTCACTAGGGAGCGCCTCTGCTATCTGCACCGATGACAGAGTCTCTTAGGGATGCAGCCATGGCAACCATACTAAAGACGGGAGCCAATGTGTACAAACCCCAGAGCCACATCAATCAGTGTAAAAACATCACACCCAAAAGAACCAGAAACATAGTATTGGATAATAATGAAGTGCTTATAGAGGACATACAGAATAGATAAATATACACTAATATCACATTGATATCAGATAGTAAATTGCTGCATATAGCAAATGTAATTAGTTATAACAAAAGACCAAAAAATTTTAAATAAATAAACAATACCATATAGAAGTTGTAGCAACAAAATAATGCCACGCACAGCATGTAGGAAGATGGTATCAAAACTACAGACAAATAATGCATAATAGCAAGAAAAGCATGTTCAAAAAGAAACATATGTCAATAATATAATGAAAAGAGAGCAATACACATGGCCTAGTATATAACAGATCTAAAACAACATGAGGGTACATAACTATAAAAAACAATTGAGGCCCAAAGATTCGTTCAGGCCTCTTGGTGCCAACGTATCTAATGCAAAAATCCATCTGGATTCCAATTGCAACAGATGTTTAGGTCTGTTGCCACTGCATAGTAACAAGGGAACATGGTCAATCATGCAATAGCGCAAAGTAGCTACCCTATGTTTGGCCTGGTCAAAGTGACGAGCCACTGGTTGTTCACTAGAGCCCACAATGATCACCACCCTGAGTGATGTTGAGCCATATGCTCTTCGAATTGCCTCTCTGTCTTGCCTACATAGTGTAACCCACATGGACAAGACAGAAGGTACACAACAAACCTAAAACTACAGGTTAGAGCATGATAAATCCTAAACTTTTTGCCAGATTATGGATGCAAAAAACTGTCGCCCGTGACAATATAGTGACAGGTGAGACACCCGGTACATTTGAAGCATCCATTTTTCCATGAGTGGAAGCAACCTGGCAGAAACCTGTAATGTCGGTTTTTACTAAATAGTTTCTAAGGTTACAACCTCTGGTATAGCAGGGACGAATCCTAGAATTCACTAATGATGCCAATTCTGGATCAGATTGCACCAAAGGCTATAGTTGTTTGACCTTTCTGCTACTACTCTTACTGCTTGTGCTAAATCTGTTGACCCAAATAATTACATTCTGATCAGGATATTTAATTGCTGGCTTTAGTTAGTTATTGCAGGCCAACAGATAAAGATCTTAATTTAGCTTGGATTAATTCATTCAAAGGGTATCCCCTCTCAACAAAATTTGTTTATCATTAAATCAAGTTGTTCATATCTTTTCATACTCTCATTAGTGATTCTACATACCCAGAGCATCTGTGAGTACGGTAAGCTCCGTAATGTAGAAATAGGATGAAAACTGCTATGTCTAATTAAGGTGTTGCGATAACTTGGCTTCACATATAAGGATGTCTGTAGTTCACCCAGAATAGATGTGATCCTAACATCAAGGAACATGACCTCTCTTTCATGCTGATAGTGTAGGTCAATTTGGCTGGTGCATCAGAGGAATTGTGTGACAAAATCAGGTTGTCAAACATTTTCTCTGTGCCTGTCCTAAAAATTTGAATGTCATCTATGAAGCGTAAATACAGATAGATGTGCTGAGTAACGTTGGAATTAGTAAACAATAAGTACTTCTCTACTGCATACATATAGACATTCACGTACGATGGGGCCACACAGGACCCCATCGCACATCCAGCAAATTGTGTGTGAGTGTGAACTCCAATAAACTCATAAAGAGATTGACACTAAGGGCCTGATTCAGACCCGGTCGCCAGCGCTGAGCACACACAACCGGGTTGATGGTGGCCCAGAGTGCATGCGCATGACGGAGCCTGCTCCGTCGTGCGCATGCGCGAGACCCGGATAGTGACAGGCAACCCGTTGCTCCGGGTCTTGCACCAAATGGGGCATTCTGTTGATGTTGAGTGACAGCAAGCCCCCTTTGGTGGGTGGGCCGGTGGGGTGGCTGCCCAGATGGAGGTGTTCCCATGAGAACACCTACCATCTGGGGTCGGCCCCACTGACATAACCAGTGATGTCAGTGGGAGAGCTTTCTGCTCTGTTTGAGCCGAAAGCTCTCTGGGGCTTGTGGCCATGAGACCCTACCACAAGGGTCTCATCACAAGCCCGATGGTTGCGATGGTCTTGACCATAGTGACCATCATCCTGGCAGCTCGCATTAGCTGTGGGTGGCAACCCACAGCAATGCGAGTTGCCAGGAGGCCGCTCCATAAAAATAAAAATAAAAAAAGATGCCCTGATTCAGAGTGAGCGCTCTGTCAGAGCATCCGGCTCTGAATCAGGGCCCAAGCCCCTTATATAGCACATTGTTAGTAAACAAATTTCTCACTGCCGCAAGTCCCTCCCCATGTGGGATACAAGTGTAGATACTTGCGACGTCAACATTGCAAAGGATACAATTATTAGGTAACCGTGTAATGGCCGATAACTTTTTGAAATGACCATTACTGATAGCTGTGTTTTTCCATCTAAGTCCATTTATGCGTTTGGAGTTATCTAGATTTGCTTTTTTGTGTCATTTCTATTGGGTGTACTTTCTATGCGATATTTTGGATTGGATTTTTGTTGTCACTTTGGAGTGGATATACTCTTTTTCAGTAATACCAACAGCTGATCTTGTTGTAACAGTGATGTCTACCACAGATGTAGAAGCCACTAAGAATGCTTTGCAATTATTACAACTTGATACAGGAGATACATTTAGTTTCTCGGATATTGAAGCTGAAACAATTTTATTTAAGGAGAAACTATCTGACCATAGCAGCTCCTTCTCTTTACCATAATTATACAGAGATTTATTTAAACTCAAGAAAATAGAACTGGATTTTCTTTACCATGCAATCACTCATTCAGATTACTATAAAGATAAACACATCCCATGTGGCTTTCACATACCCAATATGCCAACCATAGGCAGATACAGGATTCCATTTTGCAAAAAAAGGATTGCTATATTAATAAGTGCTCAATGGACTTAATCTTGTTAGTTATTGAGGAATCATTCCAGGACTTACACCTGACATGGGACAAGATCAAAGATTTTTAGGCTACTCATCTGACATAATTTGTTGAAGATAGCAGCACTAATTGGCTTGATAAAATGAATCAACAAGTGGAACGATATCGCTGTGACTTGATCCAATATAAAAAACATAAATGGGACAGGGTCAAACAAGATTATGAGCAAGACAAAGTATATGTTTGGCTCAATAGTGGGAATAAACTGAATGTAACATCTTTTTCAAAACGATGGAGACCGTTTTCTACAAGTTGGTAATTCAAGCACATCTGCAAGTGAAAATGAGAGTTGGAGTACCCCATCTACCTCCAGGGGTAATAAACAAGTCCCTTTAGGGGTCAACACAAGAGCTTGGCCGTTGGGTACAAGACCCAACCCACAAGAAGGGGTGGGCAGACAAAGAGGCAGAGCAAACACCAAACCTCAGAGAGGAAGAAAGAAGTGATTTTTAATTTATCATCTACTCTGTTAAGTGATTTTGAAATTTCAGTTCTCAGAAAGGGACTTTCATTCATCCCTAGAAATCAGCATGATGAGTTTCAGTGGAAGATAGACTCATTTAAGTTGCAATGTACTTGTAAGTTAAGATAATTTTTTGAGAAAAAGGACAATTCTGTTGCTATACATTTCCAGCAGTCTATTCTTCCACAATTGCGCAGGATTACCCCTTGTTCTCAATTTGAACTTCAATCTCTTACTTCCACAATATAAACATTTTTGAGATTGTTGGAGCATAGTACCAGCGATGTTTCACATTTCACGCATTCCAATTTGAATAAACAAGAATATCATGCCCTTGTAGGTCTAAGTAAAAGGAGAGATATAGTAATTTGTGGAGCAGATAAGGGAGGTTCAATTGTAGTCATGGACTTACAAATGTACAGGGATGAATGCACTAGGCTATTATTTGATATTTCTGCCTATGGTTCTTTATCCTCAGACCCTACCTGTGCCTTTAAGAAAGAATTAGATAAGATGTTGACAGAAGCTTTATCTATGATGTTATTGTCTGAAGAGGTGGTTTAGTCATTGTACAGTATGTGGAGTTCCCAGTGGTGCTGGTGTTTTACACCATTCCCAAAATTGAAAACATGGCCATGCAGATATGAGTACAATGAATAAATATGACATACATGAAAACATGGCCATGCAGATATGAGTCCAATGAATAAATATGACATACATGAAAACATGCACACGCAGTTAGGGCCACAAAGTGAAACATGAAAACCACAGTCCCTAAAACTTACTTTCAGCGATCTGCATGCGAAAGCATGCCAGCAAGCGGGCGTCCGCCGTTGCAGGTCCGACCACCTAAGCTCCAGCTGCCCGATCTGGCGGCGTGAGCCGAAGGAGCGCAGGCGGCCCCGTACCTCCGCATATGTGGAACGCTTTTTGCGATTGGTGATGGGTGGAGGCTGGCTGGTGATCCATCACCTCCGTTAGCACCAGCAGCTCGCGCCTGGTGAATGCGGAGGCTCTCATGATGGCAATGGTGTATTTGTTAAAAATCATTTTTAATAAAGAGCCAAAAATAATTTTGATTGGCTAATGTATTTGGGTAATTAACAGGACCAATTCTATTGGTTAGTGTATAAGTCATGTGTTCGACAGGGCCAGAAATCTCTTGAGCGTTATGATAGGCTTGATGCAGTGACATGCGTAAGCAAATTTAAATAAAGAAATGAACCCCGGGAAATATGCGGGTAGAAAAACAAATAGAACAATTGTTTAATTGGGGCTAACATGTATTTTGACAAATAAAAGCGAATGTTTAAGCCGTACGTATTCTGCGGGTAAACACAAACATGGACAAGATTAAAGTGTATTGCATTGTGTTTAAAAAAAAAAAAAAAAACAATTAAGCTAATTGATATATTGATTGCCATGATACGATTGAGGGAGGTAGGCAGAATAAACGAGCAGTTAATCAAAATCTGACAGTCCCACTTTCGGGTTGTACTTGTGCGTGCGTTCCCTTCAAGCCATTTCGAGGATGTACGCTCGCTATTTGGCACGCTCGTTAGTTAGAGGAGAGGTCGCTTGAGTTTGGGGAGGATGTTTGGCTGCGTTCGAAAATACGAGCGAGTGCTTGAATTTACATATTTTTTTACGTACGCCGAACGTACGAGCGGCCACTTGCGTCCGGGTCTGGATGAGGGCCATAGTTCCAGGACATGAGGAAAAAGTTGGCTGTTTGTATGGGAAACAAAGGTGTAAGCATATAGAAATTTCTTTTGCCACAAATATAAGCACATTTTTAGTTATTAATATGAAAAAAAATTCTACACATTTTTCATCCACAACATAAAATAGGATCATCATCTGCATTGGCCCAGAAAACCACTACTGAGGTCCCAACATCACATGTGGCAAGTGATGTGGAGGTGACACTAACACAATTATGCACATCTCCGGCTCCTGAATCGGATTCTGGTAAGGGACATAAAACCTATATTTGTGAAAAAAAAACAATTATTATATTTGCATTCATATTAACATTTCACAAACTGTAGTCATTGTGAATATACTAAGTAAAATGTTTTTTATGTTGTAATAAAAAAATTAGGTTACATTTTGAAAAAACAATGTAAAGTTAATATACCAGCACCTGCAAGAAATAGGGATGAGGATATACTTCAAGCATTCCAATACTTTGAAGAAACCCAAGCAGAGTTTCTACATCAACAAAGGCAGCAAAACTAAAAAAATAATAGACAAGTTAGGAGACTAAATTCAGTCTTAGCTCAAATTAATAGCAACATAGTGCGGCTGTGAACAGCTATAGAAATCCAAAACCAAAATAACAATAGTAACCAGGCATTGTCAACAAATGCTATTAATCATCTAACCGATGTGATAATAACAATAGGCACACAAATCTTGGTAAGATTGCCTATACAAGCAGGGTCAACTTCCTATAGAAGTACACCAACTGCAAGCACACCACCCAGACCTGCAGATTAGCCAGCCCCTGCACCATATTCTAAGAGGAAAAAATAAGTTAAGTTGTTATTTCTGTTTTTAGATTTGCAAAATATTGTTTTCTTGCATTGTTTATTTTTGTAAACATTTGTCCATTTAAAAACCTATTAAAAAAAGGTTAAGTTTATTTTGCAGGCCGTATGAGCTAAACATTTTGGACAATAAACATTTTTATCTTTATCCACATCATTTTTTTATTTTTTAAAAAGATCAACAAATAAGATTTGCATATTTGAAGGTGTACAGTTTGAAATACATTATATTTTGTTTCCCGAACCATACAAAACTAATGTATGTGGTTTTATTTTACGTAAACATAGAATTTTATAGTGGTTATTTTTGGTACATACAAAATTAGACAATTACAAATATTTATCTCTTTACACTGATTTACACATCAACACCTACAGTAACTGAATAATCTAAATTTGTGGTATTAAATTTACAAAAACAAATACAGCTGAAATAGTTGGCAATAAATGTAGCCCTAATCTGCTTTCCACTTTATGTGCTCACATAGGGCAATATTCAAATTGTAGCAAAAATGGCTGGTTTTTTTGCCATAGTAAAAAATGGCCATTTTGATAAATAAAAGGCCAAAATTTTGCCCAAAAATAGCAAAAAGGGCAAACAGGCGAAAATGGAGAAAAAAAAATGGAGAAAAGTTTTCTCCATCACAGACCAGGAGAAAAAAAATGCAAAATCCCTATTTTCAGCTAAAAATGTGAGGATTTATTTCAGAACCCTTTGGACACCCCACCTTAATGAAGGAATTTGAAGATCTGACAATGGATCAAAAAAACAAGCTTTCAGTTAAGTTGTGCATGATTACTTTTTTGGAAGTATGAATGCTTTGGATTTGGACTTCATTTTATTCTTGCTGTTAAATTTTTAGCTAAAAATATTTTGATTTTAAAATCATTGGTAGGTTACATTACCATTTCTATATTTAAAAAAAAAAAAAAAAAATTGAAAGTATAGGATATGTTTTTAAAATAGAATTTAAATAAAATGGTAAAAGATTATTCCAAATGGTTTTATTGACATGAAATTAGGTTTGATATTCATAATATGTGCTTGCCTCCTACTGGCATTTTAATTGGTGTCTTTGGGTATGCACTGTTTTGTCAAGCATGGCTGGATTACCCATTAGGTTACATAGGCCCCTGGGGTTTGCTATCTGAGAGTGATCTAAGTCAACTAGTGGGTGAATTGTATTGTGATGATGATTATCTTTTTTGTCACTAGACATAAAAAGGGTTTGCCCAGCTGGTGCTCTGCTTTAATATGCCTGGTACCTTCTGCAGGACCAGCTTTCTCAATATTGTGATGTTGATCATAGACCTGTACCAGTAATACCCCTCTTTTCCTGCTTGCTCCTTCCATTGTAGTACTGGTCTGCACATTGCATGGTTACAAAAAACAGTTGCATACTCTCACTCAATTCATATATAATTTTAGTGGCACTGGTGGCAAAACCATTTGCTTCATACACTCCAGAACAGAGGTTGGACTCCGGGCCTTAGCTTACAAAAATGCTGCATTGGTCCATCATTTCATTTTAACACACACACACGCACGCACGCACGCACACACAAACATACTTGTATATTTGTATAAGGTTCACTGAATTATATAGTGTGAAAACAAATAACTTGTTTGCAAGCATAACTTGTTTTCAAGCACTACTTAAAAACATTTCATGCTGCATTAATTGACCATGCAGTCTCTATTGAACTACTATAAAATAGTCAAGGAAAATAAACATAACAATAAATGGCATTTTGAAAGATCATCCTGTGATACATTAATCTTCATTGTTATTCAGTGTCTTCTATTCTTCATTGTCGTCTATATTTCTAAAGCCCACGTGTTACTTTTAATTACATTTTCTGATAGTAGGCTTATTTGGGATGCAATCACAAAGTCAACAATCACAATGTCAACAGTCAAATTGTTGACCGCACAATATTGACAGATACGATGTTAACATTTTTTATATGTTGACATCTGCTGACATCTGAAAATATTCTCCAGAATGCTGAGTTTAGGGATAGGCTGCAGGAGTGGAGGCTTAGGGTTAGAATGTGGAAGGGGAAGGTAAGAATTGTGCTGAAGGAGGAGAGGGTTAGAGTTAGGTTGCAGGAATGGAGCATTAGGCTGGAGTAGTCAGGTAAGAGTTAGGCACTAGGGGAAGGGTTAGGGTTGGAGGTTAGAGTTAGGACTATGAAAGTTACTCACTGCTACATGCCAGAAATCATCATCAGCTGACTGCTGGACTCAGAAGATGCTGCTGAAGCCATCAGATACCTACTAGAAGGTGCTGGGCTGCTTTGTTGACATTCTAATTATGTCAACACTGAAAAAATGTTGATGTTAGAATGTCAATAAAACAGTTCAGCAATTACCTTTTCTAATCATTTCAACATTTTATCAGTGTAGCCACCAGGGTTGGACCTGGGATGGACCTGGGTAATGGTGCAGTGTAAATGGCACAATCCATTTTAACCAACCTGGGTCATGCCTAAAATGAGCTGATTGGTGGCTCCCAATTTTTATGACCTCACAAGTTTAGCAGGGAAGACTGGGTTAGAACCATGTCTGAAAGCCCAGGTCAGACACAGGTTTTTGGTGGAAAATGGGTATTAATGATGTCTGGTGAGCAGGAGAGATGCCTCTGTATTTCTAGCTGCTCAGTGATGGCTCAGTGGTGTATAATTATATGAAATACAAATGATCTGGTGTATTATCCTTTATATTCCTTAAAAATATAATTTTATATATATATATATATATATATATATATTGTCCAGTGGACCGGCACTCAACTGGCTGTGCTTGGTACAATAACTGCTCCGGTGCCCTCCTTTAGGGTTTAGCAAAGCTCCAAATATACATCCAGGAAGTCAGCACTATGAGACTTTCAATCATGGTGAAACTAACTCCAGTTTATTTGATTGACATTTCAGAGGTCGAACCTAATTTCTGAAGATGCTGACATACAATATAACATTACAAACATATACACTTAAATAACTGACAGGACAACGTTGTTCCTCCTCCCTGCAAACCAAAGCTGCCAGCAGCACTTCCATTGACCCACAGAGACTCGCTTTAAACCAATGACATGCCTACACAGACGTCACTAGGGAGCGCCTCTGCTATCCGCACCGATGACAGAGTCTCTTAGGGATGCAGCCATGGCAACCATACTAAAGACGGGAGCCAATGTGTACAAACCCCAGAGCCACATCAATCAGTGTAAAAACATCACACCCAAAAGAACCAGAAACATAGTATTGGATAATAATGAAGTGCTTATAGAGGACATACAGAATAGATAAATATACACTAATATCACATTGATATCAGATAGTAAATTGCTGCATATAGCAAATGTAATTAGTTATAACAAAAGACCAAAAAATTTTAAATAAATAAACAATACCATATAGAAGTTGTAGCAACAAAATAATGCCACGCACAGCATGTAGGAAGATGGTATCAAAACTACAGACAAATAATGCATAATAGCAAGAAAAGCATGTTCAAAAAGAAACATATGTCAATAATATAATGAAAAGAGAGCAATACACATGGCCTAGTATATAACAGATCTAAAACAACATGAGGGTACATAACTATAAAAAACAATTGAGGCCCAAAGATTCGTTCAGGCCTCTTGGTGCCAACGTATCTAATGCAAAAATCCATCTGGATTCCAATTGCAACAGATGTTTAGGTCTGTTGCCACTGCATAGTAACAAGGGAACATGGTCAATCATGCAATAGCGCAAAGTAGCTACCCTATGTTTGGCCTGGTCAAAGTGACGAGCCACTGGTTGTTCACTAGAGCCCACAATGATCACCACCCTGAGTGATGTTGAGCCATATGCTCTTCGAATTGCCTCTCTGTCTTGCCTACATAGTGTAACCCACATGGACAAGACAGAAGGTACACAACAAACCTAAAACTACAGGTTAGAGCATGATAAATCCTAAACTTTTTGCCAGATTATGGATGCAAAAAACTGTCGCCCGTGACAATATAGTGACAGGTGAGACACCCGGTACATTTGAAGCATCCATTTTTCCATGAGTGGAAGCAACCTGGCAGAAACCTGTAATGTCGGTTTTTACTAAATAGTTTCTAAGGTTACAACCTCTGGTATAGCAGGGACGAATCCTAGAATTCACTAATGATGCCAATTCTGGATCAGATTGCACCAAAGGCTATAGTTGTTTGACCTTTCTGCTACTACTCTTACTGCTTGTGCTAAATCTGTTGACCCAAATAATTACATTCTGATCAGGATATTTAATTGCTGGCTTTAGTTAGTTATTGCGGTCAACAGATAAAGATCTTAATTTAGCTTGGATTAATTCATTCAAAGGGTATCCCCTCTCAACAAAATTTGTTTATCATTAAATCAAGTTGTTCATATCTTTTCATACTCTCATTAGTGATTCTACATACCCAGAGCATCTGTGAGTACGGTAAGCTCCGTAATGTAGAAATAGGATGAAAACTGCTATGTCTAATTAAGGTGTTGCGATAACTTGGCTTCACATATAAGGATGTCTGTAGTTCACCCAGAATAGATGTGATCCTAACATCAAGGAACATGACCTCTCTTTCATGCTGATAGTGTAGGTCAATTTGGCTGGTGCATCAGAGGAATTGTGTGACAAAATCAGGTTGTCAAACATTTTCTCTGTGCCTGTCCTAAAAATTTGAATGTCATCTATGAAGCGTAAATACAGATAGATGTGCTGAGTAACGTTGGAATTAGTAAACAATAAGTACTTCTCTACTGCATACATATAGACATTCACGTACGATGGGGCCACACAGGACCCCATCGCACATCCAGCAAATTGTGTGTGAGTGTGAACTCCAATAAACTCATAAAGAGATTGACACTAAGGGCCTGATTCAGACCCGGTCGCCAGCGCTGAGCACACACAACCAGGTCGATGGTGGCCCAGAGTGCATGCGCATGACGGAGCCTGCTCCGTCGTGCGCATGCGCGAGACCCGGATAGTGACAGGCAACCCGTTGCTCCGGGTCTTGCACCAAATGGGGCATTCTGTTGATGTTGAGTGACAGCAAGCCCCCTTTGGTGGGTGGGCCGGTGGGGTGGCTGCCCAGATGGAGGTGTTCCCATGAGAACACCTACCATCTGGGGTCGGCCCCACTGACATAACCAGTGATGTCAGTGGGAGAGCTTTCTGCTCTGTTTGAGCCGAAAGCTCTCTGGGGCTTGTGGCCATGAGACCCTACCACAAGGGTCTCATCACAAGCCCGATGGTTGCGATGGTCTTGACCATAGTGACCATCATCCTGGCAGCTCGCATTAGCTGTGGGTGGCAACCCACAGCAATGCGAGTTGCCAGGAGGCCGCTCCATAAAAATAAAAATAAAAAAAGATGCCCTGATTCAGAGTGAGCGCTCTGTCAGAGCATCCGGCTCTGAATCAGGGCCCAAGCCCCTTATATAGCACATTGTTAGTAAACAAATTTCTCACTGCCGCAAGTCCCTCCCCATGTGGGATACAAGTGTAGATACTTGCGACGTCAACATTGCAAAGGATACAATTATTAGGTAACCGTGTAATGGCCGATAACTTTTTGAAATGACCATTACTGATAGCTGTGTTTTTCCATCTAAGTCCATTTATGCATTTGGAGTTATCTAGATTTGCTTTTTTGTGTCATTTCTATTGGGTGTATTTTCTATGCGATATTTTGGATTGGATTTTTGTTGTCACTTTGGAGTGGATATACTCTTTTTCAGTAATACCAACAGCTGATCTTGTTGTAACAGTGATGTCTACCACAGATGTAGAAGCCACTAAGAATGCTTTGCAATTATTACAACTTGATACAGGAGATACATTTAGTTTCTCGGATATTGAAGCTGAAACAATTTTATTTAAGGAGAAACTATCTGACCATAGCAGCTCCTTCTCTTTACCATAATTATACAGAGATTTATTTAAACTCAAGAAAATAGAACTGGATTTTCTTTACCATGCAATCACTCATTCAGATTACTATAAAGATAAACACATCCCATGTGGCTTTCACATACCCAATATGCCAACCATAGGCAGATACAGGATTCCATTTTGCAAAAAAAGGATTGCTATATTAATAAGTGCTCAATGGACTTAATCTTGTTAGTTATTGAGGAATCATTCCAGGACTTACACCTGACATGGGACAAGATCAAAGATTTTTAGGCTACTCATCTGACATAATTTGTTGAAGATAGCAGCACTAATTGGCTTGATAAAATGAATCAACAAGTGGAACGATATCGCTGTGACTTGATCCAATATAAAAAACATAAATGGGACAGGGTCAAACAAGATTATGAGCAAGACAAAGTATATGTTTGGCTCAATAGTGGGAATAAACTGAATGTAACATCTTTTTCAAAACGATGGAGACCGTTTTCTACAAGTTGGTAATTCAAGCACATCTGCAAGTGAAAATGAGAGTTGGAGTACCCCATCTACCTCCAGGGGTAATAAACAAGTCCCTTTAGGGGTCAACACAAGAGCTTGGCCGTTGGGTACAAGACCCAACCCACAAGAAGGGGTGGGCAGACAAAGAGGCAGAGCAAACACCAAACCTCAGAGAGGAAGAAAGAAGTGATTTTTAATTTATCATCTACTCTGTTAAGTGATTTTGAAATTTCAGTTCTCAGAAAGGGACTTTCATTCATCCCTAGAAATCAGCATGATGAGTTTCAGTGGAAGATAGACTCATTTAAGTTGCAATGTACTTGTAAGTTAAGATAATTTTTTGAGAAAAAGGACAATTCTGTTGCTATACATTTCCAGCAGTCTATTCTTCCACAATTGCGCAGGATTACCCCTTGTTCTCAATTTGAACTTCAATCTCTTAATTCCACAATATAAACATTTTTGAGATTGTTGGAGCATAGTACCAGCGATGTTTCACATTTCACGCATTCCAATTTGAATAAACAAGAATATCATGCCCTTGTAGGTCTAAGTAAAAGGAGAGATATAGTAATTTGTGGAGCAGATAAGGGAGGTTCAATTGTAGTCATGGACTTACAAATGTACAGGGATGAATGCACTAGGCTATTATTTGATATTTCTGCCTATGGTTCTTTATCCTCAGACCCTACCTGTGCCTTTAAGAAAGAATTAGATAAGATGTTGACAGAAGCTTTATCTATGATGTTATTGTCTGAAGAGGTGGTTTAGTCATTGTACAGTATGTGGAGTTCCCAGTGGTGCTGGTGTTTTACACCATTCCCAAAATTGAAAACATGGCCATGCAGATATGAGTACAATGAATAAATATGACATACATGAAAACATGGCCATGCAGATATGAGTCCAATGAATAAATATGACATACATGAAAACATGCACACGCAGTTAGGGCCACAAAGTGAAACATGAAAACCACAGTCCCTAAAACTTACTTTCAGCGATCTGCATGCGAAAGCATGCCAGCAAGCGGGGCGTCCGCCGTTGCAGGTCCGACCACCTAAGCTCCAGCTGCCCGATCTGGCGGCGTGAGCCGAAGGAGCGCAGGCGGCCCCGTACCTCCGCATATGTGGAACGCTTTTTGCGATTGGTGATGGGTGGAGGCTGGCTGGTGATCCGCCTATCCATCACCTCCGTTAGCACCAGCAGCTCGCGCCTGGTGAATGCGGAGGCTCTCATGATGGCAATGGTGTATTTGTTAAAAATCATTTTTAATAAAGAGCCAAAAATAATTTTGATTGGCTAATGTATTTGGGTAATTAACAGGACCAATTCTATTGGTTAGTGTATAAGTCATGTGTTCGACAGGGCCAGAAATCTCTTGAGCGTTATGATAGGCTTGATGCAGTGACATGCGTAAGCAAATTTAAATAAAGAAATGAACCCCGGGAAATATGCGGGTAGAAAAACAAATAGAACAATTGTTTAATTGGGGCTAACATGTATTTTGACAAATAAAAGCGAATGTTTAAGCCGTACGTATTCTGCGGGTAAACACAAACATGGACAAGATTAAAGTGTATTGCATTGTGTTTAAAAAAAAACAAAAAAACAATTAAGCTAATTGATATATTGATTGCCATGATACGATTGAGGGAGGTAGGCAGAATAAACGAGCAGTTAATCAAAATCTGACAGTCCCACTTTCGGGTTGTACTTGTGCGTGCGTTCCCTTCAAGCCATTTCGAGGATGTACGCTCGCTATTTGGCACGCTCGTTAGTTAGAGGAGAGGTCGCTTGAGTTTGGGGAGGATGTTTGGCTGCGTTCGAAAATACGAGCGAGTGCTTGAATTTACATATTTTTTTACATATGCCGAACGTACGAGCGGCCACTTGCGTCCGGGTCTGGATGAGGGCCATAGTTCCAGGACATGAGGAAAAAGTTGGCTGTTTGTATGGGAAACAAAGGTGTAAGCATATAGAAATTTCTTTTGCCACAAATATAAGCACATTTTTAGTTATTAATATGAAAAAAAATTCTACACATTTTTCATCCACAACATAAAATAGGATCATCATCTGCATTGGCCCAGAAAACCACTACTGAGGTCCCAACATCACATGTGGCAAGTGATGTGGAGGTGACACTAACACAATTATGCACATCTCCGGCTCCTGAATCGGATTCTGGTAAGGGACATAAAACCTATATTTGTGAAAAAAAAACAATTATTATATTTGCATTCATATTAACATTTCACAAACTGTAGTCATTGTGAATATACTAAGTAAAATGTTTTTTATGTTGTAATAAAAAAATTAGGTTACATTTTGAAAAAACAATGTAAAGTTAATATACCAGCACCTGCAAGAAATAGGGATGAGGATATACTTCAAGCATTCCAATACTTTGAAGAAACCCAAGCAGAGTTTCTACATCAACAAAGGCAGCAAAACTAAAAAAATAATAGACAAGTTAGGAGACTAAATTCAGTCTTAGCTCAAATTAATAGCAACATAGTGCGGCTGTGAACAGCTATAGAAATCCAAAACCAAAATAACAATAGTAACCAGGCATTGTCAACAAATGCTATTAATCATCTAACCGATGTGATAATAACAATAGGCACACAAATCTTGGTAAGATTGCCTATACAAGCAGGGTCAACTTCCTATAGAAGTACACCAACTGCAAGCACACCACCCAGACCTGCAGATTAGCCAGCCCCTGCACCATATTCTAAGAGGAAAAAATAAGTTAAGTTGTTATTTCTGTTTTTAGATTTGCGAAATATTGTTTTCTTGCATTGTTTATTTTTGTAAACATTTGTCCATTTAAAAACCTATTAAAAAAAGGTTAAGTTTATTTTGCAGGCCGTATGAGCTAAACATTTTGGACAATAAACATTTTTATCTTTATCCACATCATTTTTTTATTTTTTAAAAAGATCAACAAATAAGATTTGCATATTTGAAGGTGTACAGTTTGAAATACATTATATTTTGTTTCCCTAACCATACAAAACTAATGTATGTGGTTTTATTTTACGTAAACATAGAATTTTATAGTAGTTATTTTTGGTACATACAAAATTAGACAATTACAAATATTTATCTCTTTACACTGATTTACACATCAACACCTACAGTAACTGAATAATCTAAATTTGTGGTATTAAATTTACAAAAACAAATACAGCTGAAATAGTTGGCAATAAATGTAGCCCTAATCTGCTTTCCACTTTATGTGCTCACATAGGGCAATATTCAAATTGTAGCAAAAATGGCTGGTTTTTTTGCCATAGTAAAAAATGGCCATTTTGATAAATAAAAGGCCAAAATTTTGCCCAAAAATAGCAAAAAGGGCAAACAGGCGAAAATGGAGAAAAAAAAATGGAGAAAAGTTTTCTCCATCACAGACCAGGAGAAAAAAAATGCAAAATCCCTATTTTCAGCTAAAAATGTGAGGATTTATTTCAGAACCCTTTGGACACCCCACCTTAATGAAGGAATTTGAAGATCTGACAATGGATCAAAAAAACAAGCTTTCAGTTAAGTTGTGCATGATTACTTTTTTGGAAGTATGAATGCTTTGGATTTGGACTTCATTTTATTCTTGCTGTTAAATTTTTAGCTAAAAATATTTTGATTTTAAAATCATTGGTAGGTTACATTACCATTTCTATATTTAAAAAAAAAAAAAAAAAATTGAAAGTATAGGATATGTTTTTAAAATAGAATTTAAATAAAATGGTAAAAGATTATTCCAAATGGTTTTATTGACATGAAATTAGGTTTGATATTCATAATATGTGCTTGCCTCCTACTGGCATTTTAATTGGTGTCTTTGGGTATGCACTGTTTTGTCAAGCATGGCTGGATTACCCATTAGGTTACATAGGCCCCTGGGGTTTGCTATCTGAGAGTGATCTAAGTCAACTAGTGGGTGAATTGTATTGTGATGATGATTATCTTTTTTGTCACTAGACATAAAAAGGGTTTGCCCAGCTGGTGCTCTGCTTTAATATGCCTGGTACCTTCTGCAGGACCAGCTTTCTCAATATTGTGATGTTGATCATAGACCTGTACCAGTAATACCCCTCTTTTCCTGCTTGCTCCTTCCATTGTAGTACTGGTCTGCACATTGCATGGTTACAAAAAACAGTTGCATACTCTCACTCAATTCATATATAATTTTAGTGGCACTGGTGGCAAAACCATTTGCTTCATACACTCCAGAACAGAGGTTGGACTCCGGGCCTTAGCTTACAAAAATGCTGCATTGGTCCATCATTTCATTTTAACACACACACACGCACGCACGCACGCACACACAAACATACTTGTATATTTGTATAAGGTTCACTGAATTATATAGTGTGAAAACAAATAACTTGTTTGCAAGCATAACTTGTTTTCAAGCACTACTTAAAAACATTTCATGCTGCATTAATTGACCATGCAGTCTCTATTGAACTACTATAAAATAGTCAAGGAAAATAAACATAACAATAAATGGCATTTTGAAAGATCATCCTGTGATACATTAATCTTCATTGTTATTCAGTGTCTTCTATTCTTCATTGTCGTCTATATTTCTAAAGCCCACGTGTTACTTTTAATTACATTTTCTGATAGTAGGCTTATTTGGGATGCAATCACAAAGTCAACAATCACAATGTCAACAGTCAAATTGTTGACCGCACAATATTGACAGATACGATGTTAACATTTTTTATATGTTGACATCTGCTGACATCTGAAAATATTCTCCAGAATGCTGAGTTTAGGGATAGGCTGCAGGAGTGGAGGCTTAGGGTTAGAATGTGGAAGGGGAAGGTAAGAATTGTGCTGAAGGAGGAGAGGGTTAGAGTTAGGTTGCAGGAATGGAGCATTAGGCTGGAGTAGTCAGGTAAGAGTTAGGCACTAGGGGAAGGGTTAGGGTTGGAGGTTAGAGTTAGGACTATGAAAGTTACTCACTGCTACATGCCAGAAATCATCATCAGCTGACTGCTGGACTCAGAAGATGCTGCTGAAGCCATCAGATACCTACTAGAAGGTGCTGGGCTGCTTTGTTGACATTCTAATTATGTCAACACTGAAAAAATGTTGATGTTAGAATGTCAATAAAACAGTTCAGCAATTACCTTTTCTAATCATTTCAACATTTTATCAGTGTAGCCACCAGGGTTGGACCTGGGATGGACCTGGGTAATGGTGCAGTGTAAATGGCACAATCCATTTTAACCAACCTGGGTCATGCCTAAAATGAGCTGATTGGTGGCTCCCAATTTTTATGACCTCACAAGTTTAGCAGGGAAGACTGGGTTAGAACCATGTCTGAAAGCCCAGGTCAGACACAGGTTTTTGGTGGAAAATGGGTATTAATGATGTCTGGTGAGCAGGAGAGATGCCTCTGTATTTCTAGCTGCTCAGTGATGGCTCAGTGGTGTATAATTATATGAAATACAAATGATCTGGTGTATTATCCTTTATATTCCTTAAAAATATAATTTTATATATATATATATATATATATATATATTGTCCAGTGGACCGGCACTCAACTGGCTGTGCTTGGTACAATAACTGCTCCGGTGCCCTCCTTTAGGGTTTAGCAAAGCTCCAAATATACATCCAGGAAGTCAGCACTATGAGACTTTCAATCATGGTGAAACTAACTCCAGTTTTATTTGATTGACATTTCAGAGGTCGAACCTAATTTCTGAAGATGCTGACATACAATATAACATTACAAACATATACACTTAAATAACTGGACAGGACAAACGTTGTTCCTCCTCCCTGCAAACCAAAAGCTGCCAGCAGCACTTCCATTGACCCACAGAGGACTCGCTTTAAAACCAATGACATGCCTACACAGACGGTCACTAGGGAGCGCCTCTGCTATCCGCACCGATGACAGAGTCTCTTAGGGATGCAGCCATGGCAACCATACTAAAGACGGGAGCCAATGTGTACAAACCCCAGAGCCACATCAATCAGTGTAAAAACATCACACCCAAAAGAACCAGAAACATAGTATTGGATAATAATGAAGTGCTTATAGAGGACATACAGAATAGATAAATATACACTAATATCACATTGATATCAGATAGTAAATTGCTGCATATAGCAAATGTAATTAGTTATAACAAAAGACCAAAAAATTTTAAATAAATAAACAATACCATATAGAAGTTGTAGCAACAAAATAATGCCACGCACAGCATGTAGGAAGATGGTATCAAAACTACAGGACAAATAATGCAATAATAGCAAGAAAAGCATGTTCAAAAAGAAAACATATGTCAATAATATAATGAAAAGAGAGCAATACACATGGCCTAGTATATAACAGATCTAAAACAACATGAGGGTACATAACTATAAAAAAAACAATTGAGGCCCAAAGATTCGTTCAGGCCTCTTGGTGCCAACGTATCTAATGCAAAAATCCATCTGGATTCCAATTGCAACAGATGTTTAGGTCTGTTGCCACTGCATAGTAACAAGGGAAACATGGTCAATCATGCAATAGCGCAAAGTAGCTACCCTATGTTTGGCCTGGTCAAAGTGACGAGCCACTGGTTGTTCACTAGAGCCCACAATGATCACCACCCTGAGTGATGTTGAGCCATATGCCTCTTCGAATTGCCCTCTCTGTCTTGCCTACATAGTGTAACCCACATGGACAAGACAGAAGGTACACAACAAACCTAAAACTACAGGTTAGAGCATGATAAATCCTAAACTTTTTGCCAGATTATGGATGCAAAAAAACTGTCGCCCGTGACAATATAGTGACAGGTGAGACACCCGGTACATTTGAAGCATCCATTTTTCCATGAGTGGAAGCAACCTGCAGAAACCTGTAATGTCGGTTTTTACTAAATAGTTTCTAAGGTTACAACCTCTGGTATAGCAGGGGACGAATCCTAGAATTCACTAATGATGCCAATTCTGGATCAGATTGCACCAAAGGCTATAGTTGTTTGACCTTTCTGCTACTACTCTTACTGCTTGTGCTAAATCTGTTGACCCAAATAATTACATTCTGATCAGGATATTTTAATTGCTGGCTTTAGTTAGTTATTGCGGTCAACAGATAAAGATCTTAATTTAGCTTGGATTAATTCATTCAAAGGGTATCCCCTCTCAACAAAAATTTGTTTATCATTAAATCAAGTTGTTCATATCTTTTCATACTCTCATTAGTGATTCTACATACCCAGAGCATCTGTGAGTACGGTAAGCTCCGTAATGTAGAAATAGGATGAAAACTGCTATGTCTAATTAAGGTGTTGCGATAACTTGGCTTCACATATAAGGATGTCTGTAGTTCACCCAGAATAGATGTGATCCTAACTCTTTCATGCTGATAGTGTAGGTCAATTTGGCTGGTGCATCAGAGGAATTGTGTGACAAAATCAGGTTGTCAAACATTTTCTCTGTGCCTGTCCTAAAAATTTGAATGTCATCTATGAAGCGTAAATACAGATAGATGTGCTGAGTAACGTTGGAATTAGTAAACAATAAGTACTTCTCTACTGCATACATATAGACATTCACGTACGATGGGGCCACACAGGACCCCATCGCACATCCAGCAAATTGTGTGTGAGTGTGAACTCCAATAAACTCATAAAGAGATTGACACTAAGGGCCTGATTCAGACCCGGTCGCCAGCGCTGAGCACACACAACCAGGTCGATGGTGGCCCAGAGTGCATGCGCATGACGGAGCCTGCTCCGTCGTGCGCATGCGCGAGACCCGGATAGTGACAGGCAACCCGTTGCTCCGGGTCTTGCACCAAATGGGGCATTCTGTTGATGTTGAGTGACAGCAAGCCCCCTTTGGTGGGTGGGCCGGTGGGGTGGCTGCCCAGATGGAGGTGTTCCCATGAGAACACCTACCATCTGGGGTCGGCCCCACTGACATAACCAGTGATGTCAGTGGGAGAGCTTTCTGCTCTGTTTGAGCCGAAAGCTCTCTGGGGCTTGTGGCCATGAGACCCTACCACAAGGGTCTCATCACAAGCCCGATGGTTGCGATGGTCTTGACCATAGTGACCATCATCCTGGCAGCTCGCATTAGCTGTGGGTGGCAACCCACAGCAATGCGAGTTGCCAGGAGGCCGCTCCATAAAAATAAAAATAAAAAAAGATGCCCTGATTCAGAGTGAGCGCTCTGTCAGAGCATCCGGCTCTGAATCAGGGCCCAAGCCCCTTATATAGCACATTGTTAGTAAACAAATTTCTCACTGCCGCAAGTCCCTCCCCATGTGGGATACAAGTGTAGATACTTGCGACGTCAACATTGCAAAGGATACAATTATTAGGTAACCGTGTAATGGCCGATAACTTTTTGAAATGACCATTACTGATAGCTGTGTTTTTCCATCTAAGTCCATTTATGCATTTGGAGTTATCTAGATTTGCTTTTTTGTGTCATTTCTATTGGGTGTATTTTCTATGCGATATTTTGGATTGGATTTTTGTTGTCACTTTGGAGTGGATATACTCTTTTTCAGTAATACCAACAGCTGATCTTGTTGTAACAGTGATGTCTACCACAGATGTAGAAGCCACTAAGAATGCTTTGCAATTATTACAACTTGATACAGGAGATACATTTAGTTTCTCGGATATTGAAGCTGAAACAATTTTATTTAAGGAGAAACTATCTGACCATAGCAGCTCCTTCTCTTTACCATAATTATACAGAGATTTATTTAAACTCAAGAAAATAGAACTGGATTTTCTTTACCATGCAATCACTCATTCAGATTACTATAAAGATAAACACATCCCATGTGGCTTTCACATACCCAATATGCCAACCATAGGCAGATACAGGATTCCATTTTGCAAAAAAAGGATTGCTATATTAATAAGTGCTCAATGGACTTAATCTTGTTAGTTATTGAGGAATCATTCCAGGACTTACACCTGACATGGGACAAGATCAAAGATTTTTAGGCTACTCATCTGACATAATTTGTTGAAGATAGCAGCACTAATTGGCTTGATAAAATGAATCAACAAGTGGAACGATATCGCTGTGACTTGATCCAATATAAAAAACATAAATGGGACAGGGTCAAACAAGATTATGAGCAAGACAAAGTATATGTTTGGCTCAATAGTGGGAATAAACTGAATGTAACATCTTTTTCAAAACGATGGAGACCGTTTTCTACAAGTTGGTAATTCAAGCACATCTGCAAGTGAAAATGAGAGTTGGAGTACCCCATCTACCTCCAGGGGTAATAAACAAGTCCCTTTAGGGGTCAACACAAGAGCTTGGCCGTTGGGTACAAGACCCAACCCACAAGAAGGGGTGGGCAGACAAAGAGGCAGAGCAAACACCAAACCTCAGAGAGGAAGAAAGAAGTGATTTTTAATTTATCATCTACTCTGTTAAGTGATTTTGAAATTTCAGTTCTCAGAAAGGGACTTTCATTCATCCCTAGAAATCAGCATGATGAGTTTCAGTGGAAGATAGACTCATTTAAGTTGCAATGTACTTGTAAGTTAAGATAATTTTTTGAGAAAAAGGACAATTCTGTTGCTATACATTTCCAGCAGTCTATTCTTCCACAATTGCGCAGGATTACCCCTTGTTCTCAATTTGAACTTCAATCTCTTAATTCCACAATATAAACATTTTTGAGATTGTTGGAGCATAGTACCAGCGATGTTTCACATTTCACGCATTCCAATTTGAATAAACAAGAATATCATGCCCTTGTAGGTCTAAGTAAAAGGAGAGATATAGTAATTTGTGGAGCAGATAAGGGAGGTTCAATTGTAGTCATGGACTTACAAATGTACAGGGATGAATGCACTAGGCTATTATTTGATATTTCTGCCTATGGTTCTTTATCCTCAGACCCTACCTGTGCCTTTAAGAAAGAATTAGATAAGATGTTGACAGAAGCTTTATCTATGATGTTATTGTCTGAAGAGGTGGTTTAGTCATTGTACAGTATGTGGAGTTCCCAGTGGTGCTGGTGTTTTACACCATTCCCAAAATTGAAAACATGGCCATGCAGATATGAGTACAATGAATAAATATGACATACATGAAAACATGGCCATGCAGATATGAGTCCAATGAATAAATATGACATACATGAAAACATGCACACGCAGTTAGGGCCACAAAGTGAAACATGAAAACCACAGTCCCTAAAACTTACTTTCAGCGATCTGCATGCGAAAGCATGCCAGCAAGCGGGGCGTCCGCCGTTGCAGGTCCGACCACCTAAGCTCCAGCTGCCCGATCTGGCGGCGTGAGCCGAAGGAGCGCAGGCGGCCCCGTACCTCCGCATATGTGGAACGCTTTTTGCGATTGGTGATGGGTGGAGGCTGGCTGGTGATCCGCCTATCCATCACCTCCGTTAGCACCAGCAGCTCGCGCCTGGTGAATGCGGAGGCTCTCATGATGGCAATGGTGTATTTGTTAAAAATCATTTTTAATAAAGAGCCAAAAATAATTTTGATTGGCTAATGTATTTGGGTAATTAACAGGACCAATTCTATTGGTTAGTGTATAAGTCATGTGTTCGACAGGGCCAGAAATCTCTTGAGCGTTATGATAGGCTTGATGCAGTGACATGCGTAAGCAAATTTAAATAAAGAAATGAACCCCGGGAAATATGCGGGTAGAAAAACAAATAGAACAATTGTTTAATTGGGGCTAACATGTATTTTGACAAATAAAAGCGAATGTTTAAGCCGTACGTATTCTGCGGGTAAACACAAACATGGACAAGATTAAAGTGTATTGCATTGTGTTTAAAAAAAAACAAAAAAACAATTAAGCTAATTGATATATTGATTGCCATGATACGATTGAGGGAGGTAGGCAGAATAAACGAGCAGTTAATCAAAATCTGACAGTCCCACTTTCGGGTTGTACTTGTGCGTGCGTTCCCTTCAAGCCATTTCGAGGATGTACGCTCGCTATTTGGCACGCTCGTTAGTTAGAGGAGAGGTCGCTTGAGTTTGGGGAGGATGTTTGGCTGCGTTCGAAAATACGAGCGAGTGCTTGAATTTACATATTTTTTTACATATGCCGAACGTACGAGCGGCCACTTGCGTCCGGGTCTGGATGAGGGCCATAGTTCCAGGACATGAGGAAAAAGTTGGCTGTTTGTATGGGAAACAAAGGTGTAAGCATATAGAAATTTCTTTTGCCACAAATATAAGCACATTTTTAGTTATTAATATGAAAAAAAATTCTACACATTTTTCATCCACAACATAAAATAGGATCATCATCTGCATTGGCCCAGAAAACCACTACTGAGGTCCCAACATCACATGTGGCAAGTGATGTGGAGGTGACACTAACACAATTATGCACATCTCCGGCTCCTGAATCGGATTCTGGTAAGGGACATAAAACCTATATTTGTGAAAAAAAAACAATTATTATATTTGCATTCATATTAACATTTCACAAACTGTAGTCATTGTGAATATACTAAGTAAAATGTTTTTTATGTTGTAATAAAAAAATTAGGTTACATTTTGAAAAAACAATGTAAAGTTAATATACCAGCACCTGCAAGAAATAGGGATGAGGATATACTTCAAGCATTCCAATACTTTGAAGAAACCCAAGCAGAGTTTCTACATCAACAAAGGCAGCAAAACTAAAAAAATAATAGACAAGTTAGGAGACTAAATTCAGTCTTAGCTCAAATTAATAGCAACATAGTGCGGCTGTGAACAGCTATAGAAATCCAAAACCAAAATAACAATAGTAACCAGGCATTGTCAACAAATGCTATTAATCATCTAACCGATGTGATAATAACAATAGGCACACAAATCTTGGTAAGATTGCCTATACAAGCAGGGTCAACTTCCTATAGAAGTACACCAACTGCAAGCACACCACCCAGACCTGCAGATTAGCCAGCCCCTGCACCATATTCTAAGAGGAAAAAATAAGTTAAGTTGTTATTTCTGTTTTTAGATTTGCGAAATATTGTTTTCTTGCATTGTTTATTTTTGTAAACATTTGTCCATTTAAAAACCTATTAAAAAAAGGTTAAGTTTATTTTGCAGGCCGTATGAGCTAAACATTTTGGACAATAAACATTTTTATCTTTATCCACATCATTTTTTTATTTTTTAAAAAGATCAACAAATAAGATTTGCATATTTGAAGGTGTACAGTTTGAAATACATTATATTTTGTTTCCCTAACCATACAAAACTAATGTATGTGGTTTTATTTTACGTAAACATAGAATTTTATAGTAGTTATTTTTGGTACATACAAAATTAGACAATTACAAATATTTATCTCTTTACACTGATTTACACATCAACACCTACAGTAACTGAATAATCTAAATTTGTGGTATTAAATTTACAAAAACAAATACAGCTGAAATAGTTGGCAATAAATGTAGCCCTAATCTGCTTTCCACTTTATGTGCTCACATAGGGCAATATTCAAATTGTAGCAAAAATGGCTGGTTTTTTTGCCATAGTAAAAAATGGCCATTTTGATAAATAAAAGGCCAAAATTTCGCCCAAAAATAGCAAAAAGGGCAAACAGGCGAAAATGGAGAAAAAAAAATGAAGAAAAGTTTTCTCCATCACAGACCAGGAGAAAAAAAATGCAAAATCCCTATTTTCAGCTAAAAATGTGAGGATTTATTTCAGAACCCTTTGGACACCCCACCTTAATGAAGGAATTTGAAGATCTGACAATGGATCAAAAAAACAAGCTTTCAGTTAAGTTGTGCATGATTACTTTTTTGGAAGTATGAATGCTTTGGATTTGGACTTCATTTTATTCTTGCTGTTAAATTTTTAGCTAAAAATATTTTGATTTTAAAATCATTGGTAGGTTACATTACCATTTCTATATTTAAAAAAAAAAAAAAAATTGAAAGTATAGGATATGTTTTTAAAATAGAATTTAAATAAAATGGTAAAAGATTATTCCAAATGGTTTTATTGACATGAAATTAGGTTTGATATTCATAATATGTGCTTGCCTCCTACTGGCATTTTAATTGGTGTCTTTGGGTATGCACTGTTTTGTCAAGCATGGCTGGATTACCCATTAGGTTACATAGGCCCCTGGGGTTTGCTATCTTAGAGTGATCTAAGTCAACTAGTGGGTGAATTGTATTGTGATGATGATTATCTTTTTTGTCACTAGACATAAAAAGGGTTTGCCCAGCTGGTGCTCTGCTTTAATATGCCTGGTACCTTCTGCAGGACCAGCTTTCTCAATATTGTGATGTTGATCATAGACCTGTACCAGTAATACCCCTCTTTTCCTGCTTGCTCCTTCCATTGTAGTACTGGTCTGCACATTGCATGGTTACAAAAAACAGTTGCATACTCTCACTCAATTCATATATAATTTTAGTGGCACTGGTGGCAAAACCATTTGCTTCATACACTCCAGAACAGAGGTTGGACTCCGGGCCTTAGCTTACAAAAATGCTGCATTGGTCCATCATTTCATTTTAACACACACACACGCACGCACGCACGCACACACAAACATACTTGTATATTTGTATAAGGTTCACTGAATTATATAGTGTGAAAACAAATAACTTGTTTGCAAGCATAACTTGTTTTCAAGCACTACTTAAAAACATTTCATGCTGCATTAATTGACCATGCAGTCTCTATTGAACTACTATAAAATAGTCAAGGAAAATAAACATAACAATAAATGGCATTTTGAAAGATCATCCTGTGATACATTAATCTTCATTGTTATTCAGTGTCTTCTATTCTTCATTGTCGTCTATATTTCTAAAGCCCACGTGTTACTTTTAATTACATTTTCTGATAGTAGGCTTATTTGGGATGCAATCACAAAGTCAACAATCACAATGTCAACAGTCAAATTGTTGACCGCACAATATTGACAGATACGATGTTAACATTTTTTATATGTTGACATCTGCTGACATCTGAAAATATTCTCCAGAATGCTGAGTTTAGGGATAGGCTGCAGGAGTGGAGGCTTAGGGTTAGAATGTGGAAGGGGAAGGTAAGAATTGTGCTGAAGGAGGAGAGGGTTAGAGTTAGGTTGCAGGAATGGAGCATTAGGCTGGAGTAGTCAGGTAAGAGTTAGGCACTAGGGGAAGGGTTAGGGTTGGAGGTTAGAGTTAGGACTATGAAAGTTACTCACTGCTACATGCCAGAAATCATCATCAGCTGACTGCTGGACTCAGAAGATGCTGCTGAAGCCATCAGATACCTACTAGAAGGTGCTGGGCTGCTTTGTTGACATTCTAATTATGTCAACACTGAAAAAATGTTGATGTTAGAATGTCAATAAAACAGTTCAGCAATTACCTTTTCTAATCATTTCAACATTTTATCAGTGTAGCCACCAGGGTTGGACCTGGGATGGACCTGGGTAATGGTGCAGTGTACATGGCACAATCCATTTTAACCAACCTGGGTCATGCCTAAAATGAGCTGATTGGTGGCTCCCAATTTTTATGACCTCACAAGTTTAGCAGGGAAGACTGGGTTAGAACCATGTCTGAAAGCCCAGGTCAGACACAGGTTTTTGGTGGAAAATGGGTATTAATGATGTCTGGTGAGCAGGAGAGATGCCTCTGTATTTCTAGCTGCTCAGTGATGGCTCAGTGGTGTATAATTATATGAAATACAAATGATCTGGTGTATTATCCTTTATATTCCTTAAAAATATAATTTTATATATATATATATATATATATATATATTGTCCAGTGGACCGGCACTCAACTGGCTGTGCTTGGTACAATAACTGCTCCGGTGCCCTCCTTTAGGGTTTAGCAAAGCTCCAAATATACATCCAGGAAGTCAGCACTATGAGACTTTCAATCATGGTGAAACTAACTCCAGTTTATTTGATTGACATTTCAGAGGTTGAACCTAATTTCTGAAGATGCTGACATACAATATAACATTACAAACATATACACTTAAATAACTGACAGGACAACGTTGTTCCTCCTCCCTGCAAACCAAAGCTGCCAGCAGCACTTCCATTGACCCACAGAGACTCGCTTTAAACCAATGACATGCCTACACAGACGTCACTAGGGAGCGCCTCTGCTATCCGCACCGATGACAGAGTCTCTTAGGGATGCAGCCATGGCAACCATACTAAAGACGGGAGCCAATGTGTACAAACCCCAGAGCCACATCAATCAGTGTAAAAACATCACACCCAAAAGAACCAGAAACATAGTATTGGATAATAATGAAGTGCTTATAGAGGACATACAGAATAGATAAATATACACTAATATCACATTGATATCAGATAGTAAATTGCTGCATATAGCAAATGTAATTAGTTATAACAAAAGACCAAAAAATTTTAAATAAATAAACAATACCATATAGAAGTTGTAGCAACAAAATAATGCCACGCACAGCATGTAGGAAGATGGTATCAAAACTACAGACAAATAATGCATAATAGCAAGAAAAGCATGTTCAAAAAGAAACATTTGTCAATAATATAATGAAAAGAGAGCAATACACATGGCCTAGTATATAACAGATCTAAAACAACATGAGGGTACATAACTATAAAAAACAATTGAGGCCCAAAGATTCGTTCAGGCCTCTTGGTGCCAACGTATCTAATGCAAAAATCCATCTGGATTCCAATTGCAACAGATGTTTAGGTCTGTTGCCACTGCATAGTAACAAGGGAACATGGTCAATCATGCAATAGCGCAAAGTAGCTACCCTATGTGTGGCCTGGTCAAAGTGACGAGCCACTGGTTGTTCACTAGAGCCCACAATGATCACCACCCTGAGTGATGTTGAGCCATATGCTCTTCGAATTGCCTCTCTGTCTTGCCTACATAGTGTAACCCACATGGACAAGACAGAAGGTACACAACAAACCTAAAACTACAGGTTAGAGCATGATAAATCCTAAACTTTTTGCCAGATTATGGATGCAAAAAACTGTCGCCCGTGACAATATAGTGACAGGTGAGACACCCGGTACATTTGAAGCATCCATTTTTCCATGAGTGGAAGCAACCTGGCAGAAACCTGTAATGTCGGTTTTTACTAAATAGTTTCTAAGGTTACAACCTCTGGTATAGCAGGGACGAATCCTAGAATTCACTAATGATGCCAATTCTGGATCAGATTGCACCAAAGGCTATAGTTGTTTGACCTTTCTGCTACTACTCTTACTGCTTGTGCTAAATCTGTTGACCCAAATAATTACATTCTGATCAGGATATTTAATTGCTGGCTTTAGTTAGTTATTGCAGTCAACAGATAAAGATCTTAATTTAGCTTGGATTAATTCATTCAAAGGGTATCCCCTCTCAACAAAATTTGTTTATCATTAAATCAAGTTGTTCATATCTTTTCATACTCTCATTAGTGATTCTACATACCCAGAGCATCTGTGAGTACGGTAAGCTCCGTAATGTAGAAATAGGATGAAAACTGCTATGTCTAATTAAGGTGTTGCGATAACTTGGCTTCACATATAAGGATGTCTGTAGTTCACCCAGAATAGATGTGATCCTAACATCAAGGAACATGACCTCTCTTTCATGCTGATAGTGTAGGTCAATTTGGCTGGTGCATCAGAGGAATTGTGTGACAAAATCAGGTTGTCAAACATTTTCTCTGTGCCTGTCCTAAAAATTTGAATGTCATCTATGAAGCGTAAAAATACAGATAGATGTGCTGAGTAACGTTGGAATTAGTAAACAATAAGTACTTCTCTACTGCATACATATAGACATTCACGTACGATGGGGCCACACAGGACCCCATCGCACATCCAGCAAATTGTGTGTGAGTGTGAACTCCAATAAACTCATAAAGAGATTGACACTAAGGGCCTGATTCAGACCCGGTCGCCAGCGCTGAGCACACACAACCGGGTCGATGGTGGCCCAGAGTGCATGCGCATGACGGAGCCTGCTCCGTCGTGCGCATGCGCGAGACCCGGATAGTGACAGGCAACCCGTTGCTCCGGGTCTTGCACCAAATGGGGCATTCTGTTGATGTTGAGTGACAGCAAGCCCCCTTTGGTGGGTGGGCCGGTGGGGTGGCTGCCCAGATGGAGGTGTTCCCATGAGAACACCTACCATCTGGGGTCGGCCCCACTGACATAACCAGTGATGTCAGTGGGAGAGCTTTCTGCTCTGTTTGAGCCGAAAGCTCTCTGGGGCTTGTGGCCACGAGACCCTACCACAAGGGTCTCATCACAAGCCCGATGGTTGCGATGGTCTTGACCATAGTGACCATCATCCTGGCAGCTCGCATTAGCTGTGGGTGGCAACCCACAGCAATGCGAGTTGCCAGGAGGCCGCTCCATAAAAATAAAAATAAAAAAAGATGCCCTGATTCAGAGTGAGCGCTCTGTCAGAGCATCCGGCTCTGAATCAGGGCCCAAGCCCCTTATATAGCACATTGTTAGTAAACAAATTTCTCACTGCCGCAAGTCCCTCCCCATGTGGGATACAAGTGTAGATACTTGCGACGTCAACATTGCAAAGGATACAATTATTAGGTAACCGTGTAATGGCCGATAACTTTTTGAAATGACCATTACTGATAGCTGTGTTTTTCCATCTAAGTCCATTTATGCATTTGGAGTTATCTAGATTTGCTTTTTTGTGTCATTTCTATTGGGTGTATTTTCTATGCGATATTTTGGATTGGATTTTTGTTGTCACTTTGGAGTGGATATACTCTTTTTCAGTAATACCAACAGCTGATCTTGTTGTAACAGTGATGTCTACCACAGATGTAGAAGCCACTAAGAATGCTTTGCAATTATTACAACTTGATACAGGAGATACATTTAGTTTCTCGGATATTGAAGCTGAAACAATTTTATTTAAGGAGAAACTATCTGACCATAGCAGCTCCTTCTCTTTACCATAATTATACAGAGATTTATTTAAACTCAAGAAAATAGAACTGGATTTTCTTTACCATGCAATCACTCATTCAGATTACTATAAAGATAAACACATCCCATGTGGCTTTCACATACCCAATATGCCAACCATAGGCAGATACAGGATTCCATTTTGCAAAAAAAGGATTGCTATATTAATAAGTGCTCAATGGACTTAATCTTGTTAGTTATTGAGGAATCATTCCAGGACTTACACCTGACATGGGACAAGATCAAAGATTTTTAGGCTACTCATCTGACATAATTTGTTGAAGATAGCAGCACTAATTGGCTTGATAAAATGAATCAACAAGTGGAACGATATCGCTGTGACTTGATCCAATATAAAAAACATAAATGGGACAGGGTCAAACAAGATTATGAGCAAGACAAAGTATATGTTTGGCTCAATAGTGGGAATAAACTGAATGTAACATCTTTTTCAAAACGATGGAGACCGTTTTCTACAAGTTGGTAATTCAAGCACATCTGCAAGTGAAAATGAGAGTTGGAGTACCCCATCTACCTCCAGGGGTAATAAACAAGTCCCTTTAGGGGTCAACACAAGAGCTTGGCCGTTGGGTACAAGACCCAACCCACAAGAAGGGGTGGGCAGACAAAGAGGCAGAGCAAACACCAAACCTCAGAGAGGAAGAAAGAAGTGATTTTTAATTTATCATCTACTCTGTTAAGTGATTTTGAAATTTCAGTTCTCAGAAAGGGACTTTCATTCATCCCTAGAAATCAGCATGATGAGTTTCAGTGGAAGATAGACTCATTTAAGTTGCAATGTACTTGTAAGTTAAGATAATTTTTTGAGAAAAAGGACAATTCTGTTGCTATACATTTCCAGCAGTCTATTCTTCCACAATTGCGCAGGATTACCCCTTGTTCTCAATTTGAACTTCAATCTCTTAATTCCACAATATAAACATTTTTGAGATTGTTGGAGCATAGTACCAGCGATGTTTCACATTTCACGCATTCCAATTTGAATAAACAAGAATATCATGCCCTTGTAGGTCTAAGTAAAAGGAGAGATATAGTAATTTGTGGAGCAGATAAGGGAGGTTCAATTGTAGTCATGGACTTACAAATGTACAGGGATGAATGCACTAGGCTATTATTTGATATTTCTGCCTATGGTTCTTTATCCTCAGACCCTACCTGTGCCTTTAAGAAAGAATTAGATAAGATGTTGACAGAAGCTTTATCTATGATGTTATTGTCTGAAGAGGTGGTTTAGTCATTGTACAGTATGTGGAGTTCCCAGTGGTGCTGGTGTTTTACACCATTCCCAAAATTCACAAGAATGCACAGAGTCCCCCGGGCAGACCCATTATCTCTGCCCATGGGTCTCTGTGCCAACCTATAGCCATCTATCTTGATGCCCTGTTGCAACCATGGATTCAGAATCTTCATACATATTTGAAGGATACATCATCAAGGAACTTGAAAAAGACACATTCTTTGTTGAAACATGTTGGAAGAGTGACAAGGGGGTCCTCTATTGTTTCTCAGACCACGTGATCCAGAACCTTTTTCAGCTCTGGAAGTACCCGGGCTCTGTTTTGTATATGGTGGTTTCTACCTGGAGAACACATATGTGAAAATGTCAGGTCATAATGTTGTTTGTCCTGGGGACCATGTCTGACTCTGAACCATAAAGTTCCAGTGTTTGGTGCAAATAAGAACAAAATCTAAAACTACGCTAATTGTTCTTGAAACTTCCCATGTCCCTCCATTTTAACATTCTAGTTGTTCTACTACAATATTGTGTGAAATCCAAGGGAAAAACTCAGGATTTCTACATGGGGTTCACAAATATTTGATTTATGAACAAAGAAAGAAAAACTGCTGCAAATATGTCTAAAGAAGACACTTTTTTTGTAATGACATTGTTTGAAATATATTTGGTTGAGTCACACTATAAAAAAATTCTATTGAAGTGAAAAGTAGCTGTATCCACCACACAGATAATTTTTCAGGTATGTTCAAGACTGCAGTAAGTATGCAACAAAATACAGTACATGAAAGTATTTTGATAAGGTAAATGCCACTGACTGGAATGCAACTAAAATGCTATTGGTTTATGTTTTCAGGGTTACCATGTGTGTTTTACCCATTAGTACAAATACTATAAAATTACATATTTATTTTCACAGTCTACATTATACTTACCAATGTTCATATGCAGGGGCTACGGGCAGATCTGCAGGACATGCAAACTGCTCAAACTCACTGACAGACAGAACCACAATAATGGTCAGTCACACTGAGTGCTAGAAGACAGGCTCACAGGTCATAGATACACACTTACATGACAGCCGGAAGGAAAAGGATGACTGAGTAATGGTCAGCCAGAAGGAAAAGGATGACTGAGGAATGGTCAGCCAGAAGGAAAAGGATGACTGAGGAATGGTCACACTGACAGTGCTAAAAGACCAGTTCAACTGTAACACAAACACACTGTCAAGTCATGCAGACACACTGAAGGTGCTTTCCCTTTTTCAGCATTTAAAGACTCCACTAAGGGGAATATCCCCTCCAAGAGTTGTGTGCTGGGCACCTCCTGATAACATAGAAGAGACAATCAGCTAATGATTGGTCTGTTCTGCTGCTACCAAAGCAAGTCCCAATATTCCCCACTGTTGACATTCCCCTGCTATGCACAAAGCTACTGCATGACAGGGAAGGTATGCATTCATTTTCAGAAATCAAAGGGGTTTCTGGGCAACAAGAATCCCCCCAAAGGGTGTCCCTGAATCCTGCCTCTCTGAAGAATGTTTTAAATGCAATTTGATAAACTTTTAGTAATTTATAGATAAACATAACTAGAACATCAGCAGGAGGAACTGTATTCTTAATAGTGTTAGGAATTTGGAAAGTTTATTATCATGCTGCAAGGGGTTCAATAATAAGGGCAAAGATAAGGGTTGACAGTGGATGACCTGTCATATACCACTGGGATCAAAGAGGTATCTACTGACAATCTAGTGGACTAATAGTTGTAAATACAAGACCGTAACCCCCAAGAGAAAGTTACCCAAGAGGCCAAAATGTTCCAGAATTTGGATATTAAATAGTCAAGAGATGCATTTAGAGGCCTTCTCTGCATCTCATGATAAAACAATTGATGACATCTTTCCTACATTTAACATATGGTAAATGGTTCTCCTCTTATTGTCCCTGGCCTGCTTGCATAGTAGAAGGATTAGAGTGGGCAGGACAGAGTTTAACCAAGTAACAAGGAATTGGGCATAACATTTGGCCAATAACTAGCACAGGAGAAAATATCTTTGTCCTTTTTATAAATAATTGAAATATGGATTGTGAGGAATTATCTAGGCCAGGATTGACCTTCTAAAATTGATTTGAAGAGAATATGGAGAGAGGGGACCAAGACTCCTGAAAATATTTTCACAGTAAGCAGTTGAAAAACCATTAGGTCCTGTAGCATTGCCGGAGTTTTGATTCCTTAAATTGGGCGGCAAGTTAATCAGCAATTTAAGAAGATAACTTGGGGATTTTAGCCTCTGCTGGGAATTCCTCAATAATGGCAGTCTGACACTGCATACCAGCAGACCCTGTGGGTTGGGATAGCTTATAAATCTATGATCAAAGTGAACAATGCTGACTTTATTATGGGCATTCCCTGTGGAATAGAGAGGACAAAAGTGAAACTGATATGTGTCAAGCAGGGAGAGGGAGGAAAGAAAGTTAGTAAGGTATTTGTAGACCATGTGCTCAAGGAGTTTGGAGGTATAGAGGAGGAGAGTGATGGGAGAGAGAGTCTGGATTATGGATGGGTTTTTAAGAATAGGAAAGACAAGGGCATGCTTAAATGCAGAGGGGACACTACCTTATGAGAGGATTAGGGAGATGAAAGTCAGAGTTGATAAAGTGGATGGGGAAGATGCTTCGTGAGCACTTTTGAAGGAATCTAGTGCATTTGGAATGAAAGGTTGAGCGTGGATCTGTGGAGGTGAGTAGTGACCGCCAGAGCAACAGAGTATGTAGAATATAGACATAGGACCTACTTTAGAGTTGCATGTAAAAGTTATGGTTTACACACAAGTCCAATGCTTAACAATCAGCACATGCACAGGTTGTGCTACACATGTACCGATCACTGACTGCAACAGCAGCCACAGTCCCCTCTAAGCTGCACCTTGATTAGCATGCTGCAGCCATTTGGGTGTGGGGAAGGGGCGGTGATGATGAGAAGCATTCTTGTTAATAGGAAACTGAAAGTCCTGTTTTCAAAGCATGCCAAGACCAGTAACTTTGTCTTCCAATGCAGCTTTACTGGCCCCGACAGTGTGAAAACACCAGCCATCCTTAGCAACCTCAGGGTTACTCAGATGGTCAATGTTCACGCAATTGATCAGATAGCGGCATCCTCAGAAGCAGCAGTGGATCACAGAAGCCAGCAGGAGGTTTCTATTTACACAAGAAGCCTCTGGCAGCATTAGCATATTTACAAACAGCAACTGTGTACAGAGACATAATTGCTGTGAGCATTATGTACAACTGTGATCAGGCCCAAAGTGTCAATAGCCTCAATGTTACACTTGTTGATGATAGCCTTGGGAGACAGAGGTGGAGAATGAGTGAGGGATAAGTTAAAAGAAAGAACATAATGGTCAGATAGAGGGAATGGGGAATTGGTAAAGTCAGAAATGTCACGCTGGTGATTGAAGAACAGATCAAGTGAGTGTCCACTCACATGAGAGGGCACGTAGGCCTATTGACAGAGACCAAATGATTAAGTAATAGAAATGATTATTTATCCACTGAGTGAGGGTGGAGTTGAAAACAGAGAAACATAATGTAGATGATGGAAATAGTGGGTAGTTACATGGAAATAGTAATGGAGACCATGTGATACAGAAATAGCACAGTAAAAATGTCACAAATGCAGACAGAACTGTGCTGGTAAATATTGTTGGTAAATATAAAAGCATAACAATAGTTGTATAATATGAAGATGAATGCTCTGGAAATGTTATGGGTGTAGGAATAAAATACTGACATAAACATTGTTAAAATTGCATAAATGTGAATGAATGGTAAAAAGCTATGGCAATGCAAGCAGGAAATTCAATGGACTAAAGGAAAAATGACTACAGCAAAGTAATACTACTGTATAGACAGAGATGTGTAGAAAAACTTTAAACAATCAATAAGTGCAGCAACTCTTTGCAATGTCAAAGCAGCGAGTTCAGTAAAGACTGTCCAGAAAATGCAGAAAGCAGGTATTTGAGGTAGAGGGTAACCTGACTCAAAGCAGTTTGTTAAAAACTAGTCCTTTAGAAGCAGAGATTTCTGGTTGAATGTTCTCTTTCTGTTTAACTTCGAATGATGGTAAAAATTAACACTTTGAAAGAAAAACATGATGCAGCAATTAGGTTAGCCATCTAAGATCCACTGATTAGCCACTCGCCTGGCATGGTCACATTTTTCCGACCACACCAGGCAATGTGTTATCTGATCTGGTTGCAATATTTCGACCAGTCAGGTAAAAAGTGTGGGAAGCTGCAGGAATATAATCTTCCAGCAGCTGCTGCTCTCAGAGGGACCTTCTGGTCCCTCTGCCTGCCTGCATCCTCCCCCAGTTTCTGCTGTGCTGCTAATCAGTCAGCACAGCAGGAACCCCACCCAGCAGCTGCAGAGATTAGCAGCCACTGAGAAAAAGTAAATTATCCCCCCCTCACCCCCTAGAGTGTACCTGGTGGCTGAAGCCGCTGTGAAAATTAAAGTTGCGATGCTCCTGATGTTCCAATGGTGGTAAAAAATATATGTTTTTATTAAATCATTTTAATTAAATTGAAATACATGTTCTTCACCTAATTCATTCATGACTGAAATTTTTCAGCGTTTTTTTCGAAAAAAATTCATTTAAGTGGTTAAGGGCCTGATTCCATTTGAAATATGCAGAAGGATTTACATTTGAGAGCGGTGTGTCCAAACTGAAATCTTAATTGCAGGGTAAACATAAAGCTGCCCAGTATTTGTTGGCTATATGCAAAAGCTTCCGGTATTTACTCCACATGCAAAAAAAAAATTCTATGTCTTTGCACCACTTATATTGCCACATGGTTTGTCCAGGTACATAATTATTTGCTTTATCTTACAGTATTCCAAAATTTTAATCAGACCCTTTGGGATAAATTTACTAAGATTCGATTTGATCCCGATTTGTCCAGTTTTTCAACTCGGATAGGATCGATCAAAAACAGCTGTTTTTTTTTCACTTAAAAAATTGGGAATTTACCAAGCTTCCAGCTTTGACAGGATCGTGTTGATTTATGGTGTATTTGGTCGATCCTGTCCGTTTTGAAGTCCCGATTTAACCGCCCAAATCTCTCTCACGAAAAAGCAGGCTACACATATCAGGGAAATATGTGCAGACTGTTTATGTATATTCCCATGAGCTATCATTCACATAACTGTAACTACATGCTGAAGAATGTATTTAGAGTGTGTCCATGGTCCTTAATGGATTTCTGTGGAGAACATCGTTTGACACAAGGTGAGTATTATAGCTTTTTTACAGGTTTATCCATGGATACTTATCATTGACAAGGGGACCTGAACATCAGTAAGCAGGTAAGTATGTGAGAGTATGGTAGGTGTGCAAAACACTTGTACATTCTACGGTGTGTGAGTGATGTTTTTTAACTATTTATTTTACAGTGGAGATACAGGTGCCAGATGTCTGCTGGCACTTGTAGTTCCACAAGTGCAAAATGGCAGGCATGCTGGCACCTATAGTTCCATGGTAAAATACAATAGTCACAAATAATTTGCCCCCCCCATTACCCACATACCCACCACTATAGGGGTGCAGGGAAGAGCCCCGGGCTTCAGACCAAGCCTGTGGTTTTGGGGGTATAACCCCTTCTTGGTGGGTTCCCAGTTCCCCTGAGTTCCTCGGCTTGGCCTGACCGGCTTGGGCTGAGAATGCTTTGGCTACAGAGCCCCAGTGAAATGGTCTCCAGGATGAGGCACTACAGGCATTACAGCCTGGTCGGTTTGGGTACAGAGCTAGTTTTAAATATGGGGGGAACTTCACACATTTTTTTCCCCCAATATTAAAAACTAGGACTGGCCCTGCAGCCAGGTGCTCATTTTTAAATTGCGGTGGAACCCTACACATTTTGATCCCCATAATTTAAAGAACCAGGACTGGCTGTAAAGTCCGGAGCTGGTTAGCCTTTTGGGGAGGGGACCTCACGTAAATTTTTACATTAAAATTAACCCTTACAACACGCTTAGAATTGGCAGAGTTGGGGTTAATGTGGCCAGTTTACAATTATTACTGATGGATACGTTAATGATTTTTAATTGTTTGGCAGCCATGGGGGGAGTGATTTGCCTCTGACATTTAAAAATGCTCCAAACAGCCCATACCTTGTGGCTGAAGTTAGAGGAGCAGGGAGAGTGCAGTGTTTGGTGAGTCTTTGTGAATTTTGGTGGGTTGGTGAGTAGTATGCAGTGATTTCTGAGTGTAGTTTTGTGTTGAAAGTAGTCTCTTGTCTTTTGTATTGTTGTCATATATATGTTTTTAATTTAATTGGATTATTGTAGTTTCTGGTCTTTGTGTGTGTTGGGAGTGTAGGAGTCTGTTTGTCTGGTTTAACATTTATTTGTTCTTTGTTAAGTGCCTTATGTCAGGGACATTAGTCAGATGGAGGAGGTGGCTGGGCAGGATGTGCAGTCCTCCGAGTCCAAGAGTATGGGGGAGGACAGGCCCCATACTAGGACCAGGTCAGGCCGCAATGTTCGCTTCTCTTTTGCTGAGAATATGGCCCTGGTGACTGAATTTTTGATGCACCTTCAACAACTGTTTGGGCGTGAGGCTGCATGGTTTATGGTTGAATGTGGTGGCTTCTGTCAATGCAGAGGGTCCAGTGAGGTGTACCATATACATTTGTAAAAAAAGACTCTCAGACATCAAAAGGAGAGTTAAGCTGATTATATCTGATGAGGCTAGATCTACTGCTGGTACAGGTGGTGGCTCACCTTATATTGCTACCTACCTGGAATATGAGGAACCACTTAAGGCATTGATTCCAACAGAAGTAGCGCATAGGGCACATGTGCGTGAAACAGATCAGCCGAGGCAGCCTGATAATAATTGTTTGTTATTATTATTATTTTTTTTTTCATTTTGTTTTTTGGTATAATTAAACATTATATCCAATCTCATTACAGCTGGAAAAACAACAACACAGAGGCCTGTACAACAACCAGAACTGGAGCCAGATGAGGAGAGACCTGCTATTTTTGAAATGCAAATATGATTTGTCAAACAAGTTAACAGATAGGAAGCATGTAACCGGTCTTTATGCCCATTTTTAAACAGGGCCATCTTCGGAAAATATAATTACTCCACGGACAAATAGATGCTCACCAGCAAGGAGCCCCCAGTCAGTGCTTGTTGATGTAGAGACTGAGCCACTACACTCCCTGCAGCCTCTTGGTGTGTCTGTGGCTGTTTTTAAAGTATTTTTGAGTGAAGCACATACACAATTTTTTTTTTTTTAAAGTTAAAAATTTTAAAATATGAGCCAGAAATTACATAGATCAAAATGATGATCCATATATTTCCTTACATACGCAAAGACAAATGTGGAAACATACAGCATGAAGAGATAAAAAAAAGAGCCAGCTATCCTATTATTAACTAAGTTCTGTAGAATTTTGACCAACACAAGTGTAAATAACTATAATCTAAATTTTTCATAAAAAACATATTGGCCAGAAACATCACGCAGCAACCTAACCTAAAAACAAAAACGTTACAGAATTTTAAATAGAAACAACCACATTTTACTGTATTAACCACTTTACTATTATGTGGACAAATTAAATATATGGTTTTGTCTTTGGGCACATTAAAAGCATCCTTTGACTTTGGGCCCTTAAATCACATTTGGATGTTTTGTGCCGCAAAATAGCAATGTTAGTTTTTTTTCAGGTTGAAAAGCAAATAACCAAGAAAATGTATGCTGTTTACATTGTTAACTTTAACATTGTTTTAATCTTTAGAGCATGAAGTGGAGAACCAGCTTACAACTGAATCACCAGACACCCAGCGGGAACCTACAAGTGAGGATTACATTTTAAACCTGTGCCACCTGAAGCAAATATTGCATAAAATTTACAGACACCCATACCACCAGAATATACAAACCAATCTGAACTACATCAAAGTTGTGAGGATCACTTTTGGAATTCATGGACCCAACAACAGAACCAGCAATTAGATTGCATGCAAAGACAAATTTCACACATTGGCGTGGGCTGACCTCTCTCAGCCAATGAACGCTCAGATATGGCTCTACAAAGGCAGAAGCCACGTCTGAGCATTTCATTCAGGAGACAACAACCATCCTATTTGTTATCTGTTGCGTGGATTGGGAATTTAAATTTTTTGTTTTAAGAAGACCTTGAATGCCTACTTTGGACAAGGGGACCACTCCTGGTAATGTAGGTGAGTATGTGTGTTTGTGCATGTATGTTTTTAATAAAACTACTTTCATGGTGTATGTGTTTTTTGTTTTTTTAGACATATCTTTACAGGTGAACTAGAGGTACCAGTGGGCCCTTAATGCCCCGCATGCTGTTACTTGTGGTTCTCCAAGTGCCAGCATGCAAGGGAGGCTTGCTGGGACCTGCAATTAGACTGTAAAGAAAATGTTGACACTTCTATGTTTTACACAACACCTACATTATTAACCTGTGACCCACCACCCAGGGGTGATGGGGATAGCCCTGGGCTATCAGCCTAGGCCAAGGGAGCCCTGGAGTGGGGGACCCATTTATTGGGAGGGTCTCCAACTTCCCAGGGATCCCTGGCCTGGGTTGACTAGCAGTCAGGACTGATGCTGCGGCTGGGGGGCCCAGTGAAAGGGCTCCCCTGGCTGTGGCATCAGATCCCCAACTAGAAATGGTCCAGAACTGAATTATAGGGGGACTGTACGCAATTTTTTTCACCTACAATTAAAACCAGGACTGGTCCTGCAGCCTGGTGAAACCCTACCAATTTTTTCCCTGTAATTTTAGGTACCTGGATAGGCTGACAAGTCCGGGGCTGGTTATGCTTTTGGGGGGGACCCTATGTAATTTTTTTTTTAATTAACCCTTACAACACACTTTCCATTAATAAACATCCACAAATCACTTGGATTTGTGTATGTTAAATGACAACTCGCAGCTCAGGAGGTGGTGCATTTAAAACTTCTATTGAGTGGCTGATTTGATTATAAAATGCCCAACTTTTGCAAAATGAATAATGGCAAATTCCCAATTTAGGCAGAAATAAGTGAAAAGTACTTCCGAAATGAGCTGATGGTGATATAATTTCTAAAGCTTAAAACGGACGAATTTGCAGCATTAAACCACCCAATTTCAACACCAATACTAACACAAATCAGCCGAGTTTAATGATCGTAAATTCCCGATTTGCAAAAAAGTTATATTTTCACCCGAGAATGCAATTTGGGACCAACAAGAATCTTAGTAAATTTACCCCTAAGTTTGGTAACACGCATTGGTGATCACTACTTACAAACCACCTCCAATACCATCCTGTTACAAAGGCTTCCAATAAAATTCTACAACAAACAAACAGTGAGAGGGCATCATACTGTACAATCACTAATTTACAATAAAGTCCGTTCTTTATTCAGACTATTAACTGTTAATATTATTTTTGACCATTTACAAAATGAAATATTTTCAATGCACACTTTAAATTCATAAGCAACTGCTGAAGGATGCAATATAGGAAAGGTGGATGGAGTGTTCTCTCTATGAGCACATTCAAAGAGGAGCTGTTTTTCTTGAATATCTGAGGATAATTGGAAAAATGGCTTTCTAACATAGAGTTCCAAATGGGTTTGCTCAACTGATGCACTTGATCCTAGGCTTATTGTGTCTGTCCCGATTAACCATGTGTTCTGTTTTGTGACTAATGAAGGAAAGCTCCTGGTAAATCCAGACTAGATCACCCTCCATTGAAGTTTGAAATTAGACAAAATTGTCCATCTGCTCATCTAGGAGATCAGAGCAGGCACCTAGCTCAGTGACCTCAGACTGGAGGATATGAAGGGCATGTTGTATGTCACGTAAGCATGGACCAATGCTTGCAATTCTTTTATTTCTTTGAGCAGTGACATAAAGTCTCCTCTGGTGACAGATGCAGAGTAGTCGCCCTCAGATTCTGAGTAATTAAGAGAGTGTGAGAGTCAAGTCTTTCTATCCTGGGCTTGGTTGGGGCTTATGTTTTATTTGATGATGCCCTTGCAATAAGTTTTCTTGTTTTTCATTATTGTAAAGGGCAATAAGCAAAGTAGAAGATGTGGGTGGGGGGTTAAGCCACAGCTTACAGGGAGAATATCAGGTACTGGAGAAGATTAGTATAAAAGGAATTAAACAGTCACTGGCTTGTGTAAAGGCTTTAAACAGCAACTGGGATAATAATTTGTAGTTACCTCCTCTCTTTCTCAGAGTGGTAGTAGGGGTGGAGGTTTCAACCATTACTTGAAATACATATTCCCTGGTAGGAATTATGTAGCAATAGTGTATTTCAGACAGGTAATGGCCACTATTGCCAAGAGTTAGTGGGAAAGGAAAAAGGAAGGCAACAATCAGTAGTAATCAAGAGGGCAGGAAGTTTGGGCTTCAGTCCACTTGTATTATTAGTGGGGTATAATAAAGTTTAAAGCCTGTAAATGGCTATGCAGCAACTAGCAGGGCTAGTAGAAAGCTAAGGATGTGTGGAACACAGGAATACAGAGAAGGAGAGTTGTTGCAGGGTGCTGTGCCAGCACGGGAGAAAGCAGTCTGTGTCTCACAACCAAGACCCAGTGCTGAAAATCCAAGAAGGTGGCTAGATGCTAACACCAGGTGATCAGTGGTTCTCAACATCCCTGGAGGAATGTTGAAAGTTCCTCCTGCATCTAAGTGACAGCCATTGAAGAATCAGAAATTTGAGCTCCCATCTGGGGGGTGCCATGAAGGAGTCAAACCTGTCCTGGAATCATGTAATGCTGGTGATGTCATGTATCAGGCAATATGTCTAGGCGTTGAGTACAGAATACCCTAGGAGCACAACTAGAGGTACAATATCAAGCAAGTATTGCCATGAGATGTGGTCTTGGTCAGTGATGGAAGGTATGAGTCAAATGTGGCATAGTGATAATAGTGGGCTCTTAAGTAACATTACAGGTTCCATGAACTTACAGGTGGTAGGGAGCAGTATGGTGGAATCCAAACCTGATGAGAAGGTGGCATGAATTTTCATCAAAGGTGGTAGAGTTGGGTTGGTCATGGAGCCACATACTTATCCAAATCAAAGGCTGATGCAGTACTTGTTTGAGGTGATCAGTGGTGTTCAGTGGGCTTCCAATTCCATTGAGTGGAAACCTGGAGCACAGCCTATTGTGGATGGGGTTGTGGGCTGGTGGATTGGCGGAGAAAAGGTCCTGATTACTTGCCTCTTTTTCACAAAATCAGAGGAGTGGTTATGGTGCTCAGGTAGGCAGATGAGCTTGATTGTGGCTATAGCACTGCTGGTGACCCTCAGCACCCCGGCAATGAGTTCATTTAATCAGTTATACTATTTAACAATTTTTGATTTGTATTATATCTCAATTTTTGTTTTTGTAGTGTGCTAATTAAGCTTTAGGGGGTAAAATGTTCCATATTGCTATCTGGTCAATGTTTATCATGTCAATGATCTGCATAATAGCCATCAGAAACTTGGCATTTACTTTTGATCTATTTACAATAGTTTAAATGACATTTTTCATCTTTGGCTCTCCAAGGTAGAGAGCTGTTTATATTGTGCATGTATTATTAATTACAAACTATCTTTTACCTTTATCAGCAGTTGCACCAGAGCAACCTACTCTGAAACAGCTCTTATCCTTCTACACTAAATTTCCAATGCATATTGTAGTTTTTTTTATTGCTGACCCACCAATTTGTGACAATTCCAGCTGAACTACACTGAAATTACTATTTTAATATTACTTTCTGTGAATGGCCCCTGTGCAGCCCCTATACATCTTCATTCCCAGGGGTGATGATTCTTTGTTTGCCGGACCTGGTTCTCTTATGTAGGAGCATACTGCCAATTTATGGGGGTTATTTCCACTCTGGTTCCTCTGAGGAGTCAGTGGAGGTACCTGATGGTCCCACCTTCCACCTGGGTTCCTTTAAATTAAAGGCTGTCAGAGTTTGCCTAACATAGAATATTTTTTTAGGCATCAATAGTGTGCTTTTCCTTAAGGCCAATGGCCAGGGTCACCCATACTAATAGCTCTCTTCCCCAGCATTCAGCAATTTCCTCTATTGGTCAGCTGCAGATCCAATTTATGCCTCATGGGTTTTGTGCAGCTCTATTCCAGTGCAGACATGGAACAGGTATTGGCATCAAATGGTAATCCCACACTGCTTCTACTGTTGTGACTACAAGTTCACTTGGTCTAAGCTTGCAATGGCTAGGCTTTCTTCCACCACTGTTGCAAAGGCTACACCTTCTCTTGCTTTAAATGTCATTGCTGATGATTTGGTGTGCATCCCATTGGTGCTCTGGCAGGGTACTAGAACACCTGGAGGCACAATTGCCTGCTTTAACAGGGCAGCTTTTGCTATCATTGAGTATACAGCCATTTCTCACTACAATACTACTGTTCTTCCTGTTGTCTATGGTATCAAGGGTGTTTGGATGGGACTGTTCTCTCTTTTTCAGGTTCAATGTTTAAGCTGTGGGAGACAGCCAATATGGTCATTGACTCCTTTGCATGTCTAGTGATGAAAAGGCAGCCTGGCTCATCTGGTGAGTTGTTTGTAGAATCTGGTCTGTTGATAGATGTTCTGGGGGAAACAGTCGGTAAGCCGATGGACAGAATCCCGACTGCCGGCTTCCTGACTGCATAATCTCAGCAAGGGTTAAATGACAGGCATCAAAATACCGATGCCTGTCATTTTCCCTATGCCAGAAGCCTGACACCTGACTTACTGATCAAAGGTAAGCCGGGTGACTGGCGTGGATAGCTGCTGGGGGGAGGGTTAGGTTTAGGGTTCCTGGGGAGGGGAGGTTAGGTTTAGGTTAGGGAAAGGGGAGTTTAGGGTTAGGAATCCCCAGGGAGAGGTTAGGGTTAGGCACACCCCCCAGGGGAATTAGGTTTAGGTGGCAGGGAAGGTTGGGTTAGGTTTAGGCACTTAGAGGGGGGATTAGGGTTAGGCACTTAGGGGGGAGGTTTGGGTTGGGCACCCCTAAGGGTGGGTTAGGGTTAGGGGGTAGAATAGGTTAGTGAATACTTACCTTTTGATGATCAGGATTTTCTCTCCAGCTGGGATGCCGCTGTCGGGATTTGAACCGCAAGCCATGCGGCCGATGGTAAATCATACTGAATCCATTCTGGGTCCTCCTCTTCTCTATATAGCACATAAAGTAGTGGTTTCACAAAACAGATGGCCAAGAAGACTAGGTGTAGTCACAATAAAAGCAGGTAATACCATGGATTTAAGTAGTTTATGCCCATTGGTTCACAAGCACATCAGAGCAGGTAAAAAGGTGGATGTATTTACTGTCACTTCAAAAGCTATGAAATTGCTTGCTGTAGCAAAATGGAAGGGTGGTATCAGTGAGTACAGTATACTGATAACTCCTACTTTAACTGGCTGGGGTACATGCTCACATCCTGTTATCTTTAGACTCTGCTTCTGAATGTTTAATGTGGTGCAATACACTTTATTTATGGAATGTTTAGTACCACCTGTGGTTTCATGTGCAGCTCCTATGGTGAGGAGTTGAACAAAAATCAGATACAGCTATCTTCAATTTTGGTTGCAAAGGATTTTAGGTCTGGTTAGATGTCACCCAGCAAGCTTTCTTGGATCATAGCATCCTGGATTAGCAGTGTTTTTAAGGGCCCTTTTCCCCTAGATAGATTTAGCAATGTACATTTTCCCAGCTTTTCGAAAATGTCATGAAGTCCTTCAAGATTTTTTTTGTTGTGGTGCATTATTAGCTTTTGAGTCAGCCATTTGCCTCCTACATTCAGTCTTTCCAGTTTATGGGCTTTAAGTTGGGGGAAGTATATTACAGTACATAGACAGATGTTTAGCTATGGGTTGCTTTATCACCTGTGCTTATTTTAAGAGCTTTAGCACATTTTTCCACTGGTGTGTGGTTCTTGGTATGGTAGAGACTTGGCAGCTCACTATGTTGATGAATTCATGAGTACCAGCCTAGTTAGTTCATTGTGCCAATTTATTGTTTTTGAGTCCGGCATCATTTGTGGACTTTGATGTTCCTTTGGCACCTGGCAAAACTACTTTTTTAGAGTTCCTTACCTTGGTATTAAGTTTGATACCTTGGATTGCTGCTGTTGGCTTCCAGTCTAGTAGGTATATGGCCATTGTCTATGCTTTGGCCATGGAGAAGTTAGACACAGTTTATTTTATTAATATGGGGGAAATGGGTGGCACTAGCTATGCATTATTTATCTGTGTGAGCGTGAAAGGAGTTTTGATGGTTTGGATAGGTTTTGAGGTCAGTGAGTGTGGTATTGAAGATATGGTAGTTGATGTATTAAATTATTAAAGTGTAGTTTATTAATCAGAGCATAAAAGTCATGATGCTCTATGATCATGGGAAATGGGGGCCAAGGGTTTGAATCCTACAGGGATTAGCTGTATGTGCCACAGTAGTAACTGTGTCTCTCAATGAACTTCTCACAATAGGGGATTAAAACAATCTTTCAGGGACTTTCTTTAACCATATACCTTAGGTTGGTAACACCATACATCCCTATTTGGCCACTGTGCAGCCTGTAGTGAGGGTTTAACCTGGTGATTGAATGTCAGGTGGTGGGGTGCGGCATCCATGATGAAATAAAATGTACTGGTAAAATGTGTTTACTAATTCTCAACAGGCTGGTGTTCCATTTAAATGAATAATTGTGCATGCTTTTAAGAGTCCAGGATATCCAGATGTTTGATACATGGGGGCAGGTAGCAAGTAATGCAGGGAACATGCGCGGTTTTCAGATTTCCAGTGCATGTGCTAATATTTCAATGCCTACTTGGAGTGTGAGCACAGTTCCGATGTGGTTGCAGCCCATGTATGATAAATACAATCCCAGATTACTGTATGTATGTGAATTATCTCTGTGAGAACTGCTTGTGCAGTCCATCTAAGAGGTACAGGTTTGGTGTGCCACTGTTGCGCTGAAGTGTAAGTACTTGACCAATAGTTAGTTTGACTTCTCTGCAACATTGATTGTAGTCAGTGATGAATATATTGTGACAAGATTGCTGTTAGGAAGCACCAGCAACCAGCTTATCTATGTAAACCAGTATTTTTTAACACATGCCTTCCTTTCTTTATTTTGTTGGTTTTCAGTACAATCTTATAAAACAAGAAGTGACTTGTACAGTGTGCCCCCCCATCTTTGTAGTTGTTAGTGAAGTGATGCCAAATATTATTAGTCATGAAGGCAGTTTGTTTATACAGTATTGTTTGTTTCAAGTGGATTTGATGTAACACATTTGTAGATGATAGGACACTCATTTACATCTACGTCAGCTCAGGACACTGCTTTTCCCTGGGGAAAGCAAAGTTATTTCCTTAGTTTTGTGGGCATGCATTGGAGAACTTTGAAAGACTGACTGCTGTTGACTAAGAATTGTCCACCTCAGTGGGAAAGACCTTGGGAGGAGTACATCCCTTGACTTGTGGCCATTTTGAGGGATTTTAGTTTGGTTATTGGTACCTGGTGTCACAGCTTACTAGGTAGTATGAACTGAGGTGGTTTTAGGATTGACCTTCTCATAAAATATCACTAGCACAAAAAAAAGTAAATATAATTTATTCAAGAACAAAACCATATGGCAAAGTTCCACATTAAATCTCAATAACACAAAGTTCATGACATGCACTAACAGGTGCAGGGATATGCCCCTGTGAGAAACAAAGTTTGAAGTACACACTGAACTGGTGTGGGGTGAAACCCCAAGTCTGACACGAGGCTAGGGCCTCAGGATAGAATGGAGGTCAATAACAGGGTTAAGCCCCGTATCGCGATGGAGGTCTGGAACAGGGTTAAGCCCTGAGATGTAACAAGATCCGGAACGAGGTTAATCCCTGAGACATAATGAAGATCCAGAATAGTGTAGCGTAGAATGGAATAGCAGTAATAGAGCAGGATAATAACACAAAGACAATGGCAATGCTGAGCTCTGTATTGCAGCTGATAACCTGTATCAGAACTGGAACCAGAACACAAGCAGGAATGTAGCGAGGTCCACAGCATACACCAAGCACAGCAGGGATCTGGTAGGAGTCCAAGGAAGACCTGAAAGTAACATTGCACAGACAATGAGGCATAGTTAGTAACAGGCTTTATACTAGAGGTCTGTGATCCGTAGGAAGTTCAGAACATGTGACCCAAATAGAATCAGGTTTGGAATAATAAGCAATCAAGGAATCCAACAACCTGACGACACCTAAGAAACAGATGATCACTTTAACTCTCTGCACACTGCATGTGATGAATGCAAGTAACCAGGATAGATCCTCCAATGACCACAATGGAACTTAAGAAAGTGTAGTTTATCTTTATGTACTGAAATAGTCAAAGTCCTGACACTTGGCCTTTTTGCAGGCTTGCTTAGTTTGCTATTATGCTAAGGCATGTATGGATCTATGAGAAGAGACGTAGTGATAGACGAGACTAGACACAAATTCAGTTCTTTTTTGGTCCAGTTTGTATTAGACAATGAGCATGTAGTAGACAATAGACTTATTAGATTCTAGAATGCACATCTTTATCAGGCTAACAAAGTCCCTCTAAATGATGAGGGATTATGTTGTGTTTAAAACATTTGTTTAGAGGACTTTTTAGTTTAGTTTTGTGATGTTATATTTGTATGTTGGTGGTGTAACCTAAGTGTCTTGTTGTGACCATAAAGAATTGCAATTTATCACCACATGATGGGGATAGTGTAATATGCAAAGTTAGAAGAAGAGTTGTACACAAGCAAGTGGGTTTGTGTGCATGTGTTTGTTTTCTCTCTGTCCATCCTTTCATATGCCACTAGACTTTTTCATGCTTTTGTTTGTTTAAAAAAATTTTGTCCAATTTTAAACACCATATCATTGTCAGGTGTAGATTAACAGATAGACAGTTAAAAAAGGTTGACAGCATCTAGATAGACACCAGATGTTAGACAGTCAATAGGTCGACAGGGACAAAAGGTCAACAGGGACAATAGGTCGAAACACTAAAGGTCAACATGTAAGAGGGTCGACAGGTACAAACTGTTGGCATGATCAAAAGGTTGACACAATTTTTTATGTTTTCTAGCCCTAATTTTCACCCTAACCATCCCCTTGGTGCCTAACTCTAACCCACCCTCCTGGTGCCTAACACTAACCATCGGGGTAGGTGTCTGACCCTAACTGTCCCTTCTAGTACCTAACCCTAACCCTCCAGTAAGTGCTTAACCCTAACCCTCTCTCCTAGTACCTAACCCTAACTGTTGGGGTAAATGCCTAACTCTAACCATTGGGGTAAGTTCCTAACCATAACCCTCCAGTAAGTGCCTAGCCATGTGTCGACAATTTTTGTGCTGACCATTTTTGTGTCGACCTTTTGACTATGTTGACCATTTGTACCTGTCGACCTTCTTACATGTGGACCTTTAGTGTGTTGCCCTTTTGTCGCCTGTCAACCTATTGACTGTCTAACATCTGGTATCTATCTAGACATTGTCTACCTTTTTATTGTCTATCCATAGTCTGGAACCCATCATTGTCTGTCAATTTAATTGTTCTTATATTGTTTTGTTCCTGTTTTTCACAGTGGAGTCCCAAGAGTGTTCTGTATATCAATCTCCACAAGTAGAATGTGACATCTCATGACACTGATTATAATTAACAGGGAGGATGTCTGTGTAGAACAGAAATGATAGAAAGACTAACTGAAGAGCTAGATTTACTAAACTGCACTAACATTGAACACACGTAAGACTTTATTATTAGTGTTGCATTACATTTTCAGGTCAAACATAATACTTTGTAAATCTAACTCCTAAGGTCAAATTCCACTGGAAAAACTTGCAACAAACAGAACAATTTTGAAAATGTACACAAGCACTGCCTAATGTATACTTCATTTTAACTTGGTTTCATCATTTCAAGTTAAATGGTATTTTTTTTGTAATATTCACTTTTTCCCTACTTATAGTCAGGTTCACTATGTATGAATTTGAACCGTCATTGGATTTTTGTGGAGAGTAGGAAAACTATACATTTCTGTAAACATTATTGTATAAGCAATCAGAAAAACAATGTTTCAATTTGCCTTGATACATACATGTCCGCCATCTTGGAATTTACAAAATGGCTGCCAGAAACAATGTTTTCATCTATAACTCGGCTTCTAACTAACATAGAAATTTGATTTTCACAACTGAACTGCCATTTTCAGGGCCAAATAATCAAATGTTCCTAGTTGCAGATGTTGCAAATGTGTTGAGACAATTGTTACAGAATTTCTTGTATTATATTGTAGTTTACATATTGTAGTAGACAGCAGTTGTTGGATTATATTATATTGTAATGTTTTTTTGTTCTGTTTTCTGTGTTGTAGGCTTTAAACATGAGTGACAAACCACAAGCTGCTGAAGGGGCTACATGTCCAGCTCAGGAGTTTATCAACTGGAAGCAGTGTATACTCTGTCAGTCTGGTGCTGCCAATGAACAGTTGGTGCTACATCCACGGATAGATTTCTACCACTGTGTACTGGATGTAGTAGTAGAGAGGGCCAGTGTGCATGATGGCAACTACATTGAAGTTCATAGACGACTGCAAAGCTGTACAGTAAATACACTCTGTGCACATCAAGCAGTCTATCATCATTGTTTCTATGCAAATACAATTAACAAGGACCAAATCCAACATTTATGAGATTGTCATGCACATGCATTAGCTACTGGCTCCACACTGCCCAGAAACAAAGACAGAAAAGAGGAAAAACTGAAATGGATGAATGCAGGCCAAGCAACATCTGGCTATTCAACACCATTCACTAGGTCACAGACAAGTCCACTGAATAAGGAACTATGGGCATGATTCAGACCCGCTCATGAGTGCTGAGCGCTCACAAGTGGGTCGATGGTGCCCAAGTGCGCATGTGCATGACGGAGGCGGCTCCGACGTGCGCATGCGCGAGACCCGAATAACGATGGCCAAGCCGTCATTATGGGTCTCGCACCAAAGGGGGCATGCTGTCGATGGTGATTGACAGCACGCCCCTTTTGGTGGGCGTACCAGGGGCGTGGCTGCCCAGATGGAGGCGTTCCATGGGAACGCCTACCGTCTGGGGCCGGCCCCACTGACATCACTAGTGATGTCCGTGGGAGTGCTTTTGGCTCTGATAGAGCCAAAAGCACTCCTGGGCTTGTGGCAGCAAGACCCTACTGCAGGGTCTCGTCACAAGCCCGATGGTCGCGATGGTCTTGACCATCGCGACCATCATTTTGGCTGCTCACTATAGCTGTGGGTGGTCACCCACAGCTATGCGAGTGGCCAGGAGGCCACTCCAAAATGAAGGAGGGATGCCCTGATTCAGAGTGAGCGCTCTGTCAGAGCATCCGGCTCTGAATCAGGGCCAATGTTTCTTCTGTCAGAAAGATGATGACGAGCTGCTGTATTAGGTGAGGGCAATCAATGCTGGGAACACTCTTAAACAAGCTGTTGAAAGAGGCAATAATGACACACTGAAAACAATACTGACCTCATGCATTGCACCAGGTGATGCACATTCAATTGATGTTACCTATGCTGGACAAAACATGTTTTTCATAGACAGCGAGATGCCAGCACCAGTGGACGTAGAACAGGAAGCAAAGTACCTTTGTTACAGCATGCAAGTCTGCTTGAGATGATCAACCTCATTGATGTCCAAACACAGAACCAAGTATACCTACCTATGGAAGACATCGAAACCACTTATGTCAATATGCTTGGCACAGAAGGCTTAGAAAATCATGTATCTTCATGGAAAGTGGCTAAAAGAAAACATCCTCAATGCCTTGCCACACCTGAAGTCATGTCTGCCAAAAAATCGAAGGAAGTCAGCTGTTCTCTATTGCACAGAGGCATACAGAAAAAGCATGGTTCATTCTGCGATGGAAAGTCATGATAATGAAGAGGACAACATGGACACTATGTACAGAGCAGCACACGTGATAAGGAAATGCATTGCAAACTTTACCAAAGCAGCCGAGGATGCAAACACCATAAAGGTCGCCAGTGACATATATGATGTTCCATTTGATCTGTATACCATGATCCACTGGATCATGATAGGACCTGCTGAAAGCCTACAATCTCAAAGGAGGACCACAGCTATTGAAAGAGCAGCACTCACAGTGTGTCAGAACATCATGTATGGATTCAAATCAAACCAACAGGTGATGTCGCTCACACGAGATTATGATGAAATCATACTTGTGTTTGACAAATACAAGGAAGAATCTCTGAAGGGTGGTACTAGGGATAAGAAGGCAAGGAAGAGCAATAATCCAATATAAAGTCACAGATGACACAAACATAAAACACATAAAATATAAAACACATCCCAATGTCCAGGTTCCTTTCACATGTAAAGACAAAGGCTTACCTGATCAACTATCCTGCTGCAAAGTCTTTATGGTACAACAGTACATCAAACAAACTGGTCATCACCTCTTCATCAGGGCATAACAGTTGCAACAAAGACTTGCTTTTCCTTTATAACAATCATGAAGAAGCAGACACACTGTTGATTTACCAGGCTGTCCTGGTATCACAGCAAAAACGACCAGATGCACGGATGGTTTTCTTCTCCCCAGACACAGATGTCCTAGTGTTAGTCATACCAAACTATGACCTCATGCTGAAGAACACATCCATTTCCATGGCCTATGGGTTTATGGAGATAGAGCCAATATGCAGAGCCATAGGGGCAGAAAGAGCAAAGGCTTTACCAGCATTCCATGTGTTCACTGGTGCTGACACCACTGGAAGGTTCTCTCTTATAGGCAAAGCAACCTGGCTGCAACTCTACATAAACACAGGTATAGATGTAAAACACTCTCTGCAGATGCTTTCAAAAGAGACAGAAGTGATCGAAGCTATGTTGGTCACTCTGGCTAGCTTTGTCTGTGCAGTCTACTCCCCCAAAGGCATCCACATCAAGACAATCCCCAAACTACGATGGCATCTCTTCTGCAAGCATATGATGGAAAGTGACAAGCTACCTCTTACTCTTGAAGTTCTGAGACATCATGTCCTGAGAGTCCATATTCAAGCCAGAGTGTGGGGATTGGCCAGCATTGCACTGCAGGATCTTCAGTTGGATCTGCTGCATAATGGCTACCACAAGCAGTCTAATGGCCAGCTGAAACCAACCATGACAGTTGCCCTTCCAGCTCCAAAAGCCATCATTGAGATCATTAGCTGCAAATGCAAAACAGAATGTTCTTCTGCCAGATGTTCTTGCAAAACAAATAACTTATCCTGCACCGACCTTTGTCAGTGCAGCAGTGAGTGTCAGAATGATGATGACATACAGAGTAACTATAGAAGTGATGATGATGATGATGAAGATGGTGACAATATGTAAGACTAATTGTATTATTGCATTGAAATTGGTTATAAAATTAATTATACATTATACAAAATATATAATTATTATATATATAAGTATAATAATACAAAATACAAAATTAAACCCAATTCTGTCATGAAGAGTGTTCGGTACTTAATGGTCACTTCCTGACTGCAATGTTCATGTATGATTGCTTGAAGAACATTGAATAAGATGGAAAATATCAGTCTAATAGGTTTGTGGTTGAATCTACTTTATTAACTTTGTTACCATTTGATTCTTTGGCCCTGAAAATGGTAGTTCAGCTGTGAAAATACAATTTCTATGTTAGCTAGAAGCCGAGTTATAGACGAAAACTTTGTTTCCGGCAGCCATTTTGTAAATTCCAAGATGGCAGACATGTATGTATCAAGGCAAATGGAAACATTGTTTTTCTGATTGCTTATACAATAATGTTTACAGAAATGTATAGTTTTCCTACTCTCCACAAAAATCCAACGAAATTACAGAGTGAACCTGACTATTAGTTGTAAAGACTCGATGAAGGTCTGTATAAAAATGTTTAAAATGTTGAAAAATTAGTTAATGATAAAGAGAACATGGTTGTACAGTTACATTATCTTCTGTTTTAGCTCTATGGAATTACTCCCATTTGCCATCTTTGTTTATTGTCTCAGCTCTTGGGTTTTTTACACATTTTTTTAATTTGCAATTGACTTTTGTCTGTATTTGAAAGACATGCTATTTTATTTCCTGTATTTTTAGATGCACAGTTGACTTGACAGTGGCCATAGAAATTATTGTTTTAATTAAACAAATGGTCTGGATTCTATTTGATTATATGTTTTAGTAGATAGTCATTCTATTCAACAAATACATTCTATTCCATAAATAAAATAAATGCACCAAGTATTGCTACTTTACTAATCATGAAAACAACAACCCCCACCCACATGAAGGGTTATATAGAAATAATTTAATGCTGTAGTACAGCAAATAATATTAATTTATTGCCTAGTATATGTACAGTTGAACCAAAAGTCCATAAAAAGTGTTATTATATTTATTACAAGACTACAGCTGTTCTTGTTATCAGATATTTCTATTGTATATTGATGATTTTATTTTATTTTGGAAATTGAAGTTTCTTGATTTAAGTTCTTATTATGTTTTTAAATGAAAATGCAGAGGATTTGTTTTTATTGGCAATTCTAGTAAATGTGAGATTGTCATTTCAGATTTGACAATTAATAAAGGTTGGGGGACATTTTTAATCAACTTTGTTCAGATGTACAGACACAAACACTTACATTTTAAATAACAACTGTCAACAGACATCTTGGATCAACATTACAGTGAAGGTAATATGTAAAGTATATGAGGATTAGGAGGAGCTGCTCATAGAAAGATATTTTTTTGCAGCAAGCAGTAATCATTGGGGATTATGTTACTGAGAAATATTATGGCTGAGAAAGAGTGTATAAAGACATTAATGAGATTAGGTTGTAAGGAAAGGGATGAATTATTGGTCTCTACAAGTGTCTAAGCAAAAACTAATGAGCTAGATAACAATTTAATGTTTATCATGGGTAAAGCTCACATATTGATAAGGTATAGTACAAATGTAAAAAAGTATTAGCTTGTTTTAGAAAAAGATAAGGTCATTGAGGCAATTTTTGTGAGGGATTTTTATTATATTTATAAGAGTTCACAGTGACTCTTTTTGGTGTCTTTCAACTATCAGGGATCAATCCAATTAGCCATGAAGTTGGCGATTTGCCATTGCAATGGCATAGAAATGCCAGCAATGACACTGCATCCCGATATCAGCTTAGACTCACACATTTTTGTAAGCAGCCCTATGGGGCTGCAAACAAAAATTAAAGTTTGTTGCACTTACTCATGCTGTGAAGGGATTCACGGCTAATTGGATTGAGCCCTAATTATTTCATTTTGTTTCTAAATGTGAAATTATTACCAAACTATATTTTAATTCCATAGACAAAATCCTTATAGTTTCACATGTCCCACTAAGGGTTCTTGACTTGATCTGAATTTTCACAAAAATACAGTATTTCTGCCACTCAAACTCAAAAAAGCAATGAAATGCTGATCAATAAGGCTGACCTCTTAATGGATGTGTTACTTGTGCAAGAAAGATATGGTATGCCATCACATCCTGTGGTTAATTGCAGATTCAGCACTCTCACAGTGTGAGATTGCTGTCACTCACAAAATGGTGGAGTTGCTAATTCACAGAATTCATGCCACTGTGTTTCCTTCCATCTACACCACTACCCTTCCCCCCAGCCATTTCACTCTGTCTTCCCCTCATCTGTGCCACTCTTTCTTTCTCCATCTGCAACACTCAATCCCCCCAACCATATCACTCTGTCATACCTGTACCCAGGGCCGTATTTCCTGCTAGGCATCCTAGGGGCTCGCCTAGGGCCCCGCGGGATCCAAGGGTCCCGTCGATGGGCCCCTTTGCCCTTAGAAATTACCTGATGACTGCGCGAGTACCACGTGATGTCATGACGTCACGTGGTCCCACCTCCTCTCCCCGAGAGTCCCGCGTGGCTGTCTCTCTGCCAAGGAGAGAGACAGTATGCGGCCTGTCCTCCTGCCGGCAGCTGCCTGAGGGAGAAGCCATGTGCGTGAGTGACTCACCCGGTCTGCCACCGCCCACCAGCAGCAGCACCCAGAAAGGCAGGTATGGCCCCTGATGATTTTATATATATATATTTTGTGTGTATATATATATCTACATGCATATACATACACTGTGCGTGTGTTTGTATATATATATATATATATATATATATAGTGTAAAACTGTAAATTAACAAAATGTATATCGCAAAGGCAAAGGCAGCAAATATTATATATAGCTATATATATATATATTTATATATTTATTTTTATTTTTATTTTTTTCTCATCAAGTGACATTGTAATGTAAAAACTGCATATATCCAGTAGGTATCACTAGGTCAAGACTTGATCGGACGACACCTACTGGAATTATGCAGTTTTTACAATGTCACTAGAATATATGTATATATATATATATATATATATATATATATATGGCAGATACAGTGGCACTCGAAACAAAAAAGGCTTAGCAGCAGGTAAGTGTCACCAACATTTCGATTTTAATCAATAGTCATAAGGGTAATGAAATACAAAAGGCAGGCTTACCTTATTTATACCATCACCACACCACGTGCAAACAGCGGCACACGGAACTGGAAACTGGCGCCCACCAATGAGGTAGTATCCCGGTTCTAGTTACCATAGTGACTGAAGACATATAAACAAACATAAATGCAAACATTGTAAACATTACAAAATATCAAAATTACATAATGCTGCATTATTCATTTTGATATTTTGTAATGTTTATAATGTTTGTATTTATGTTTGTTTATATGTCTTCCGTCACTATGGCAACTAGGACTGGGATACTATCTAATTGGTGGGCACCAGTTTCCGGTTACGTGTGCCGCTGTTTGCACGTGGTCAGGTGATGGTATAAGGTAAGCCTGACTTCTGTATTTCATTACCCTGATGACGATTGATTAAAATCGAAACGGTGATACTTACCTGCTGCTAAGCCTTTTTCATTTCGAGTGCCGCTGTATCTGCTGTTTATTATTTGGGGCTCCGGACATAGGTGTTTCTGTTTTATTTTCTGTTCCCTCACCTTCTCCCGTCTCCCTCTGTTCTTCCCCCTTTCCTCCCGTCTCCCTCTGTTCTTCCCCCTTTCCTCCCATACCCCTCTGTTCTTCCCCCTTTCCTCCCGTCTCCCTCTGATCTTCCCCCTTTCCTCCCGTCTCCCTCTGTTCATCCCCCTTTCCTCCCATCTCCCTCTGTTCTTCCCCCTTTCCTCCCATCTCCCTCTGTTCTTCCCCCTTTCCTCCCGTCTCCCTCTGTTCTTCCCCCTTTCCTCCTGTCTCCCTCTATACTTCCTCCTTTCCTACAGTCTCACACTATTTTCCCTCCTATTTTTCTCTGTTCATTTGACCCCCTTTCATCCCGTCTCACCTATCACACTGTGTATGTATGTATGAATATACGCACACACACAGACATGCACATACACACACATACATGCCCACACACATACATGCACACTCCTTTCATGTATACATTTGTTACAGGATTAGATAGATAGATAGATAGATAGATAGATAGATAGATAGGAGATTATATTATATATATATATATATATATATATATATATATTGTGATCTAGGAAGACTGTAGTAACTGTGCATATAGTACAGTAGGTGTCACTGGAAAACCTGACCCTCCCCCTGTTGAAAACAATAGGCGGCATTCTTTTGTCTCCAAAAAGGATTCAATAGTGCTGCCTATTCCTTTCCACAGATCAGACAGGTTTCTTTTGAAGAAATAAAACTGTATATATATATATATATATATATATATATTGATGCGTGTATATAATATGATGCATGTATATAATATGATGCATGTGTCTAGCTCCAGTGATACCTACTGTAATATATGCACAGGATTGTTTGAGGGAGGGGTCCCCAAAAAAATGCCTTGCCTAGGGCCCCGTGAGGTCTAAATCCGTCTCTGCCTGCACCACTCTGTCTTCCCCAATCCACACCAATCTATCTTCAACAATCCCTATTGATGTGTGTTCTCACATTGTGCTAGTCTGTATTCCCTCATCCTACCAATCCATTTTTTCCCATCTGCACTGCTCTGTCTTCCCACATTCATGCCACTCTGTATCCTCATCAACATTGATCTGTTCTCTCAAAGCATGTCACTCTGTCTCTCCTGCATCTGCACCGCTGTTTTCCACCCATCTGCATCACTTTGTCCCCTGTAGGTCTTGTGGAAAATTCAGATCATGTCTAAGAAGCCATAATGGGGAAAGTGAAACAATAAGTTTTTTTGTCTATAGAATTTCATTGCTTTTTTAAAATGTATTAACTATCAGGGTTTGGAGAAGCAAACCAGGCCACCTGCATGGGAGAAGGGCAACAAAATGGTATACTAGTGCATGTGAGGCCGGCACACTAGAGGTGTTTTGGGGGTGTAGAGTGAGAGATGGCTGTGGGGGTGGGCTGCAGGTGTGTGGGGTAGCAGCAGCAGTGGGGGTGCAGAGCAGTGGCAGCAGAGGGGCTATGCACAGATGCACAGACTTATCAGTGAGATCCATCTATGCATCTATGTTAAAAACTGAATATGTGTAAATTGCCGGTCCTCGTTGGGAAAATACAGGGGAAAAAAATAATAGGGGTCCCCTGTATTTAGCACAACCAGCTCCAGGCTTTTCAGAGCCAGTCCTGGTTGTCAAAATAAAGGGGACAAAAGACTTAGGGTTCTCCTGTATTTAGCACAACCAGCATTGGGCACAGCCGAGCCAGTCCTGGTTGTGAAAATAAAGGGGACAAAATGCGCAATTAGCACTGGGCTCTGAGCCAGTTCTGGTTTTGGAAATACAAGGGGTAAAATGTAGTTGGATTCCCCTGTGTTTACCAAAACCAGCACCAGATCCTTTCTAGCAGGGGGGTAATGAAACAGCCAGGGGAGCCCTTTCACAGGATCCCCAGCCAAAGCATTGCCCCTGACTGCTACTTAGCCCAGGCCGGGGATCCATGGGGAGCTGGGAACTCTCCAATATAGCGGTACCCCACTCCAAGGCACCCCAGGCCTAGGATGATAGCCCAAGGCTATCCCCAACACTCCTGGGCAGTGAGTTCTGGGTTGATTGTGTAAGTGAGGTGTTATATATTGTTCTTTTCAGGTAAACCACAGGTCCCAGCAAGCCTCCCCTACATGTTGGTACTTGGAGAACCACAAGTACCAGCATGTAGGTTATTAGGGACAACTGGCACCTGTAGTCAACCTGTAAAGAAAATATTAAAATAAACACAATACACTTTAATTTTGTAATATTTTATTTTACTGCATCTTCCCCTGAGGGGCAGATGCCTTTTAGCTCTTTTGAATGGCTGCTGCCACCCCAGGGGTTTGGCATCATCATGTAGTGTGCAGCAACCCACCAGTGCTTCAGCATCTTCGCCTGGTGGGCGCCAACCTGCCTGGGCTTCTGACATCTTCTTCTGGGGGTGGCAGGCAATTAGCTCTTTTGCACAGCTGCCACCTCCCCAGGGCTTCTGGTGCCCTCTTCACTTAGTGGGCGGCCGCCTTTAAGCTCTTTTTCATGGCCGCCGCCCTTTAGAACTTCTGGTGTCTTTTTTCTTCAAAAAAACAATATATGAAATGGAGCACTCAAACTGACACAGTTGATGAGTCTATATTGCTCTTTAATAGAGATAAAAAATTAACATATATTACACATATCAAGAAACATATTTTCCAATAAAAAACAATCTCCGTCTTTCAATATGCCAGGATTTGAGGATTTCACTACAGCCACGGCTTGCATTACACACGTAGTGCTTTTTTGGAACCAACCTGCGGATTGAAAGGATTTCATCTCCTTTTGGACAGGTATTATCTATGGAACTAGGAGAATATTACCATTTTCTCCACTAATAATTGTATATATCTGTTGCTACATTGTTTTATTTCCATTAGTTGGGCCCTTTGTTGATTTCTATATGCATATAGAGAATATGGTACCTTTTTAAGCATCATCATATTATATTGAAAGACGGAGATTGGTTTAAATTGGAATATATGTTTCATGATATGTGTAATATATGTTAATTTTTTATCTCAATAAAATAGCAATATATACTCATCAACTGTGTCAGTTTGAGTGCTCCACTTCATATATTGTTTTTCTATTGGATTGTGGGGTACATAACCCTCTAGTGAGCTGCCACAGATACAGTTGATATTAGGAGTGTCTTACAGCGCACCTTGTGTGATTTTCCAGTCTTTTTTCTTCAGTAGCTCTTCACTGCTCCCTCCTGGCTGTTGGATTGCCATGCTGCCTCCTCACACACTGTCGCCGGGGTCCCCGCCACTGCTACCACCCGCTACCATTGCTGGGTCCCAGTGCTGCTAACACCTACAAAGGACAGCCATCTTGGTGCACCCAGGTGAAGCCACAGTGAGTACACCCCCCATGCTGGAGGCACCTACTGAGACTGTGCAAAAAGTTGAAGCTCCCTATCTATATAAAGGGGCATTTGTGAGGTAAAACTGTAACTTTCTCAATTTCCTGAACCCCAAAGGCACTTACCCTTGAACAATAGCTACCTAATAAAACAAACCCCAAGTCTAAATTTGTCCTGTACCCTTGCATGCCTTCCCAAAAATCCCCCATAGAGAACAGCAGAAAAGTGGTCCTAATTGAGAGTGTCAGAAAAAGCTGACAGTTGCAAATTTAGATTACTCCCTAATCCTCAATTTTTATTTTTTTGCCCGGAACTGAGCGACAGTTCTACCCGTCCATACCAAATTTCAGCTCGGTACCTCTAATAGCTTTTGAGGTATAGCCCTTAAACACCATGCCACCCACTCAGGAATTCTCTATGGGAGATTTCTGTGTTGTTGTTTTTTAAATCAGCCTTAATATAAGGGCACAACTGTGCCCTTATAATTTCAAATAATAATATTTTCCACTATCAGTGATATATTATTTTTTATGAACCCACTATCCCTAGTGATTCAGAACCTCATGGTCCAATTAGAGCCCTGGAGTGAAGATGGAGATTTCAGATCAGATTTATAGAAGTGGGTAGTAGGACCATTCTTCGAGCAGAAAGTCAATCAATTGCTGGCTCTTGTAGCTTACCACTGTTCCACCATGCTGTCTTATATGTACACGAGTGGCCAAATTATAATGACCACAAGGCAAATTTATTCAAAGTAACTTTTCCACAATAAAGGCTGATGTTGGATGTCTAAATCTGTATAAGAATGGAAAGTAGAAGGTATGCATAGGCTAATAAAGTGTATCACTCATAAAATAATGGGTAAACTATGCAACATTTTAATGTGGAATGAGTTTTGTTGCTCATAGGATTAGTAAAACAGCTGTATTAGTGAATTGTTCCAGGGCAGCCGTTACATAGAGTGGACCAGCAGACAAAAAAAGGGGGTAAATTTACTAATAGTCATGTTTGAAGTCAAACCTGAATCACTGGACATAGCTGGAATTTTTTACAATCAAAATCCCAAATTTATAATCAGTCAATTACTAATCAGACTATTTACATTCGATGGTGATACTGAGCTATTTCTGTTGTGTGCGAGAACAGTCAATTTGCCTCATTAACAATAGACTCTGAGCCTGATTTAGATTTGGGAATAAAGTATGATAGAGCAAGTAACTGTACACCCCTTGTATTGCAACAAAACCATGTTGCAATGCAAGGGGTGCAAAATCATACAGGATAAATATTGGCTGCTTCCCACAAATGCTGGACAGCTTTATTTTTACACTGCAATTTAGAATTACATTTGGACACACCCCTCTCAAATCTAAATCTCTCTGCACATTTTAAATCTGCCCCACCTTCAGTGTAGCATAGTTTTACCAAGATGCACAGTTACTTGCTCTTTCTTACTTGATTCTCAAATCTGATTCAGGCCCTCTACTGACAAATTAAAGCTTGAATCCGCTGTCAGACGGAAATGGTTTCATAGCACTGCAGAGATCAGTATGATCTATACAGGCTTCAGGGGCAGAACTATTGGAGACAATGGAGGCACCTGCCGCTGGGCTCCAGCTCTGAAGGGGCACATCCTCCATTGTCTACAACATATTCACCCCACTTAGGGCTGTAACTGTGTACCCTGAGTATACCATCATGGCCGCCCAATACATGGCACCCCTTCCCGGCACCTGAGAAGCCACCATACACTCGTGGAGAGCTCTGTGTCAGACTACCAGCTGCTACCTTTGTCTATCTATAGCCTGTCTGCATGCAAATTGTTACATTACAGTGTCAGCGGCTGTGACGGGGGGGCACCAAATTACAACTTGCCTCCGGGCATCTGGGATGAACTTACGCCACAGACAGGCTTGGTGTTAAAAATGTAATTAAAAAGGTCAGTTGAAACAAAAATGAAGTGGAATCCCCCAAAAGCATAACTATCCCCAGACCTCTGAGTCCGGTCTGGTACTTACACTACAGCTTGGAGACACATATTGTAGGGACTCCCTGCCATAATTTATACCAACCCCAATATAATCAGCCCAGAACTGGAAATCCTCAAGAAGTGGGGACCCCAAAAATAAAATGGGGTCCACCTCCCAAGAATCTACCAGCTAAAATCCCAGGGCTCTTCCCTACACCCCTGGGGGTGTTGGGTGCAGGGTTAATGGTGTAAAATATAGAATTCATATTATTCTTACAGTGGAACTACAGTTTCCAACAAGTCTGCCCCGGGATGCAAGGCACTTAGAGAACCACATGTGCCAGCATGCCCAAACATTAAGAGCCTGCTGGCACCTATAGTTCCACTGTAAATAAATAATTAATAAAAACACAGGACTCACACACCAGTTGTTTTAATTCCTTATTACACATGCTTGTACTCACACTCACACACTTCAAACTCACCTACTCCTTGCCAGTGTTCGGTCCCCTTGTTCATGTAAAATTTGGTCTTGGAAAAATAAAAAAACACAGCTTCCAGAGCCCACAGACATGCTGTACTGTCTCTACAGTACAGCACCTGAATGACAATTCCCACATGGTTCTCTGCACTATAGCGCTGATTTGCTAAGAGTTAGACTGTTCTCAGCCAATCAGTGGGTGGTTTCTATGGCAGCACCCACTGATTGGCTAAGGGTAGAGAGAAAACCCAGACGGGTTTGTTTTTTACAGACCCCTGTCCCTGGGTAAGCCATCCCTGTACCAAATTGTCTAATGCTAATGGATTCATGGTGGTCTCCTTTTTATAGTTTCACTAACCCTGGCTAGTCAAGCATAGTGCTAGTAAAGGACCCCTACCCCCTGTCATTTTCCTTTACCAGCCTTGACTCAAGAACTAGTGCAGGATAACACTAGAGGGGATACTAAAAAATTTTTTCTTCTTATATTTTTAAACATTGCATACAAACACAAATGTATTAACTCATGCCAAACAGTTTACTGCATCATAGACTTTGTCTTCTCCTTATTATGCACCATGTGACTTTTTCTTAAAATATACATTATCTGCCCAAATAATTAGTACATTATTAGATGCTTAGGACCTGATTCAGCAAGGATCGCTACTGCTGTGATGGAAGTTGAATTGAGGACAAAAGGTCAACAAAAATCTCTAAACCATGGGAAGTGTTTCAAGAAGTCAGCGTATCACCAGGGAAAAGTGTTAAAGTCTAAGTCGTCTTACGCCATATGGTGCAAAATGGATAGGTCACCTGCATGGTTTATATATACAGATGTTTTGGGTCACAGGCATATCTACCTTTGGGAGTTTATTCAATTGTCAGCAATGATAATGTACTACCACCTGTCATCTGCAGAGGATATTGCTGAAGATACTCACATACATTATGGCATTTACGTATGTGTCCTCAAATTCTCTAAGTGAGTGACTGGATCTAAACCTTGCCAGGATAACCAGGACTTCCAAAATAACCAGGACTCATCACTGTTGCAAATTTGCACTAGTATATAATGTTGGCTAGGTTGATGCCACATGTTATTCATCCATTTTTTGAGTATATAAAGTATAGTTCATGTTACCATATTGTCTTTCTTTATCAGTCTTTAGACCACTGTCTGTGGGTCTGATTCAGGAAAGGACACTAATCCAATCACAGCTGCAATTCCACACGAAACGCAGCTGTGAAAATATGCCTATATTCCAATGCTTACCCAAGCATAAGAATGCCCACTGCTGCTTTCTAATATCTGTCCGACATCAGTAACATCGACACACATGGGTCGGTCATGCAGCATGTAAGGCAAGTCTAACCAGCTGCAAATAATTCAGCACTCCTGACATGCAGAGGGCTCTCATGCTACAAATACAATTGCAATGGCTAATTTATCCATGCCCATGAAACAGCTTTAAAATGGTCAGACATGCCTGCGTTTTTATGATCAGCCCCCATTATCACCCCCAAACGCTGACTACCTGTCACGTACTTTGTGAATGGATCCTCTGTGCAAATGTAATCCCATTGCAATTGCTGCACATGCACAGTGCGATTTACATGCTTGCATAAAGGCAAACAATCGCTCGTTCTGAGTAAATATCGGCAATGCATCCACTGCTTAATCAGACCCTGTGTCCTTTGCAATACTGAACTCACTAGCATGTATTGATTGGTATAACTAGTGATTTATGGACTACAACTTTCCTATGATATCCTGCTCGGTGGAGTTTTCAACAGAGCCTTGATAAAACTTGGTGCTCACAGCACAGGTTGAAATTTTTTCTGCATTTGTTCAACTGTTGCTGGTGCTTTCCTTATTAGTCGCTGCATTACCATTGCTAATGAAACATTTGCAACTTGCATTTGCTCAGGCACTGAGGGCCTGATTCCATGGTATACACTAAGTCAATGCCAATCAGGGTAGTATTTTCAGTCTTCACATGCATCTGAGTTGCACCACACGTGTCCCAATGGTTACCGCCAAAAGCCACAGAATTAATTTAGATGCAATGGGCTTGATTCAGAGGTGGATACTATTGCAGCCACAACTGTATCTTTTTGCTCAGCACTATTGAAAATGTATCCTAACACCACAGCTGATGGGTTTCCTATTGAGATGCCCACCAGCTGCATCTGTAATTTGCTTCTATGAGTGAAAAGTCACACCATCAAACACACATTGGTTACACCACCTTGAAATTAGAGCAACCATATGGTTGCTCAGAATGTCCATCAGAATTTGACTGCTGGTGTCATTACAACTGCATCTCTGGATGCAATTGCTGGGTGATACACTCTCACGACATGCCCACATCTGAGTAGCCACCACTCTGTTAACTCTCAGGAACACCCACTGAAATTGTCTGCTTCTGCATCGAAATTCATTCTGCGACCCCAGCCTAACCATTCGGAAGTGCAACTCAGATGCATGCGCAGTACAAAAAACAGCAAAAAACTGCACAAACATCAGCACTCGTCCACCTCTGAATCAGGACTAGAGAGAAGCAATTTTTATGGGCATTCCTGGGTGGTAACACAAAAGTGGCTAGCCAGATACGGATGTGTTGCAGTCAGCGGCTACGTCTTTTGCCGCAATTTTAATTATTTTGGAAGCCATGTTCAGATAGACATTCTGCTCCTCCATAGGGCTTGTGTACTGTTCATTGGTGCGACCGATGTGCGGCCAATGGTGCGACTTAATACGCAAAGTTATGGATCTTATTGATTTCTAAAATTGTATCTTCAGATGGGAGTTTTTTATTTGTAGTTATGATGAAGCATTGTTACATTCTTTTTATGCAATGGCAGCTTAAGGCATGGGCTAGCATTGCCCTTCACTCACCACTGCCCGGCTCTGGAAAAACTTGCCCTCCAGCCACCCACCCACCCGCTAGTATAATTGGCATATGCTCAGATTGAGGAAGCAGTGGAGGGAAGGGGTGACAGTGCAGCACAGTACCATGGTGGGCACAGAGAAGACTAGCGCCAGCCCTGGTTTATGTATGTAAATATTACCTCCATAATTTCTATGCCAATCAAAGAAAGAACAATATCTTAGACATCTGACTCTTTTGCATATTTCTTAATTCTAATTAATAATGTAATTAAAACAAATGATCAGCACTTGCAAAAAATGTATTACACTTATAAATACAGAAACTTACAGTGCATTAATAGGTTGCAAATAGTAGACAGTTAGGTCAGGTTGCTGAATGTGTTTTAGGCAAAACCATATGGCCTTAAGGTTTTTCACTTATGTATGCTCTAGGAAAAAAGCCCTGGAGCCTGCATTTTGTAGCTAGTGACTTACTCCACATAGAAAATATAGGGAAAGGAAATAATATTCTTAGCAGATTGAAATAAGCAAAACATTTCTATTATGTAAATGTATTTTACCGAAGGCTGACAGAAGGACAATCGGCCATAAGAAGGTTAAACCCTGAACCATTGTTGGCTGTGTATGAGTCAGACAGTGGGCTGTTTTTTACAATAATTTGTCAGTGAGGTAGCAGGGATTGTGAGGTGTTTTAAATTAGGGTATCTATATTAAGGTCTGCTTCCCTCCCTCTTGTTATGTGTTCTCAGCAGGGTATTGACTGAAATAGACTGTAACTGGAGGTAAGAAACATTACTTTACTGGGTGGGTCATCCACCATTATAGGCATTGTTGGGCATTACCAGATTCCAGGGTCACAGATTTGTAGACTGATCTGCTTGCTACATAACTTACCCTTGGTATAATTGTATCAATTTAAATTACCTGTATAAAAAATAAAATATGCACATGCTATAGGGAAAAGGATAACAGAATACCCCTGCATTTGTAGAATCACAAATACTCTCTCTTGACAGGGTAATGGCATAATTTGTAATTAGATAGGTTACCCGGCATTGCCCGGGTTGAAGGCTGGATCATGAAGTACACCTGCAACCTTTATTTGTTTACATTGTCCTTGCCTATAACCACATTTATCCTGAAAAGGACCCCACTGTTTGTTAACATGTATTAAAACAGTGGTGTAACTACCATTACCGTGCAAAAGGTGTGGCTGCTATGGTGCCTGAGCTGCCTCTGTGGCCCGCTGCTCGCCCTGCACCCACTCAAACAAGGTGGGGAGGTCCAGTCAGGGCTGCCAAAGGGGGCCTGGGTGGCAGCAGTGTTGATTTTGTGTAGGCCCACCAGCTGACTACAGCTGGTGCTGGTGGAATAATGTATAAGGACACCACTACTGCATGATGTGTATAACTATTTTGTATAACCTGAATGGGCTCTGTGTGGCATAACCTGAATGGGGTCTGTGTGGGGGCAAATATATGTGTTTTTTTACTGTGGGGGGGCTATTAAGATCTTGATATGTGGTCCACAAAGTTTTGGTTGTAAAAACAGAGCCTCTTGATGTAATATGAACTTGCAGAGTCATCAAATTTCAACAGACTGAAGTTAAAAGGATACTTTTGTAGCTTTCTCACGGGTTTTATACAGACTGCCAATTTCCACTGGAGTCAGCCCTGGTACCTGTGTAATTTAAGAGTGTTCCCATTTTTAGGGATCGTGTGGTAGTATGTGGGCTTCATAAAGTTCAAAACTAGGTGAAAACCTAGTCCTAGTCAAACTATATCACTATGCCAAATTTGGTGAAGCTAGGTCCAAAACTATCTGTGCATAAAGAACAAACAGACGGGCATACAGACACACTTTTTCACTTATTATATAGATGTGGATAATGTGGACAAAAGAGGTCTGATTCTAAGCAGTATATTTACTAAAGTAAGAGTTTTTAGAAGTGGATATGTTGCCCATAGCAACCAGATTCTAACTGATATCTTCTAGAAGGTGCTAGATAAACGTTAAGTAGAATCTGATTGGTTGCTATGGGCAACATCTCCACTTCTAAAAACTCTCACTTTAGTAAATATATACCCCTACAGTAAGTCTCAGCCAATGCCAATATTTGCACAGTGGTCAATGTTGCTAAAAAGTTGCACCACCAAATGCATCTCATTATGTGTAGTGTACACACTGAAGTGCAATATTGATTTTAATGGACAGTCTCAAAAACATTTTTGATATGTATTGAGCATTGCTGGTAATGTTATGGGAGTATTTAAGGTGTATCACAGAAGACAAGAAAAAATAAAAAAATAGAGAGACCAGGTGCTAGGTATGGGGTGCTGAGCACCAAGAAATGCAATGGTGTAACTAAGCAAAAAGAAATAAAAATAACGCAATTGGATAATTCACATAAAATATATTTATAATATAAAATATAATGGATAAAATAATAATAATAAACCTGGTACATCAATAACAATAGTAAAAGGACATATGTGTATATGGAACATTTTTTTTTAAATAAATAGAATTTAATGTTGTTTTACCACCTGCTGATGTTTGATTGATTGTCCAATGTGGAAATATTGCAAAAATTTGTTTTTTAATAGTATTACAGTGTATTTGGTAAAAATCCTCCTACAAAAATTGTTATTTCTAACAAAGAAGCAGTGTGTATCTGGATTAACCACAGAAAGCAACCAGCCTCCCTGCAGTTTTACCCAATGCTAGGGGATAAAATTCTACAATGGTTGAAAAAGTTAACAGCTCACTTGTTATGAAGCTTCAGGTCCCTTATGCAGGGCCGTCTCCACCATTGTGCTTGTTGGGCAGTTGCCCAAGGGCCTGAAGCTTCCAGGGGCCTGCCAACCCTCCCCCCCACAGCCGCGGCCAGTTGGTAATTGTTTTTTATTTTCATAAGCAGTGTATTCCAAACTCAAATCCCCTCTCCTCCGGGGATGAGCGACCCTGCCCGCCAACCCTCCGCCCACAGCTGCGGCCAGTTGTTAATTGTTTTTATTTTCATAAGCAGTGTATTACAAACTCAAACCCCTTCTCCCCCGGGGATGAGCAACCCTCCTCCCCTGCCTGCTAGGCCCGGTGACAGGGAAGTACTACAGACAATCCTAATAGAACAAACAAAAAAACAAAAATGTCAGCTGCTCAATCAATCCAGCAGTACTAATCAGGTGCATGAAAGGGAAGGGTCACACTAAGTAGAAAAAGGAGGGTGATTTAACCCCCTATTGTACCTCAGCACACTGAATAATACCTGCAACAATATATGAAGACTATATGGTCATAGAAATTCAGAGATATTAGTTGCATGCATTTGCAAATACATGGGAGGCTGCTGGGCCACGTCACGGCTTCTCTGTTACCAGCAGTCCCTAACACTAAGGGTTTCACGTCCGGGGCGCAGTGCACCCCAAAAAACGTCCAGCCCAGGACCCCCCCAGGGCATCACACGAAAATGGAAAAAGAGTGACAGTGCAGTGTAAAGTATAGCTGTGTGTGAGTAATCATTAAGTGTGGAATGAGAGGTTAAAATATATGTGAAAAAATACATGAATAATAAACAAACATAAAAGGTGATGTGAAAAGCAACTATGTGTATTAAGTGGTGATGCCGTGAGGAGGCCCAGCCAGACCAGTCCCGGGGGCTCTACGCCCAAATGCTCACCCCAAATGTAAAATATACCAATTATAAGGCCTCATGCTGGTTCTAGTAGTGCTAGTTGGAGTTCCCAGGGGTGACTCCCAGGTAAGCTGGCTCTCAATTTGGATGCATTTATGTATGTGCCTTTATCATGAGGCCTTACATTTGACAAAATTATATATGTGTCTTTATCATGAGGCCTTATAATTGGTATATTTTACATTTGGGGTGAGCATTTGGGCGTAGGGCCCCCGGGACTGGTCTGGCTGGGCCTCCTCAGGGCATCACCACTTAATACACATAGTTGCTTTTCACATCAACTTTTATGTTGGTTTATTATTCATGTATTTTTTCACATATATTTTAACCTCTCATTCCACACTTAATGATTACTCACACACAGCTATACTTTACACTGCACTGTCACTCTTTTTCCATTTTCGTGTGATGCCCTTGGGGGGCCCTGGGCTGGACATTTTTTGGGGTGCACTGCACCCCGGACGTGAACCCCTTAGTGTTAGGGACTGCTGGTAACAGAGAAGCCGTGACGTGGCCCAGCAGCCTCCCATGTATTTGCAAATGCATGCAACTAATATCTCTGAATTTCTATGACCATATAGTCTTCATATATTGTTACAGGTATTATTCATTGTGCTGAGGTACAATAGGGGGTTAAATCCCCCTCCTAATCCTAATGGAACTGCTGCCTGCTCTGTGATGTAGGGTGCACTGCAGGCATATTCGGTACCTGTTACTGCATTGTGTATCACAGGCAGACGGGGCCCGAATATGCCTGCAGCACAAACTACATCAGTGGTTGAATGTCCAGCTGCAGTGCGTAACACAGAATGAGAAGGTGGTGTGACTGCACTCCTCCTCTCACATCTCCTCCCCTCTTTACCCTCCCATCTGCTCCATCCGCTCCTCTTACCTAAACTCTCACACTGACTGCTGTTGTTGGGGCATGACATCACACTCTAGTGACTTGCCCCAGCGTAAACTCCCTTTTCCACTTCCTGTTATGCAGCCAAGCATTACGTGCCCTGCTGCGTCTGCCAGGAGAAGTTCCGTTCGGCTTCCTCTGCAGAAAATCTAGGTGAAAGGTAAGAGAGTGTCAGTCTCTCTCTCTCTATCTCTTCCCCCCCTCTTTTTCCATACCCTCTGCCCGTACATGCTGTGCCATATGGATGTGCAGGCGAATCAGGTAGCCGGTGCTCTAAATAGTGGTCATGGGCTTTTTGTTCTACTGTACATGTTCAGACTGTGACTTGTGTGTTTTATGATGATAGCCAACACCCTCCACCGATAGCATCCCATCCCCGGCAGAGGATTGTGTGATAGGGGCCCCAGTCCATTGCTTTGCCCAGGTGCCTGCACTGCTGTTAAGACAGCCCTGCCCATATGCTGATATATAGCTCCTGGTGCATTATCCACTATCTCTACCTCTAGCCGTCGGACTCCACAAGGTATGATGCTGGATACATGTCATGGTTACTCTGTCCATCTGCCTCCAATAAAGCAGTGGCTGTGGCAGATAGTAATCATTGGTCTTTGCCTGCTGGTGTGCTGAGAGCCTGTCAGTTAGTCATAGCAGGCATTGCTTGTGGGGTTGCTTCTGTAGAATAATGTTCCATACTGTCCTTTGCCGGATGATACAATAAATAAATTAATTCCAAAAGCATTTCTCGGCCACGGTATTGCAGTCATTTCTTCAGAGGTACTGTAAAAGACTATTTTACATCTGAAGAAATAGATGTCATACTGTGGCCCATTCAGATGCACACTTCTACACCAGGGGAAGGGCTAATAGTAACATTAGCATAACACATGACTCTGAATCAGTACCATATTTTTTAAATATTACATTTGCATATTTTCCTGTGACATGCAATGTGTCTGTCTAGGGGACATTTAAAAAAAACATTTTTCATAATTTACAGTATATCAAAAAAGGTGGAATCACCGTAGTTTATGGGCATCGTATAATATTAAGCATAATGCAGATAAATATTTAGCATAAACCTTTTAGTGACATATTCTGGATATGTACTATTAGACAGCGTAATAACAATCTTAAACTTAAATTAATCACCACAGAGGCACACAAGTGGCAATGAAATTTGGTCATGAATTTATTGGAAACATACTGTTAGTATAGATTGCATGATGGCAAACAGAAAGCAAGCCAATCAGCAAGAATTAGCCTGCAAAGTGTTCCTATATACAAATTATATACATTATATACTGTATATATCAGAAATGCTGTATAAAAATCAACTACACAGAAACTAATCAGAAATCACAAATGTTGTGGCAATATTTTTACCAAAAATCCAAATTGAAATGCTTGTGTATTGCAAAGAAACGAAAAAAATCATGCAGCATGATGGCAGTTCAAAAGCCACATAGAAATGACGCATAACATACGGTTACATATGGCTTCATCTATGAATCAGCATCTTTTGTTAGCTGCTACTTTCCAGTGGGTTGAATTTAAGTTGGCACCCTCAGTCAGTATAAAAACTAACGTGTTTTACACTGACTGTGGGTGCATATTAAATTTTCACCAACAGCTGCTGCTTCGTAAATAAAGACTATAGACGTTTATACCCCTCATAGTTGCAGGGTAGGTTAACTGAACAAGTTCCATCACATGATAGAAAGATTAGGGGTGTGCACCGGCCACTTTTCGTGTTTTGTGTTTTGGTTTTGGATCTGGATCTTTCTTCGTGTTTTGGATCTGGATTGGTTTTGCCAAAACCACCCTTCCGTGTTTTGGGTTCTGGGTTTTGTGTTTTGGATCTGTATTTTTTTTTAAAAAAGCATAAAAACAGCTAAAATCACAGAATTTGTAGGTTTTTCTGCTCCTATGCTATTATTAATCTCAATAACCTTAATTTCCACTCATTTCCAGTCTATTCTGAACACCTCACACCTCACAATAGTGTTTTTATGTCCAAAAGGTTGCACCGAGGTAGCTGGATGACTATGCTAAGCGACACGAGTGGGCGGCACAAACACGTGACCCATCTAGGCGTGAAACTGCAGTGGCAGACAGGATGGCAGTTTGAAAAACTAGGCCCCAAACAGTACATAATGCAAAGAAAAAAAAGAGGTGCAAGATGGAATTGTCCTTGGGCCCTCCCACCCACCCTTATGTTGTATAAACAGGACATGCACACTTTAACAAACCAATCATTTCAGCGCCAGGGTCTGCCACACAACTGTGGCTGAAATGATTGGTTCATTTGGGCCCCCACAAAACAAGCTGGCAATTAATCTGTCCCTGCACAAACTGGCTCTACGGAGGCAAGATGTCATCCTCATCCTCCTCATCCACCGATTCCTCACCCTCTTCAGTGTGTACATCCTCATCCTCACAGAGTATTAATTCGTCCCCGCTGGAACCACAGGTACCTCTGTACGTTCTGGAGGCTGGTCTCCCTGGAAGAGTTGATAATTCATTTTATGAACATCATCTTCTCCACATTTTGTGGAAGCAACCTCCTACGCCTTTCACTGACAAGGTTCCCGGCTGCACTAAACACTCTTTCGGAGTACACACTGGAGGGGGGGCAACTCAGGTAAAATAGAGCCAGTTTGTACAGGGACCTCCAAATTGCTTCTTTTTCCTGCAAGTACAGGTACGGACTGTCTGACATGCCTACTTGGATGCTGTCACCGATGTAATCCTTTAACAGACAGACGCACGCTTGTCGCTGCTGCTTTGAGGATGCAAGTGCGGCTACAGCCCACACAATTCACAAAGACAGAAAAAAGAAGAAGAATATTTTTATTGTTTGTGTAGCACACTTTGAGGGTGTCACCACCCTTTAACAGACAGACGCACGCTTGTCGCTGCTGCTTTAAGGATGCAGGTGCGGCTACAGCCCACACATTTCACAAAGACCGAAAAAAAAAGAACAATATTTTAATTGTTTGTGTAGCACACTTTGAGGGTGTCACCACCCTTTAACAGACAGACGCACGCTTGTCACTGCTGCTTTAAGGATGCAGGTGCAGCTACAGCCCACACAATTCACAAAGACAGAAAAAAGAAGAAGAATATTTTTATTGTTTGTGTAGCACACTTTGAGGGTGTCACCACCCTTTAACAGACAGACGCACGCTTGTCGCTGCTGCTTTGAGGATGCAAGTGCGGCTACATCGCACACAAGTCACAAACACATTAAAAAAATAGTTTTTTATTTTTTGGAGCACTTTGAGAGTTACACCACCCTTTAACAGACAGATGCACGCTTGTCGCTGCTGCTTTGAGGATGCAAGTGCGGCTACAGCCCACACAATTCACAAAGACAGAAAAAAAAAGAACAATATTTTTATTGTTTGTGTAGCACACTTTGAGGGTGTCACCAACCTTTAACAGACAGACGCACGCTTGTCGCTGCTGCTTTAAGGATGCAGGTGCGGCTACAGCCCACACATTTCACAAAGACCGAAAAAAAAAGAACAATATTTTTATTGTTTGTGTAGCACACTTTGAGGGTGTCACCACCCTTTAACAGACAGACGCACGCTTGTCGCTGCTGCTTTGAGGACAGTATCATATGCAGTGACAGTAGACTTGTCAGAAATTGTTGGCACGTCCATCAGTCTGGACCAGATGTCCAAACCAGCCCTTGACTTATGACACAGGCGCACGCTTGGCGCTGCTACTATGTTGATGCACGTGCGGCTACATCGCACACAAGTCACAAACACATTAAAAAATATTTTTTTATTTTTTGGAGCACTTTGAGGGTTACACCACCCTTTAACAGACAGACGCACGCTTGTCGCTGCTGCTTTGAGGATGCAAGTGCGGCTACAGCCCACACAATTCACAAAGACCGAAAAAAAAGAACGATATTTTTATTGTTTGTGTAGCACACTTTGAGGGTGTCACCACCCTTTAACAGACAGATGCACGCTTGTCGCTGCTGCTTTGAGGATGCAAGTGCGGCTACATCGCACACAAATCACAAACACATTAAAAAAAGTTTTTTATTTTTTGGAGCACTTTGAGAGTTACACCACCCTTTAACAGACAGACGTACGCTTGTCGCTGCTGCTTTGAGGATGCAAGTGCGGCTACAGCCCACACAATTCACAAAGACAGTAAAAAAAAGAACAATATTTTTATTGTTTGTGTAGCACACTTTGAGGGTGTCACCACCCTTTAACAGACAGACGCACGCTTGTCGCTGCTGCTTTGAGGATGCAAGTGCGGCTACATCGCACACAAATCACAAACACATTAAAAATATAGTTTTTTATTTTTTGGAGCACTTTGAGAGTTACACCACCCTTTAACAGACAGACGCACGCTTGTCGCTGCTGCTTTGAGGATGCAAGTGCGGCTACAGCCCACACAATTCACAAAGACAGAAAAAAAAGAACAATATTTTTATTGTTTGTGTAGCACACTTTGAGGGTGTCACCACCCTTTAACAGACAGACGCATGCTTGTCGCTGCTGCTTTAAGGGTGCAGGTGCGGCAACAGCCCACACATTTCACAAAGACCGAAAAAAAAAGAACAATATTTTTATTGTTTGTGTAGCACACTTTGAGGGTGTCACCACCCTTTAACAGACAGACGTTCGCTTGTCGCTGCTGCTTTGAGGATGCAGGTGGAATCTAGACGGGATTTGGAACCGGGGACACACTACCTCCATCAATTGTCTAAAACCCACTGCACTAATGGCGGATACCAGACGCACGTCTAACACCAACATAGCAGTCAAGGCCTCAGTTATATGTTTTGCTTCAGGTTGACTGCTGTCGTACTTCATCCTCATCGCTAGGGACTGTTGGAGGGTCAATTGTTTAGTAAAAGTAGTGATGTTCCTACTTCCTCTCTGGGATGATGAACAACTCCCAGCAGCAGCAATAGCACTAGGAGGAAGTGGTTCTTGATGTTTCCCTATTTTATTTTTATCGGAGAAAGTTTGGTCCTCCATTTATGTTATATTGATATATAAGTGCGGCTAAAGCGCACACAAACACAGAAAATATTTTTTTATTTTTGCTGGAGAGTAGTGCACTTTGTGGGTTACACCACCCTTTAAGAAATGAGCCAGCTGGCTCTTTACTTATGGGACATAGGCGCACGCTTGGCGCTGCTCCTTTGTTGATGCACGTGCAGCCACAGTGCACACAAGTCACAAACACAGAAAATATATATTTTTTTGGTTTGGAGTGTACTTTGGGGGTTACAGCACCCTTTAACGGTCAAGCCAGCTGGCCCTTTACTTATGACACAGGCGCACGCTTGGCACTACTTTGTTGATGCACGTGCGGCTACTGCGCACACAATTCACAAACACAGAAAATAATTTTTTTTTTGGTTTGGACTGGAGTGTACTTTCGGGGGTTACAGCACCCTTAACGGTCAAGCCAGCCGGCCCTTTACTTATGACACAGGCGCACGCTTGGCACTACTTTGTTGATGCACGTGCGGCTACTGCGCACACAATTCACAAACACAGAAAATAATAATTTTTTTGGTTTGGACTGGAGTGTACTTTGGGGGTTACAGCACCCTTTAATGGTCAAGCCAGCCGGCCCTTTACTTATGACACAGGCGCACGCTTGGCACTACTTTGTTGATGCACGTGCGGCTACTGCGCACACAATTCACAAACACAGAAAATAATTTTTTATTTGGTTTGGACTGGAGTGTACTTTCGGGGGTTACAGCACCCTTAACGGTCAAGCCAGCCGGGCCCTTTACTTATGACACAGGCGCACGCTTGGCACTACTTTGTTGATGCACGTGCGGCTACTGCGCACACAATTCACAAACACAGAAAATAATTTTTTTTTTGGTTTGGACTGGAGTGTACTTTGGGGGTTACAGCACCCTTTAACGGTCAAGCCAGCCGGCCCTTTACTTATGACACAGGTGCACGCTTGGCACTACTTTGTTGATGCACGTGCGGCTACTGCGCACACAATTCACAAACACAGAAAATAATTTTTTTTTTGGTTTGGACTGGAGTGTACTTTCGGGGGTTACAGCACCCTTAACGGTCAAGCCAGCCAGCCCTTTACTTATGACACAGGCGCACGCTTGGCACTACTTTGTTGATGCACGTGCGGTTACTGCGCACACAATTCACAAACACAGAAAATAATTTTTTTTTTGGTTTGGACTGGAGTGTACTTTCGGGGGTTACAGCACCCTTAATGGTCAAGCCAGCCGGCCCTTTACTTATGACACAGGCGCACGCTTGGCACTACTTTGTTGATGCACGTGCGGCTACTGCGCACACAATTCACAAACACAGAAAATAATTTTTTTTTTGGTTTGGACTGGAGTGTACTTTGGGGGTTACAGCACCCTTTAACGGTCAAGCCAACCGGCCCTTTACTTATGACACAGGCGCACGCTTGGCACTACTTTGTTGATGCACGTGCGGCTACTGCGCACACAATTCACAAACACAGAAAATAATTTTTTTTTTGGTTTGGACTGGAGTGTACTTTCGGGGGTTACAGCACCCTTAACGGTCAAGCCAGCCGGCCCTTTACTTATGACACAGGCGCACGCTTGGCACTACTTTGTTGATGCACGTGCGGCTACTGCGCACACAATTCACAAACACAGAAAATAATTTTTTTTTTGGTTTGGACTGGAGTGTACTTTCGGGGGTTACAGCACCCTTTAACGGTCAAGCCAGCCGGCCCTTTACTTATGACACAGGCGCACGCTTGGCACTACTTTGTTGATGCACGTGCGGCTACTGCGCACACAATTCACAAACACAGAAAATAATTTTTTTTTTGGTTTGGACTGGAGTGTACTTTGGGGGTTACAGCACACTTTAACGGTCAAGCCAGCCGGCCCTTTACTTATGACACAGGCGCACGCTTGGCACTACTTTGTTGATGCACGTGCGGCTACTGCGCACACAATTCACAAACACAGAAAATAATTTTTTATTTGGTTTGGACTGGAGTGTACTTTGGGGGTTACAGCACCCTTAACGGTCAAGCCAGCCGGCCCTTTACTTATGACACAGGCGCACGCTTGGCACTACTTTGTTGATGCACGTGCGGCTACTGCGCACACAATTCACAAACACAGAAAATAATTTTTTGTTGGTTTGGACTGGAGTGAACTTTCGGGGGTTACAGCACCCTTTAACGGTCAAGCCAGCTGGCCCTTTACTTATGACACAGGCGCACGCTTGGCACTACTTTGTTGATGCACGTGCGGCTACTGCGCACACAATTCACAAACACAGAAAATAATTTTTTTTTTGGTTTGGACTGGAGTGTACTTTGGGGGTTACAGCACCCTTTAACGGTCAAGCCAGCCGGCCCTTTACTTATGACACAGGCGCACGCTTGGCACTACTTTGTTGATGCACGTGCGGCTACTGCGCACACAATTCACAAACACAGAAAATAATTTTTTTTTTGGTTTGGACTGGAGTGTACTTTCGGGGGTTACAGCACCCTTAACAGTCAAGCCAGCCGGCCCTTTACTTATGACACAGGCGCACGCTTGGCACTACTTTGTTGATGCACGTGCGGCTACTGCGCACACAATTCACAAACACAGAAAATATATTATTTTATTAGCACTTGGGGGGAGCACCCCCTGGACAGAGCACCCCCTGGACAACACTACAGCACCCCTTTAGGACTGGTACACTGCACAGGACTTTGGAGTGGACACAGCCCCTATGGACAACTGACTGCACAACACAGTCCAGCCAGCCCCTATGGACTTTGAAGTAGTGGACACAGCCCCTATTAACAACAGCAGCACAGCACAACACAGCCAGCCCCTATGGACTTTGAAGTAGTGGACAACAGCAGCACTACACTACACTACACTGCACAGTCCTAACTCCCACCCTCCCTCTTCACTGTCCACAGCCGAGTGAGAAAATGGCGCCAACGCGGGTACCTTATATAGGATCCAAAACCCGCGAGACTCGGAAGGCGGGATGAGACTTTTTGCCTCGATTTCAGATCCGAGTCAGGCGGGAAAAGTCGAGCCTGACTCGGATCGGACTCGGATCGGGGGGGCTCGGGGGGGTTCGGATTTCAGAAATCCGAACCCGCTCACCCCTAATAAAGATACATATTAGGGGGCAGTAAAAGTTCATTGTCCTATGCTCTGTGTCTTGGTGTAGGGTAAAGTTCACAAGCAAAACAACTTGTTACACAGGTTCAAATGTATATGCATTTCTCAATACTCTCTCTGATGCTGCTTTAATCAACAATTGAGCTGCTCCCCCCTGATCCTTTCTGCTTCTGAAAGAGGGTATGGGATACAAACCACAAAGTAAAAGGAAATTAATTGGGGTGGATAAATGCCTACAATCACCAAGCAGGAAAAAGGAATTCCCTGATCATTCACAAGGATCATGAGTGAGAAGGGAGAACTGAGGTGCAGGTCTTATGGTCATTTTAAGCCTTATCTTCCTGAATCAAAACTAATTTATTTTTGTTTTTGTGATGGCACATTTAATCACTAGAAACAGCCTAGACATTCATTTTCCTAATCATCCAAAGGATTCCACTCTTCATGTTCCATATTTGTTTGGCTTGCTTCAAGTTTTGGAATTGATTAAAGTGGTTCAATACCTCATGTTAACTGTCAGAAATATATGTACAACTTTCTTGTCCCACTACTGCTCATGTTACCCTCGCAGCAGCCAATAGTTGATCCAAGGTTATGCAATTTTGTTAGTAGGCCACTTTCCTAACCTGGGAAACATCTTCTGTAGTCAAATTTAGGGTATCTTTCATATCTTCAATCACATCATCCAATATACCAGCTTCATTCACTATTTTCTAATGAGCCAAATAAATTGTGGAGCCATAGAACACAAAATAGCTAAGTATTTATGAACTAGTGGTGCTATGTTATGGATTGTCTCAATTCATATGTAACATATCATATAGATTCAGTGGGTGTTCTATCAATGGGATACCTCTGTACCTCTGGTTACACTAAGGAGCAAGTGATAAAATTCCCAACAATTTGTCTTATTGTTGGCTCTCAAAACTTTGTGATGATAATGTTAAAATGAGCTGTACCTGTTACGATCACTAGTAAGTGACCATGTAAGACCTCTAGAATCACGCTGGTCAGGTCTTCTGCCAATAACAGCCACCCATTTTTCCCTAAGTGCTAGTATGCATGCTGGTACTTAGGTTGCCATCTGGTCATATACTCAGGACAGTAGAGGCTTACACAGCTATACTAGTGATCAGGTGGTATATAGTGGCTGGTAGTGGATTCAGGCTGGCACTGGAGAGAAAGATAGTAACTGTGAAGATAATATTGCTGAGATGATACCTGGATGACAAGGTACAGCTTTGAGTGCCAAGGTGCAGCTTTGAGAGCTGAGGTGCAGCTTTGAGTGCCAATGTGTGGCTTTGAGGGCTAAAGTGCGGAATTGAGGGCCGAGGTGCACCCTTATTGTAATGGATGCAGCCTTGAGGGCCGAGGTTTGGCCTCGATGGTATAGGATGTGAGACCATAGGCAGATTCTGCTGATGTGGTGGGGCCACAAGCTGAGGTCGCACTGGGATGCAAGGCAGGACAGATAGTTGATACCACAGGAGAACTGGCAGGTGGGAATCAACAAGACCAACATGGACCAGTGTTCACTCAGAGTAAACTATAACCGGCAATGTGGTGCCTGTCCAGGCAGAGTAATAAAGGATCCTCCACCAATGAGAGACAGGTATGCCAATTGCTAGAAGACTAACAGCTGGGATGCTGTACATCATCCATCAGTCACAGAAGTACCTGTTGCTACCCAGCATCTTGGTCAGCAACTGCAGATGCCATCCACATTGTCTGGTGACCACGGAAACAGTCAAAGCAGGAGAAAGTAACAGGCCACAATGGTGGCATGTAACAGTACCCATCATTGCGATCTTTCTTTATTATAGCTCTTTCAGCCTTTACATGTGTGTGTACATATATCAGTGTCCTTAATCAAAATGCTATACACAATTAAGGGTCCCAGCCCCCTGTAGATTATTTGGGGGCATATAACATTTTTAATTTTCATAGGGACTATTACTAGGTATATTTCTTCATACTCAGCCTTGGTACAGCACTATAAATATAAACTCATTATTAGGATTAAGAGGACAATATGTATTGAGGCAAAAGTAGTGCCCAAGATCAATGTAGGGAGCACCCTCATGGTTCCTTCCAGTTTTGTCATGCTTTCAGGTCTGTACTTGTGCTTGATATCTTCTGCTTAGACTGCTGGTTTTAGAGGAGTTACCTTCTCACAGTGAGAGGCATGTATCTAGTATGACTTCTCCTTGAATATTATGGCCATAGATGATATCAGCAGCACCTGATAAGGTAATTTGTATCAAATTGTTTACAGTCACATCCTGAGCAGTATACAAATTTACTGAATAGCTCATAATTAAAGTAGGGATTTTCCCAAACAGTATCTAATAGGGAGAAATGTTCAAAGGGCCTCTTAGAATGGTCCTACTGTAATGGTATGCAAGACAAGGAGCAGCAAGTCAGTTCTGTTGAGTAAACTTTGCCACAGGCCTGTGGATGGAAGGGAGTGTGCAACTGTTGCTTAATACTTAACTGGTAACACATTTTATTAAAATGTGTACCTTGATCAAATAAAATTTCCTGAAGTATTCCATATCTACACAAAATATTTTTTTTTCATTTTCTTAGCTGTTATACTTGTTGTCTGTGAGGCAGTATGATATACCTTTGATCCAACTGGAGACCAGTCAATTGTTATCACCTGCAGAGGGGTAACTAGGGTATGTGGTGTCCAGTGCAAGATGAAAAATGGCACCCCCTCAACTGTGTGGATGTGCCAAAATTGGGCATTGCCACATGCCACAAGTGGAATGGCCATTGGAAAATGGGGGTGTGACAACATGACACGCCACTATTTTGCGTCACTCTGGGAACATATCCTTCTGGATATACTACCCTGGCCAAAAAAAGGAACAGAATATGACACAGGAGCTATGGCGCTATATGTGATATTACAATAAAGTATCTGTACAAATAAAAGTCAATGTATCTAAATAGAGTCCTGGATTATAAACACAGTATCTTTCATGTTGAAATTCTTCTTAGATGAATTGGCGTACCCCAACTCACTTCTTATCGCTAAATATGTAAACATATAAAGGTATCTTTTCTTGCAAACAGCCTTTCCATCAATGTAGACACTTTTTAAAAGTTGCGTACCCAAAATCACACTGTGTAATACGAGTATGATCATATAACGGTTTCTTTCAAATAATCATCTGGAAATTTCTTTTAAAATAAATGAAGGGGGACATACCCCAACTCACGTAGAATGACAAAATGGAACTCCTATAAAGGTTTCTTTATTCTCCCAAACACTTTAAATCCTCCAAAAATATAAACCCATGGAATCCATGATATAGAAAGGGGGTTTATTTTAATCAGTTTTCCAAAACAAGTTTACACAGTAAAAAGAGGGGAGTAATAAATTACAATAAAATGGTGAAAGGTGCACATGGGACACCATAAAAAATACATACAATCCAAAATGAGTTCAAAAAAATTCAAAAAAATAAAAAAATAAAAACATAAAAAAACAAATATATATTAAAATATAAAATCCAGAGACAAAAAAGTTCCTTTTGTTTGGGATACTCACACCTTCAGTAATATGTCAAAGCGTTTCAGTCCTTTGGGACCTTTTTCAAGACATACTGCTGGTGTGGGAAGCCAGATATTTATACAAAAATAGACCAATCAGTTATGCACAGGAAGTGGTCATCGATTGAATAATTGTTCATCACCAGCAGGTGAAGAAAGAAGAAAAAATAATACACATTACATCTATATTCTGAAATCTCTGACGATAAAAAATGATCATTATCACACTTTATAACAATTTTTGCAGATATAATGCACAAATGCCTAAACATCCGATTGGTGCATCATGGGAAATGTAGTCCAAACACAATTGGAAGTTGCCGCAAATACTGCCATAGATGGTATTTGACAATGTATATCAGTCATAAAGTCTCTTTTGGCCTAAAGCGTTCTTTTTCCTTGTTCTATGTTTTATATTCTCCGACATCGCGCTGTTTGTTTATAATCCAAATATACTTGGGCGCTGCTAATAGGTCCAAAACCGGAAGTGATGCATCGCTGTTCAACTACGATGGTATGGCATTTGGAATTGTGGGATATGTAGTCCACGCTTGTAGTTTCTTAATTATATGAATTGAGTCTTTGAACAGCGTTTATATATCCCCATAGTGACCTTAGTTATTGCTGATATAGAATCCTCATAAATGCATCAATAAATAAATATATATAAGATTACAAATATGCTGGTTGAACCAAGATGCTAATTCATAATCCAAGAGAACTTCACTGTTGTTATTTAATCCGAAACCGGAAGTGACGTGACGTTATCTCGAATACAAGAATATTGCATTTGGACTTATGGGATATGTAGTTCACACTTGTAGTTCCTTAGTGATGTAAGTGAATTCTTTAAGCAGCGTTATTGCATCACCATAGCAACCTTGGTCACCACCGGTATGCGATCCTCATAGACACATCGATGGGCAGATACATATGGAAAGACAAACAAATTATTAATAATCTATTAGCAACATATAATGATGCATTCTCATAGAGGTAAGAAATACAATTAAGTGCATATTTGTATAAACAAATACTTCTAGTAGAAACGAGATATACAGCCACAAAAATACTTATATTTTTAAAAGATAATGCCTTATGAGGATATCCCATGATAAAGCCAAACTAATTAACACACCAATTATACATAAAACCAAAAAAGGAGTTATAATCACTGGATATATCCTGATCAACCACACATGTAAATAAAATTTATTTTACATTGATGATAAACTAATCATAAAAACTGAACTAATTAAATGTGGTTGAGACAGGGCATCTCAAAAATACATTCTGTATGAAAATGGAACTCTAGACACTTTGATATTACAAGAACCATTTAAGCTCAAAGTCCTCATTTAGACCCTGAGGCGAAAGGGTCTTATACTCATAGATGGCACTCATCTCTGCTTTGGCTAATTTTGTGGCGGTATCTTTACATCTTAGATCTCCCTTAATATGTCTGATTCCATAGAATGCTGAGATCTCCGAAACTGAGCATTTGTGAGCATTATTAAAATGTGCTGACAAAGAGTGTGATGTTAAACCCTTCTTCACATTTCTTATGTGTTCTCCTATTCTAGTTTTGAGAATTCTCGATGTGCATCCAATATAAAATATATTACATGAACATTTTATGGCATATATTACATTTTTTGTGCTACATGTTAGAAAATCTTTAATTTCTCTCTTATGATTATTAATCATAATTCTTTCGATCTTATTGGTACCTTCCCCTTTGAAGTTTCTACATCCAAGGCAACTTCCACATCTAAAAAAACAATTCAGATGTGATCATTGATGTAGTCATTTTCGATTTAAGAGAACTCGACACAAGCTTATTTTTTAAATTTGGTGCTTTCCTATAAATATGGATAGGTCTTTCGGGTATGAGAGTCCCTATCACTGGATCTTTCTTAAGGAGTGTCCAATGTTTCCTTATCACTTTTTGAATAGATTTGTATTGATCATTATATTTAATGTTAAAGGCCCACTAAAATCTAGTGTTTTTTTTAATTTTTGTTGTTAGTAGCCTGTAAAAGATATTTCTGTTGGGGGTTATTTACTTTCTCCATAGATCTATTAATTTTTTCTATCTTATATCCACTACCTAAAAATTTGTCAGTCATTTCTTTAGCCTGAATTTTATATACATTTTCTGCTGTACAGTTACGGTTCAATCTTGTTAGTTGACCTACGGGAATGGAATTAAGCCAGGATTCATGATGGCAACTAGTGCCTGAGATGTAGGTGCCTGAATCTGTTGGTTTTTTATAATTCATAGTCTGAATCTTACCTTCTTCAATATATACCTTTATATCCAAGAAACTAATATCTTTATTACTGATGTTGAAGGTAACGACTAAATTCTTGATGTTGTTATTCAAGAATAAGCAAAATTCCTCTAAGGCATCTTTAGGCCCTTTCCTAACAAAAAATATGTCATCTATATAGCGTGCATAGGACACCAGGTTTGCCCCCAAAGGGGTTGCCGGACCAGATGGTCTCAAGTTCCCACAACCCCATGAAGATGTTTGCCTAACTCGGGGCGAACCTGGTGCCCATCGCTGTCCCTGTCTTCTGTATATAGAACTGGTCTTTAAATATAAAAAAAATGTTCTTAAGTATAAATTCAATCCCCTCTATTGTTAGATCTTGAAGATCTTTTTTGATATCTGATTGTGCCAGAAAATATATTGTATAGCTTCCAAACCTAAAGTGTGGTCTATAGAGATATAGAGCGAACTTGCGTCTGCACTGACCAAAAAATAATCAGTTGCCCATGTGATGGACTCTAACAGCAGTAGAAAATCTTTCGTATCTCTTAAATGCGATTTGTTAGATAAAACTAATGGTTGTAATATATAATTGATAAATTGTGATAGATTCGCAGAGATTGAATCCACTCCCAATATGATCGGTCTCCCGGGAGGATCCACAAGACTTTTGTGAACTTTGGGGAGAAGATACATAACGGGAGTGATTGGGACATCAATTATGATGAATTTTGCCTCTTTTTCTGTCAGAGTGCCCTTGTTCCTATATTTCTCTATTAATGCTTTTAATTTCTCTTGAGTTGCAACAGTGAGGTCATTCCTAAGCTTTCTATACGTGGTGCAATAATTTAGCTGTATTAATCCTTCTTTAATATAATCATCTAAATTCAACAGCACTATCCCTCCACCCTTATCTGCCGGTTTGATAATTAGATCAGTTTGTTGACATAAATCTTTAAGGGCTTTTCTCTCCTTAAAAGTGAGATTAGTAATTTTATTATTTTTATGGGATAATTTTTCCAAATCTTCTTCTACTAAGGCTGCAAATGTTTTGATATAGTGGCCTTGTATATGTTTCAGAAAAAAGATTGACCTCGGGTGGAAGGGAGTAGATGAAATCTCTTCTATAGGGTTGGTATTATCACTGTTTTGACTCGCAAAAAACTTTTTTATAGTTAATTTACGTATAACCCGTTGGGTATCTAAGTAGATCTCAAAAGGGTTAATATGATTCGTAGGGGCATATTTAAGTCCCTTCTCCAACAATGTGGATTCATGTTTGGTTAGCATATGAGAGCTTAAGTTGAAGATCTTTCCTTTCATATTCACTTCTTTTTCTAATAAACAGGCATCTTCAATCATGATATTAGTTTGTCTTTTTGATTTTTTCTTTTCTTTTTCTAATTTTTTTCCGAGGTCTTTTTTGGCCAGCCCTTTTCCCTCTATACTTTCTACAGTTTACTATCTGTATCTGTTGGAGATGGGACCCTCCTCTAAAAAAGTAGGTGATTTTAATGGTGAGAAACGATAGTGGGAGAATCTTTGTTTCCTATTTAAACTATTTCGTCTCATTCTAACTAGGGGTGAGCGGGTTCGGATTTCTGAAATCCGAACCCCCCGAGCCCCCCCGATCCGAGTCCGATCCGAGTCAGGCTCGACTTTTCCCGCCTGACTCGGATCTGAAATCGAGGCAAAAAGTCATCATCCCGCCTTCCGAGTCTCGCGGGTTTTGGATCCTATATAAGGTACCCGCGTTGGCGCCATTTTCTCACTCGGCTGTGGACAGTGAAGAGGGAGGGTGGGAGTTAGGGCTGTGTAGTGTAGTGTAGTGTAGTGCTGCTGTTGTCCACTACTTCAAAGTCCATAGGGGCTGGCTGTGTTGTGCTGTGCTGCTGTTGTTAATAGGGGCTGTGTCCACTACTTCAAAGTCCATAGGGGCTGGCTGGACTGTGTTGTGCAGTCAGTTCTCCATAGGGGCTGTGTCCACTCCAAAGTCCTGTGCAGTGTCCCAGTCCTAAAGAGGTGCTGTAGTGTTGTCCAGGGGGTGCTCTGTCCATCAGGGGTGCTCCCCCCAAGTGCTAAAAATATAATATATTTTCTGTGTTTGTGAATTGTGTGCGCAGTAGCCGCACGTGCATCAACAAAGTAGTGCCAAGCGTGCGCCTGTGTCATAAGTAAAGGGCCGGCTGGCTTGACCGTTAAGGGTGCTGTAACCCCCGAAAGTACACTCCAGTCCAAACCAAAAAAAAAATTATTTTCTGTGTTTGTGAATTGTGTGCGCAGTAGCCGCACGTGCATCAACAAAGTAGTGCCAAGCGTGCGCCTGTGTCATAAGTAAAGGGCCGGCTGGCTTGACCGTTAAGGGTGCTGTAACCCCCGAAAGTACACTCCAGTCCAAACCAAAAAAAAAATATTTTCTGTGTTTGTGAATTGTGTGCGCAGTAGCCGCACGTGCATCAACAAAGTAGTGCCAAGCGTGCGCCTGTGTCATAAGTAAAGGGCCGGCTGGCTTGACCGTTAAGGGTGCTGTAACCCCCGAAAGTACACTCCAGTCCAAACCAAAAAAAAAATATTTTCTGTGTTTGTGAATTGTGTGCGCAGTAGCCGCACGTGCATCAACAAAGTAGTGCCAAGCGTGCGCCTGTGTCATAAGTAAAGGGCCGGCTGGCTTGACCGTTAAAGGGTGCTGTAACCCCCGAAAGTACACTCCAGTCCAAACCAAAAAAAAAATATTTTCTGTGTTTGTGAATTGTGTGCGCAGTAGCCGCACGTGCATCAACAAAGTAGTGCCAAGCGTGCGCCTGTGTCATAAGTAAAGGGCCGGCTGGCTTGACCGTTAAAGGGTGCTGTAACCCCCAAAGTACACTCCAGTCCAAACCAAAAAAAAAATTATTTTCTGTGTTTGTGAATTGTGTGCGCAGTAGCCGCACGTGCATCAACAAAGTAGTGCCAAGCGTGCGCCTGTGTCATAAGTAAAGGGCCGGCTGGCTTGACCGTTAAAGGGTGCTGTAACCCCCGAAAGTACACTCCAGTCCAAACCAAAAAAAAAATTATTTTCTGTGTTTGTGAATTGTGTGCGCAGTAGCCACACGTGCATCAACAAAGTAGTGCCAAGCGTGCACCTGTGTCATAAGTAAAGGGCTGGCTGGCTTGACCGTTAAGGGTGCTGTAACCCCCGAAAGTACACTCCAGTCCAAACCAAAAAAAAAATTATTTTCTGTGTTTGTGAATTGTGTGCGCAGTAGCCGCACGTGCATCAACAAAGTAGTGCCAAGCGTGCGCCTGTGTCATAAGTAAAGGGCCGGCTGGCTTGACCGTTAAAGGGTGCTGTAACCCCCAAAGTACACTCCAGTCCAAACCAAAAAAAAAATTATTTTCTGTGTTTGTGAATTGTGTGCGCAGTAGCCGCACGTGCATCAACAAAGTAGTGCCAAGCGTGCGCCTGTGTCATAAGTAAAGGGCCGGCTGGCTTGACCGTTAAAGGGTGCTGTAACCCCCGAAAGTACACTCCAGTCCAAACCAAAAAAAAATTATTTTCTGTGTTTGTGAATTGTGTGCGCAGTAGCCGCACGTGCATCAACAAAGTAGTGCCAAGCGTGCGCCTGTGTCATAAGTAAAGGGCCGGCTGGCTTGACCGTTAAGGGTGCTGTAACCCCCGAAAGTACACTCCAGTCCAAACCAAAAAAAAAATTATTTTCTGTGTTTGTGAATTGTGTGCGCAGTAGCCGCACGTGCATCAACAAAGTAGTGCCAAGCGTGCGCCTGTGTCATAAGTAAAGGGCCGGCTGGCTTGACCGTTAAAGGGTGCTGTAACCCCCGAAAGTACACTACAGTCCAAACCAAAAAAAAAATATTTTCTGTGTTTGTGAATTGTGTGCGCAGTAGCCGCACGTGCATCAACAAAGTAGTGCCAAGCGTGCGCCTGTGTCATAAGTAAAGGGTCGGCTGGCTTGACCGTTAAAGGGTGCTGTAACCCCCGAAAGTACACTCCAGTCCAAACCAAAAAAAAAATTATTTTCTGTGTTTGTGAATTGTGTGCGCAGTAGCCGCACGTGCATCAACAAAGTAGTGCCAAGCGTGCGCCTGTGTCATAAGTAAAGGGCCGGCTGGCTTGACCGTTAAAGGGTGCTGTATACCCCAAAGTACACTCCAGTCCAAACCAAAAAAAAAATTATTTTCTGTGTTTGTGAATTGTGTGCGCAGTAGCCGCACGTGCATCAACAAAGTAGTGCCAAGCGTGCGCCTGTGTCATAAGTAAAGGGCCGGCTGGCTTGACCGTTAAGGGTGCTGTAACCCCCGAAAGTACACTCCAGTCCAAACCAAAAAAAAAATTATTTTCTGTGTTTGTGAATTGTGTGCGCAGTAGCCGCACGTGCATCAACAAAGTAGTGCCAAGCGTGCGCCTGTGTCATAAGTAAAGGGCCGGCTGGCTTGACCGTTAAAGGGTGCTGTAACCCCCGAAAGTACACTCCAGTCCAAACCAAAAAAAAATTATTTTCTGTGTTTGTGAATTGTGTGCGCAGTAGCCGCACGTGCATCAACAAAGTAGTGCCAAGCGTGCGCCTGTGTCATAAGTAAAGGGCCGGCTGGCTTGACCGTTAAAGGGTGCTGTAACCCACAAAGTACACTCCAGTCCAAACCCAAAAAAAAATTATTTTCTGTGTTTAGCCGCACGTATATATCAAATCGATATAACATAAATGGAGGACCAAACTTTCTCCGATAAAAATAAAATAGAGAAAGATCAAGAACCACTTCCTCCTAGTGCTGAAGCTGCTGCCACTAGTCATGACATAGACGATAACATGCCATCAACGTCGTCTGCCAAGGCCGATGCCCAATGTCATAGTAGAGGGCACATACAATCCCAAATGGCAAAGTTCAGGAAAATGACCTTGAAAAAGACATTTAAATCAGCTGAAGAGAAACGTAAACTTGCCAATATGCCATTTACGACACGGAGTGGCAAGGAACGGCTAAGGTCGATCCCTAGTATGTTCATGACTAGTGGTTCAGCTTCACATGACGATGGAAGCCCTCCTCCCACTAAAAAAATCAAAAGAGTTAAGCTGGCAAAAGCACAGCGAAGAACTGTGCTTTCTAAGAAGATATCACAAATCCCCAAGGAGAGTCCAAGTGTGGTGGTGGTTGCGATGCCTGACCTTCCCAGCACTGGATGGGAAGAGGTGGCTCTTTCCACCATTTGCACGCCCCCTGCAAGTGCTGAAAGGAGCACCCACAGTCCACTTGCTGATATGCAAATTGAAGATGTCACTGTTGAAGTACAACAGGATGAGGATACTGGTGTAGCTGGCGCTGAGGAGGAAGTTGGCGAGGAGGATTCTGATGGTGATGTGGTTTGTTTAAATCAGGCTCCGGGGGAGACAGTTGTTGTCTGTGGGATGAAAAAGCCCATCACGGTCATGCCTGGGCAGAAGACCAAACATTCCACCTCTTTGGTCTGGCAATATTTCTATCCAAATCCGGACAACAACTGTCTTGCCATATGTACCATATGTAAAGGTGAAATAAGTAGGGGTAGGGACGTCAACCACCTAGGAACATCCTCCCTTATACGGCACCTGCAGCGCGTTCATAAAAAGTTACTGTCAAGTTCAGAAACTTTGGCTAAGACCGTAAGCAGTCCAGGGACACCTAAATCCCGTTGTCCTGTTGAATCCAAGCGCCTGCAAACCACACCGTCAACTCCCTCCTCGTCAATTTCCTCCTTAGTTAGGATCGGAAGTAGTCCTGCAGGCCATGTCACTGGCATGACTGACTCTCCTATCCGGGATTCCTCCGGAGGATCCTGCATTGCTACGCCTACTGCTGCCGCTGCTGCTGTTGCTGCTGCTGGGAGTCGTTCATCATCCCAGAGAGGAAGTAGGAACACCACTACTTTTACTAAACAATTGACCCTCCAACAGTCCTTAGCGAGGAGGATGAAGTACGACAGCAGTCATCCTGAAGCAAAACGTATAACTGAGGCCTTGACTGCTATGTTGGTGTTAGACGTGCGTCCGGTATCCGCCATTAGTGCAGTGGGATTTAGACAATTGATGGAGGTAGTGTGTCCCCGGTTCCAAATCCCGTCTAGATTCCACTTCACTAGGCAGGCGATACCGAGACTGTACAGAAACGTCAGAAAAAGTGTCCTCAGTGTCCTGAAAAATGCCGTTGTACACAATGTCCACTTAACCACGGACATGTGGACAAGTGGAACAGGGCAGACTAAGGACTATATGACTGTGACAGCCCACTGGGTAGATGTATCACCTTACGCAGCAACAGCAGCAGCGTCACCAGTAGCAGCATCTCAGAAATGCCAGCTCGTTACAAGGCAGGCTACGCTGTGTATCACCGGTTTCAGTAAGAGGCACACCGCCGACAACCTCTTAGAGAAACTGAGGGAAATCATCGCCCAGTGGCTTACCCCACTTAGACTCTCCTGGGGATTTGTGATATCTGACAACGCCACCAATATTGTGCGGGCATTACATCTGGGCAAATTCCAGCACGTCCCATGTTTTGCTCACACAATAAACTTGGTGGTGCAGAATTTTCTGAAAAGCGACAGGGGCGTGCAGGAGACGCTTTGGGTGGCCCGAAAAATTTCTGGCCACTTTCGCCATTCAGCGACTGCGTGCCGAAGACTGGAGCGCCAGCAAACACTCTTGAACCTGCCCCGCCATCACCTGAAGCAAGAGGTTGTGACGCGGTGGAACTCAACCCTCTATATGCTTCAGAGGATGGAGGAGCAGCAAAAGGCCATACAAGCCTATACATCCACCTATGACATAGGCAAAGGAGGGGGTATGCACCTGACTCAAGCGCAGTGGAGAATGATTTCCGTGTTGTGCAAGGTTCTCCAGCCCTTCGAACTTGCCACACGTGAAGTCAGTTCAGACACTGCCAGCTTGAGTCAGGTCATTCCCCTCATCAGGCTTTTGCAGAAGCAGCTGGAGAAAGTGAAGGAGGAGCTAAGACGGAGCGATTCCGCTCGGCATGTGGGACTTGTGGATGAAGCCCTTCATTCGCTTTGCCAGGATTCCAGGGTGGTCAATCTGTTGAAATCAGACCACTACGTTTTGGCCACCGTGCTCGATCCTAGGTTTAAAGCCTATGTGGTGTCTCTCTTTCCGGCCGACACAAGCCTGCAGAGGTGCAAAGACCTGCTGGTGAACACACTGTCAGCTGAAGCGGAACGTGACACGTCAACGGCTCCTTCTTCATTTTCTCCTGCAACTGGGGCTGCCAGGAAAAAACTTAGGTATCCTAAGCAACCCGCTGGCGGTGATGCAGGGCAGGCAGGACCAAGTTTGGACATCTGGTCCGGACTGAAGGACCTGGCAACAATTTCTGACATGTCTACTGTCACTGCATATGATACTGTCACCATTGACAGAATGGTGGAGGATTACATCGGTGACAGCATCCAAGTAGGCATGGCAGACAGTCCATACCTGTACTGGCAGGAAAAAGAGGCAATTTGGAGGCCCCTGTACAAACTGGCTCTATTTTACCTGAGTTGCCCCCCCTCCAGTGTGTACTCCGAAAGAGTGTTTAGTGCAGCCGGGAACCTTGTCAGCGAAAGGCGTAGGAGGTTGCTTCCACAGAATGTGGAGAAGATGATGTTCATCAAAATGAATTATCAGCTCTTCCAGGGAGACCAGCCTCCAGAAGGTACAGAGGGACCTGTGGTGGTGGATTCAAGTGGGGACGAGTTAATACTTTGTGAGGATGAGGATGTACACACTGAAGAGGGTGAGGAATCGGTGGATGAGGAGGATGAGGATGACATCTTGCCTCCATAGAGCCAGTTTGTGCAGGGACACATTAATTGCCAGCTTGTTTTGTGGGGGCCCAAACGAACCAATCATTTCAGCCACAGTTGTGTGGCAGACCCTGGCGCTGAAATGATTGGTTTGTTAAAGTGTGCATGTCCTGTTTATACAACATAAGGGTGGGTGGGAGGGCCCAAGGACAATTCCATCTTGCACCTCTTTTTTTTCTTTGCATTATGTACAGTTTGGGGCCTAGTTTTTCAAACTGCCATCCTGTCTGCCACTGCAGTTTCACGCCTAGATGGGTCACGTGTTTGTGCCGCCCACTCGTGTCGCTTAGCATAGTCATCCAGCTACCTCGGTGCAACGTTTTGGACATAAAAACACTATTGTGAGGTGTGAGGTGTTCAGAATAGACTGGAAATGAGTGGAAATTAAGGTTATTGAGGTTAATAATAGCATAGGAGCAGAAAAACCTACAAATTCTGTGATTTTAGCTGTTTTTATGCTTTTTTTAAAAAAAATACAGATCCAAAACACAAAACCCAGAACCCAAAACACGGAAGGGTGGTTTTGGCAAAACCAATCCAGATCCAAAACACGAAGAAAGATCCAGATCCAAAACCAAAACACAAAACACGAAAAGTGGCCGGTGCACACCCCTATTTCTAACACTTCTTGATGGAACATTTCTCCATTCTAATGACTCCAAATTATTTGTTCTGTAATTATCATTATATCCATGCTGGTATGCATGATAACCCTTATGTCATTCAGGATGGACATAATGTCTAGACGATGATTGCCAACTAACTGATTCCTTATTGCCAATATTCCAAGGTAGTTTCCTCATTTCAATATGTTTTGAGCATGTGCGATGTTTCTGGACAAATCTGTTAGGTGGTTTGTTGTTAATCTTTTGTGCGGGTTGTAGTGTCAGTATCTGGTCATCTTTTTTTTATTCTAATTTATCACAATAAAAATGTTTAACTTTTTTTTCAAGAATCAAATTTAGATTTTTTTTCAAGTTTTCGTTCAATTTCTATTTCCAACTCTTTATACTCTTTTGATTTGGAAAAGGGGGCAACCAATGATTTATTGATTGAAATTTCTTCCTCTAATTGGACCAGTTCTTTATGTCTTTTCTTAATTATCAATTCCATCAAAGAAATGGAGCAGTTATTTATAAAAAGCTCCCATTCCTTACTGAATTCCTCATCATCAGAATTAAAAGTGCAAGATTTTGTTATTTTGAGTCCCCGAGGGATTAGTTTATGGAATACATATTTTTCTAGGGTAACTATTTCCCACCATGTTTTATTTTCTCTTAACAAGGTGTTTTCCAATTTTCTCATCAATCCCTCTAAATTTTCATCAAGAAGCTCAATATGATCTGATTCCTCATCAAACGCTCTTTCAAAGGCTGACAGCCTATGTTCTCTAATAGAAAACATGCTGTCTGTCCCTAAGAAAGAGATGGTGCAGCCCACCTACAGCCTCCTCAAATGGTGATATAAAACAATGTATGAAAAGGAAGAAGAGGATGCTATTTTTAGGGCGCAAAAACAGCTGCCGATAGTCTAGTGTCCTATTCTTAACAATAATATCACCACAATTCTTAACAACAATCAACACAAAAAAAGGAACAGAATATGACACAGGAGCTGTGGTGCTATATGTGATATTACAATAATGTATCTGTACAAATAAAAGTCAATGTATCTAAATAGAGTCCTGGATTATAAACACAGTATCTTTCATGTTGAAATTCTTCTTAGATGAATTGGTGTACCCCAACTCACTTCTTATCGCTAAATATGTAAACATATAAAGGTATCTTTTCTTGCAAACAGCCTTTCCATCAATGTAGACACTTTTTAAAAGTTGCGTACCCAAACTCACACTGTGTAATACGAGTATGATCATATAACGGTTTCTTTCAAATAATCATCTGGAAATTTCTTTTAAAATAAATGAAGGGGGACATACCCCAACTCACATAGAATGACGAAATGGAACTCCTATAAAGGTTTCTTTATTCTCCCAAACACTTTAAATCCTCCAAAAATATAAACCCATGGAATCCATGATATAGAAAGGGGGTTTATTTTAATCAGTATTCCAAAACAAGTTTACACAGTAAAAAGAGGGGAGTAATAAATTACAATAAAATGGTGAAAGGTGCACATGGGACACCATAAATTATGGAGTTCCATTTCGTCATTCTACGTGAGTTGGGGTATGTCCCCCTTCATTTATTTTAAAAGAAATTTCCAGATGATTATTTGAAAGAAACCGTTGTATGATCTTACTCGTATTACACAGTGTGATTTTGGGTACGCAACTTTTAAAAAGTGTCTTCATTGATGGAAAGGCTGTTTGCAAGAAAAGATACCTTTATATGTTTACATATTTAGCGATAAGAAGTGAGTTGGGGTATGCCAATTCATCTAAGAAGAAATTCAACATGAAAGATACTTTGTTTATAATCAAGGACTCTATTTAGATACATTGACTTTTATTTGTACAGATACATTATTGTAATATTACATATAGCGCCAGTGTTGATTGTTGTTAAGAATTGTGGTGATATTCTTGTTAAGAATAGGACACTTGACTATTGGCAGCTGTTTTTGTGCCCTAAATATAGCATCCTCTTCTTCCTTTTCATACTACCCTGGCCGCTTGCACCCCCCTATGCTGGGCCTGTCATGGCACCCAGGGAACATGCCCTGCTCGACCCACCCTAGTTACACCACTGATCACCTGGAAGGATCTCTCAGTAGGTAGGAGATGGGATGGTTCTGTAAGCACTGCATTAATCTTTAGGCAAATGAGACAGCTTTCACAATGTTTTTTCTGTAAAATTAGATAACCCATGTGAACTTCAGTAGGTTCTAATCAGACTTACCAAGCCTTTCTAACACATGTCAAACCATGTGACAACTCAGCCAGTGCAGGCAGAAGATATTTGTATTACCTTTGTGCTGCTCCACAGTCCATGAGCATCAGCGATACATCATCCATCATTCCATTGCAAAACTTCCTCTTGTAAACAAGTTAAGTGCATACAAATTAAAGTTTGCTTAGCAGATATAACAATAACATTTATGATATATCAGTGTCAACCCTATTCAACCACTGCCTTGGCAGCGATATTCACCCTATGGTTTACTCTTGACACTTGGTGCCAAATGTAATAGAGTTTAGAAAATGTGAGAGTTTAGCAGTAAACTCTCACATTGGTTGAGTTTTATCTTCAAAATGGGAAAACATCTGGATGAGAGTTTAAATCGTGAAAGTTTTTTTAGTCTAAAACATGTGAGTTTGCATGTTCTCTGACATACATTAGGCAGATTTAAAAAGTGTGATTTTACGCATAAACTCACATTTTCTAAACTCTCACTCTATTACATTTGGTCTTGTTCTGTTGTATGCACTTGACATTTGATCACTGCTATGTGTTTATGCAGTAACAGGGCTGTCAATGTGTCTTTACTGCTGCTAAATGTGCAGTGGGTCTACCATTATATGTAAGAAAGACTCTGATTTAACAATGGCTGAAATTGTGCACTACTCCGAAAAAGTAAAAAGAGGCAGTATAAATTTTTATATTGTTTCCTTTAGCCAGTTTTCACACTTCTGTTAATGCTGGTAATTCTACTATATGTTCAGAGTATGGTGGGAGAATATTGTCACCAAAATGGCCTCTGATTTCTCCTCCAACCTCCACAACCACCAGATCAGACTTAGTCACTGGTCTGGACAGGAAGTACTCCTGCTAATCAGAGCTTAAAAGTAAGGCAGGAAATGGGGACTATGTATATAGAGCCAGGGTCTGATTAAACATTGAGGGTACAGGAGACATAACTAAATGCTGCCCTTCCTCTATTTTAATGGTTTCTTCCTCTACTCCCTTTCTGCTGCTTGTTCCAGTTGTGACCTCACATTGGCATAATCTACTAAAGGGTTACGGCAATTTATTGCAGTTGGCATAAAGTCCTCTTCAGGTACATTTGGTATAGAAGGATACAGTTTCTCATCATTATCTTTCCTCTAATTTATGCTCATCCCTAACTACCATAGTCTGGGCCACCTATGGAGGGGGAAACAAATTATGTGCTTCTTGTAACTAACCAGGATATGCTTTCAATTGATTCACATTTTTACTTAGAACAGAAATTTCCAAATGTGGTCCTCAAGGCTCCATAACAGTTCAGGTTTTAGAGATATCCATGGTTGGGCACAGGTGGCTAAATCAAATTGACTGAGGTACTAATTAAGTCACCTGTGCTCAACCATGGATATCTCTAAAACCTGAACTGTTGGGGAGCCTTTCAGGATTGATTTTGGGAAACTCTGGCTTAGACAAAAAGAGGAATACAGGTGCACAACTCCAACATTACTAATTAAATATAATATAACACATTTTGCAATAGAATTTTGCAATAAATAATTAGAGGTTTTGGCATAATCATGGCCATGGTTATGGGCCTACCCACTGCTCCCAGGTAACCTCTGAGGGTAGGTCACTAACATACTGGGGTTGAAATCCAGAGCGCAGTACACCCCCAAACAAGCCCAGCTGAGCCACCCCAAGGATTTACTTTATTGAGGAAAAGTGAATTGCAAAAAGGTGTTAGATAGATAAAAGCAGCTGCTGCTGCATATAGTAATATGAAAAATAAAGATGTGAAATAAAGAAACTTTTTGAATGAAAAATTGGGAGAAACAAAACACAACTAGATTAAGTACAGGACTATAATTAAAATCAACATATTATCTGGTGGAATTGAAAGGACCATATCTGGAGATGTTCTCATAGAAGAATATATAGATACTCTTAAAAGTAGAAAATATAATTTATCAATAGCTGAATATGGAGCCCTTAGAAGTCTAGCAAAAAAGCAAAATATAGTAATACAGTTAGCTGATAAGGGAGAAGGTATATTGGTTCTTGAATATTACAAGGGTGAGGCAAAAAAACTTTTAAGTGATGCATTCTTGTATAGAAAATTAGAAGGAAATCCCACAAAAATATATTTAGAGGAACTGGAGAGCCTCTTAAAGAGGGGATTAGAGAACAAATGTATCACTTTAGAGGGATACAAATAGCTATATAATACTACACCCTGAATCGCTATATTTTTTCATATTCCTAAATTAACACCGAGTCACCTGATAATATCTGGCATTAGCTCATTAACCTCTCAGCTTTCAAAATATTTATATAATTATATTAAGACATGTATATTCTTATATAAGAGACTTGATGCATTTATTTCAAATAGTTAATAATTTAACATGGAGTGAGGAGTTTAAATGGTGCACAATTGATGCACAATCATTGTATACATCAATACCACAGCAAGGAGGAATAAATAGCATTCTAAAAACATTTTTAAAAGATCTAGAGATGAATAGGATACTAGCTGAATTTATTTGTGATGTCTTGAAATTTGTACATAGACAAACTATTTTACCTTCTTAGCTGATTGGTCTATACAGCTGTGTGGCATGGCTATGGGAACAATTTGTGCCCTGAGCCTGGCAAATATCTATTTGGACTCATGGGAACCAACAATGCTTAAAGGAAAACTACTAGAAAATACAGTTTTTTAAAAATTGTCAGGACTTTGACTATTTCAGTACATAAAGATAAACTACACTTGCCAAAGTTCCTTTGTGGTCATTGGAGGATCTATCCAGGTTACTTGCATTCATCACATGCAGTGTGCAGAGAGTTAAAGTGATCATCTGTTTCTTAGGTGTCATCAGGTTGTTGGATTCCTTGATTGCTTATTATTCCAAACCTGATTCTATTTGGGTCACATGTTCTGAACTTCCTGTGGATCACAGACCTCTAGTATAAAGCCTGTTACTAACTATGCCTCATTGTCTGTGCAATGTTACTTTCAGGTCTTCCTTGGACTCCTGCCAGATCCCCGCTGTGCTTGGTGTATGCTGTGGACCTCGCTACATTCCTGCTTGTGTTCTGGTTCCAGTTCTGATACAGGTTATCAGCTGCAATACAGAGCTCAGCATTGCCATTGTCTTTCTGTTGTTATCCTGCTCTATTACTGCTATTCCATTCTACGCTACACTATTTGGTTTACTTGTTATAATTGACTCATACGGACTCTGGGGTTTCTTCTTCTACAGTTGTCAGCAGCACCATTACAGTCTATCCTCATCGGAACCCCATCACATGGCAGGGATCAACCCTGCTCTGGATCTTTGTTACACCGCAGGGCTCAACCCTGCTCTGGACCTTCATCCTGCCACAGGGCTCAACTCTGCTTCGGACCTTCATCCTGCTGCAGGGCTCAACACTGCTCTGGACCTTCATTACATCGCAGGACTCAACCCTGCTCCAGACCTTCATTATGCCATTATGCCATTATGCCATCACATCGCAAGGCTAATTGTCTGTGCAACGTTACTTTCAGATCTTCCCTGGTGTATGCTGTGGACCTTGCTACATTCCTGCTCATGTTCTGGTTCAAGTTCTGATACAGGTTATCAATACAGAGCCCAGCATTGTCATTGTCTTTCCATTGTTATCCTGCTCTATTATTGCTTTTTTAATCTACGCTACACTATTTGGTTTACTTGTTATTATTGACTCATACGGACACTGGGGTTACTTCTATAGTTGTCAACTGTACCATTACAGCCTATCCTCATCAGAACTCCATCTCATCGCAGGGCTCAACCCTGCTCTGGACCTTCATTATGCTGCAGGGCTCAACCCTGCTCCAGACCTTCATTACGCCACAGGGTTCAACCCTGCTCCAGAACTTCAGTACGCCAGAGGGCTCAACCCTGCTCCGGACCTTCATCCTGCCACAGGGCTCAACCCTGCTCCAGACCTTCATCACATCACAGGGCTCAACCCTGTTCTGGACCCTCATCACATCTCAGGGCTTAAACTTGTTCCGGATCTTGTTACATCTAAGGGCTCAACCCTGTTCTGGACCTCCGTCATGATACAGCACTCAACCCTGTTATGGACCTCTATTCTATCCTGAGGTCCTAGCCTCATGTCGGACTCAGGGTTTCACCCCACAGCAGTTCAGTGTGTACTTCGAACTTGGCTTCTCACAGGGGAATACACTTGCACCTGTTAGTGCATGTCATGAACTTTGTGTTATTGAGATTTAATGTGGAATTTTTGCCATACAGTTTTTGTTCTTGAATAAATTCTATTTACTTTTATTTCATGCTAGTGATATTTCATGAAAAGGTAATTCCTAAAACCACCTCAGTTCATACTACCTAGTAAGCCTGACTCTTCCCAGGAGTCTCAAGTGTCTGTAGTCGTGACAAAATTATATATAGATGATTGTCTTATGGAATGGAAGAGTGCTGAAATTCAATTTAAGTTCTTCATGTAAGTAATTAACATGAACTCATATAGCACCTACATTTCTCTTATAACTATAATTAAAATAAAATTGAATTCTTATGTTGGACGTACACTATGCAATTATCTGTCAGATATATGTCAAATCTGGCTGTTTGAAATGAAAATCTGGTAATGTATGGGAACAAATGACAATCGACCATTTGCTCACAAACACTGGAAAATAGACAAAAATTGTTGTTTAGACATATTGGTTAAAACACACAAAGTTAACCAATTTGAACAACTATTTTCCAGTGTTTAAGACCATATGATCAACTGTCATTTGCTTCCATACATTACCACGTTTCATTCCAACCAGCTAGATTGGACAGATATCTGACTGATAATTGTATAGTGCATGTCCAGTATTAGATGTAATTCTAGACACCTTAAATTATAAAGGAACAAAAAAAAAGGTTATTCTACCTTTTTTAAAAGTAGACAGTGACAACTCCAGTACCTAGAATCCAACAGCTGCCATTTATTGCAATGGAAGATAAATATACCCTACTTACAATACACAAGGCTACAAAGAAATTACATAACCTTATCTAAATTTGATGAACAGGCAGAAATTAGTGAGGAAAGGGAATGAAAAAGATCTTGGAAACCACTGGCACATTCTAAAACTAGACCAATTATTAGGGACACATTTGCCAATGAAGTAAGTATAGTATACAAAATGGCAAAAAATATAAAATCTTAATTTCAAAAAGTAAACTGGAAAATCTGCATAGTAAAGACAAGAGGGAGAAACATTTTTTAGATGTGAGAGTATGTTTCCCTTGTGGAGCTTGTAAGATATGCAGACATGCAGATAAAGGCATTAATATTAATTTGCATAGTAAGAAAGAAAAACATTTGCAGATAAAATGTCTAATAAATTGTAATACATCATATGTAGTATACATGATAAAATGTCCATGTAAACTAGTATATACAGGAAAAACTAAAAGACCAATAAAAATTTGGATCTTAGAGCATCTAAGGAATATTAAGTAAAAGGTTACAAACTACAGCTTGCCAAGATATTTTAAGAATGCCACGAGAGTAATCCTGCAGGATTGAAATGTAAAGGGATTGAACATGTTGATTTTGATGAAAGAGGAGGCAATAGAGATATATTGTTCATAAAAAGAGAAACATATTGGATACTCACATTAAGTATATTGTTTCCAAATGGCCTGAATGAAGGATTTGAAATTACCTCTTTTATAGGAGATTAATAAAATAGTTGAGAATAAGTAGTGGTGTTATTATGTATATGAAGTATATTTTCAATAATGTAATGTAAAATGGAATTATGTGAGTAACCGAATAGGACCTGCTGTTTGGTAAGATGTGAGTTGTATATTATTGTACATTATGTAAAATTGCAAAGGGACGTTTTATGAATGAGCATTATATAGAAGTAAGAAAATAACTTTGGACAATGGACCGCTAGTAGAAGAAATAATTTAGAGGAATAGTATAGGCAACTTTCCCCTTAGATAAAGGAATAGAAGTATAACAGGTGACATTAAAATACCTCTGAGGCAAAATTCATTAAAACCATGCTTGCAGTAAAAAAAATTGGCAGTAATGAACCCTCTGTGAAATGTGGATATTCTCTTAATTCTCATAATACTGTTTTTTTATAATTATTCAATATATATTTTATCATGTTTTAACAATTTTAAAAGTTTTTTTAAATTGGATTTTTGAGGATGTTATCCCGGGTTAAGTATTATCCGAATGATATGCGGACATAATTGTGATGTTGGTAAAAATAATTGGATGTTGGAACTTAGAAAGAGTGTAAAAAAAACTGTGGAGTTATAAAGATCTGTTTCCACCTGAAAGATATCAGGAGCATTTGAAGAGGGGAACAGCATTCCAATTATATGGGTATATAGCAAACCATACATAAGAGGTTCCTATAGTTTATCTGTGTGGACATTTTGCACCCGACTGGTGCAATATGAAACCATGTGGTAACCAGCCCACAGAGCTATATTTTTGGTGCAAGCAATGCTTGTGTGGATATTTTAATGTCATTTCAATTATATCCGTATAATAACATAACATGCATAGGAGGTTCCTATAGTTCATCTGTGTGGATATGTTTTTTAAAAATCATAGTTTTAAAATAATTTTGCACATTGATTATTATTTTAGAATTATATTGACATGGGCACCTTCTCATCATTTGATCTCACATCTTCACTGAAACTATGCACTGCACCCAATTCTATGATAAGTTGAGAGTAGTCTCCTATTCTCATCTCAATCTTCTCTCTCTCTCTCTCTCTCTCTCTCTCTTATTCCCTATAAAATGAAAGCTTGTGAGCAGAGCAATCTTAACACTGTGTCTGTTTGTTAATACCCACTCTTGTGTTATTATTATAATTATTATTATGATCATTTTTTTATATGGTGCCACAAGTGTTCCGCAGTGCCTTACAAAGTACATAACCAAAAAAGTGACTAACAGTACAATAAAAATACAATGAAGGGCAAGGACAGGTATAATATACATTGCTACATTGGTGATCATAACACCCAAATAAGCAACAGAGCATAAGAAACCAAGTATTAGGTGCTCTAGTGGTGAGTAAGAAGTAGATGAAAATAAAGTAAGGAGAAGCACAAGAGGGTAGAGGGCCCTACTCACAAGAGCTTACATTCTCAAGGGGTGGATTGGCTGGGCTAGTTTGGGGGTGTCCTGCGCTCTGGATTTGAGCCTTAGTATGTTAGGGACCTGCCCGACAAGAGATTACCCGGATATGGTGGGCAGGCACATAAGCTTGGCCAAGATTATGCCAAATACCTCTAAAATTTATTTATTTATATATAATCAGTTAATTTGGAGTTGTGCACCTGTATTTCTTCTTTGTGTATATATTCTCAAGGGGAGGGGCAGACAAACAGGCATGACACAGAAGGGATAGACAGGGAGGAGGGAGCATAGAGTGGCGGGTTAGGAATGGATGAGAGCTGGAAGGCTTTGATGAAGTAGTTGGTCTTGAGAGCCCATTTGAAGGATTGTAGAGAAGTGGAGAGTCTGATGGGTAGAGTGAGAGTGTTCCAAAGGTGGGGAGTAGCATGGACAAAATCTTGGAGGCGGGAGTGGGATGAAGTAATCAGTTGGCATGAGAGGCAGCGTGCATTTGTTGAACAAAGAGGGTGGGCAGAAGAGTGAAGGGAGATGAGGTCGGAGTTGTAAGTGGGAGAGGAATGTGTGAGGGCTTTGAAAGTGAGTGTGAGAATCTTGAATTGGGTTATAAAGGGGATGTGTAGCCAGTGGAGGGCTTGTAGGAGAGGGAAGGCAGATGTAGAGCATTTGGAGAGAAAGATGAGTCAAGCGGCAGCACTGAGGACAGACTGGAGAGGAGAGAGATGGGAGTTGGGGAGGCCAGAAAGGAGGAGGTTACAGTAGTGCAATCTGGAGATTACCAGTGAGTGTATTAGGGTCTTAGTAGCATCCTGGGAAAGAAGGGGTCTGAGCCTGGAAATATTTTTGAGATGGAAATGAAAGAACTGTGAGAGGTTCTGGATATGTGGTTTGAAGGAGAGGGAAAAGTACAGGATAACTTTAAGACAGTGCACTTTGGGGCTAGAGGAGATAGTTGTGCCATCAATACATAAAGAAATAGTGGGAAGTGAGGTTATGTGGTAGGATGGGAATATGATCATCTCAGTCTTAGACATATTAATCACTGGGACATCCAGGAAGATATAGCAGAGAGACAGTTGGAGATATGAGTGAGGAAAGAGGGTGACAGGTCAGGGGAGGAATCTGAGTATCATCAGCATACAGATGATTAAGGAGGTCAAAAGAGCTGATGAGTTCACCTAGAGAGGATGTATAGAGAGAGAATAGGAGTGGTCCAAGAACAGAACCTTGGGGAACACCTACTGTAAGAGGATGAGGGGAGGAAGAGGAGTCATGAGAGGAGACAAGAAGGATTGGTCAGAAAGGTAGGAGGACAGCCAGGAGAGGGCATTGTCATGTAGACCAAGGGAGTGAAGGATTTGCAGCAGGAAAGGGTAGTCAACAGTGTCAATAGCAGCAGAGAGGTCAAGAAGAATGAGCAGAGAGCAGTGGCCTTTGGGTTTGGCAGCAAGGAGGTCATTGCTGAATTTTGTAAGGGCAGCTTCAGTGGAGGGGAGAGAATGGAAGCCAGACTGAAAAGGGTCAAGGAGGGAGTGGGCAGAAAGAAAGGTGGTTAGGTGTTTGTTTACAATACGCTCAAGGAGTTTGGAGGCAAAATTGTAGTGTATTGCCAGATATGCTGGAGCTATATAACTATATATTAATAGCCAAAAATAATAAAGAGGAAACATGACAATGTCCTGTATGGCAGTGACCTTCATTACCAGCTCCAGTCCATAGTAAATGAGTGAATCCATTATGACATGAGGTATTGCTAAGGGCAGGACATTTGCTAGATTTAATGAGGGGCTGTGGCCATATGCTGATTTTGATGACCCTGTACAATATTATTAAAAATATGCAGGTATTTTTAACCACTTAACAAAAAAAAATTCACAAAAAATGATCAGAAATTGTCAGGATTTTTTTTATTTAATTAAGTTTAGAATACTTTTAAAAAATATATTAAAATATTTTTTTAAATAATATGTATCATAGCTAATGGGTGTATTGCACACCCTGTGTCCATTGGCCCCCATTGTGAAATCTCTTTCCATCCTTAGTGCAAATAGCCCATCCACTTTATCAAAAAATCCTCACCAGTATCAACAACAAGTTCCCTTACTGTAATAGATCCTAGTGGAAGAGCCCCCACCTCCAGGGTCAATGGGGTCCAGCTTTATTGGTACCCTACCTCTATGTGTAACTTTATATATAGTTGTACATTTTATATATTCCTCCTTAGGCCAAAATTTTGTTGGACATAACTCATTCCCTACACCTGCCAGTGTCAAAAGATGTAACCTCAAATTATCTGCCTTCCCCTTTGGCATAGTCCTGCCCCCTAACCTGATTGCACAGCTCAGCAGAGAATGGGGCAAGGGGACTGATCATTAGTCCACCCCTTAGCAGCTGTTCTCTGCACATGCAGAGAAAAGCATACTAGTGCACACTCATGCTATACGATGTATGCACCCCAGAGTGTCATTTGCACAGCAGCCTTGGGAGTTCAAAATCACTCCCTGGGGGTGGGGGTGGAGCAGGAGATGTCAAACTGTTTCGCACATGTACAGAATGGATTTTCTCCATAACCAACACAGACGGAGGAAGCAGCAGAAAGGATGGTTGCATGGGATACCACTTTGTCAACTACTCTAAAGTCCAGCTGGCTGCTACCACATCCCCTGCTGTGATCATGCCAGGTAAGTGGTTGAGTAGGAGGTTCCTTCAGTCCTCTTCTTTAAGTTAAAATGCTTTGACAATAGAGGATAAAGCTGAGGTTTCCAAACATTGTCATCAAGGCAACCCAACAGTTCAGATTTTAGAGATATCCTTGGTTGAACACAGGTGGTTAAATCAAATTGACTGAGGTACTAATAAAGTCACCTGTGGTCAAGCATGGATATCCTTAAAACCTGGACTGTTAGGGTACCCTGAGGACTGAGTTTGGGAACCTCTGGGCTAAAGACTTGTTTCAAATGGGATCGCAATGTTTACATTCATCTCTAATCACAATGATTTAAGTCCAATAATCTTAATATTTACACTCCTGAAAATAAATCAAGTTTACTGCCACCAGATAAAAAATAGTAAGTTCATACTCAGAAATAATATATAAAACATCCTTATCTCTAATACAGCCTAATACATAAGAGAAGAACATAGAGCAAAGGTTCCCAAATTTTGTCATTACAGTCCAGGTTTTAAAGATACCCATGCTATCCGCCAGATGGTTAAATCAAATTGACTGAAGTGCTAATCAAGTTACCTGTGCTCAAGTATGGATATCCTTAAAACCTGGACTATAATGATGGAGTTTGGGTACCTCTGGCATAAAGGAAAACCATTCACAGTATGAAGACTTTGCTATGTCTATATATTCTTTACAAATCAGAAATAAATCTATACAAAAAATGTCAAGAATAGATTAACTAAAGAATGTTTGCTTTTACTAAACAGAACCAGACATTATTGTTATATTATATTATGTATGGATAATACTAAATTCATTTTGATGTCATAACAATGCAACTGCTAAAACATATGAAACATTTTAGTCATCTTCTAGTCATCATTGTTTTTTTTATTTTGCAAGTTTTACAATAAATATATTTGGAATTTCAGATCGATTTACGCATTGTAGTTTAAATCCATATCTCTACACAATGAAGAGTGAAAGGGTTTGCTAAGCTTGCAATCTTTAAGTGCTAAACCAATTCACTCATCTTTATTATTTACTTGAATTCCTCTGGGGTGTTGGACAGGTAAATGTTACACTTCTTCACTGAATCTCTTGACCGTAAATTGTCCTTGGTGAATTGCAAACTAGTTGATGCATCAAATGCTCCTGTAAGCTGGTTTTCATGTTAGCTTGTATGCTGTATCAGTCCAATAGTGGATGGGTTTTTACAAATACTTAATCTTTTTTGATGTTTGTCTAAATGCTAAAACAAATCCATACATAAGCCTAATTAGTTTAACAATTAACAAGTGTTTTACAACTTGTGTCCTGAGTTTGAACATCTCCAAGTTACACTACAGGGATTATTGGCAATACCTAAAAATTATAAAATACACACAATTAAATAAAATAAATAAAAATATGGTTGTATTAAAAAGAAACAGTAAACTTGTATTCTGTATTTCAAGTACCAATTTTGTGTAAATGAGAAGTTGATAAAATACCAAATGATAAATCTGGCTAAAATAATTGTGTTTGCTTCCTGTAGAACTAAAGGGAAGATGTTCTTTTACTATAAGGCTACTTTGTAGATTGTTACAGTACTGGACAAAAATAGGAATCATTGTTATGGAGCAATGCTGTGATGCTTGTAGTTTTGTTCTTCCAGTGACACCTTTTTTGTAGCTACAGAGTGACCTGTTTGCTATATACTGAGCCCTTTAAATTTTAGTTACAGGGGTTCCTGAATGATTTGTCTACAAGCTTCAATATAGGCTACAATTGAATTTCTAGGGCATAAAGCAACTGAGATAAATAAAAATTATGTATCCCATAATCTCAGAAATGTGCTAAAATATTTTTTTCAGTCATTGAACCATAAATACTTTACATGTGTTCCACTATTATAGACAAAGCTGCATATTACACACTGAAATGTCTATACCACTTGAGAATACAAAAATAATGTAATAGTGAAGACAAAATTAATATGATACTTCTTACTCAAGTCAAACCTGGAAAAGCCACGTTCTTCCGTTGTCATAGTTACCAAGACCCAATATAGAACAATCAAATAATGCACTCTCATGTACACACTGTGTACTTAAAAAAAATCTATAAATATTGTTGAAGAGTGACATGGCATAGTTCTGTGTATATTAACATTAACATTGGCTCAAAAGCGACAATTTAATATATTTATCTATGCCATAAGACAATATCGCCCTCATGTTCAGTTTTTCAAGGAGAATACAGATTATTGTATATAAGTAACAATGGATTGTTTAAAGCATAAATAAATAAAGGTTTTTATAAAGTTTGGTAAATGATAATTCAGAAGGTTGTTTATAAAAGTAGACAGTGTAGTGTCTATTAATGTCCCACTATTGTAGTTCTACAATAAATAATTTTATATTGCCAATTTATGTGTTTATACTGTATAATGCCATTTGCTGGAAAAGACTAATCTACTATAGAAAAGCGAAAATTTGTCCTTCTGTCATTCTATACAAATCTACAGTTTACAAGCCATGATCGTGAAATTTTACATACGAGCGTATTAAAACACGGCGGTGGAAATTAAAAGAAATTTAAATGAATTACTGGTAATTTTTAATTAATGAAAAACCACAATTTTTGCATAGCATTCGCCCTCTACAGGTCAGGTACAGAATGACAAAAGGATTAAGCTTATCTACTATTTTTTTCTTTTCTATCTTCTCCACTAAATTGAAATTAGTTACTGTTCATTTTTAATTAATTAAAAACCACAATTTTTGCATAGCATTCACCCTCTACAGGTCAGGTACAGAATGACAAAAGGATTAAGCTTATCTACTATTTTTTTCTTTTCTATCTTCTCCACTAAATTGAAATTAGTTACTGTTCATTTTTAATTAATTAAAAACCACAATTTTTGCATAGCATTCACCCTCTACAGGTCAGGTATGGAATTAGAAAATGATTTAGCTTATCTACTATATTTTCTTTTCTATCTTCTCTACTATATAAAAGCAAAAATGTGTCCTTCTTTACTTTGGTCTTTCTATATAAATCCACAGTTTACAAGTGAAGATCATGACATTTTACATATGAGCATATTAAAACATGGTGGAGGCAACTAAAAAAATGTAAATGTAAATTAATTACTGTTAATTTTTAATTAATTAAAGAACACAATTTTTGCTGGAGCTCATTGTGGGGCCTCACAGCATATGGGTAGGGCCTCGGAGGAAGCATTTTGTGTTGTCATGTTTTGTCATGATCTTAATGTTTATTATTGAAAGAGCTTAGCAGGCTTTGCCAGCATTCTCAGCTCTCTGACTATACCAAATTATGCAACAACATTCACTTCTTTCTTCCAACTGTGTCAAAATTATGTTTTTTTTATGTTTTAAGTTTGTCACACTTCATGATGCCTGCCTAAGGAGAGGTTGGTTGGAGGATGATGTGTAAACAAACATTCTTAAAATCCCGGGCAATGCCGGGTACTCCAGCTAGTAATACATATTTTCAAACTACTGGATGTAAGGTGATAGAATTACACTGACAGAAAATAATGTTATGTCCTGTTTTGCCATAAAAGCATACTGATTTAGTCTGTCCCAGCTGATTATTATTTATTAATTATTTATTACCAGTTATTTATATAGTGCACACATATTCTGCAGTACATTTACAGAGAATGTTTGACCATTCACATCAGTACCTGCTCTAGTGGAACTTACAATATATATTCCCTAGCACCTGGAAAATATGCAAGTTTGGCACAGGGCTGGTGGGGATCGACTTCAGTGCTGTGAAGCAGTAACACTAACCATTACCATCTGTGCTTACTAAATTGGTTTTCCATACAAAGATTTCCAATCCCTTTAAATAGTGTGCCTCATATTATATTATAATGAATGAATGAGTGAATTATAATATTTGCACATGTAAATATTCACTTTTCATTGTGATACTCTTTGTATTGTATAGCGGTAACTAGGATGCTATTTGTGTTGTATGGTGGTCATTACAATGCTTTTTGCTTGAATGGCAGTTACTAGGATGTTCTCTGTATTGCATGGTGATTAAAAGGATGCTATCTGTTTTGTGTATAGGTCACAAGATTGTTCTCTGTATTCTTTAAATGTCTATAGAATGCTTTTCTGTATTTTGTGGTAATTTGCATTAAGATTGAATGGCACATTCATGGGAATATTTTTTGTTGAGATGTTGAAGCTAGTTTTTATAAGTAATCACAGTTATTTTAAAATGTGTTTCTTTTTTATCTTTGAAAGCCACCCGTGCCCATGATTTTCAATATTTCTATTGTTGACAGTACTAATGGCATTGAAGGTAATGTCTGCTTTTTGGATATGATATAAAGATATGCAACAGGGTCAAGACATTAGTCCAGGCTGTTGGAACAACAGTTCAATTCAGAACCATGCTAAATCATGTAATAATAGTTCTAGTCACTATTTAAGGTATGCAAACAAAGTAACAAAGCAATAGGAAAGGCCAGTCAGATGCTATAGTAGGTTTATATGAAGAGGAACTAGTATCATGAGATGGTGATTTCACTGGGATGTAGTTAAAATCCCTGCTGTCAAGATGCCAGCACTAAGAATGATGACACCGAAATCCCAACATTAGTTAGAATCCCAGCTCCAGCATCCTGACCGCCAGCATCCTGATGGTAAGTAGTGGGGTTAGGGGGGGTTAGGGTTATGCACTAAGTTGATGATTAGTGTAAGGCAATAAGGGGGAGGTTAGATTTAGGCTGTGGGGAGAAGGGTTAGGTTTAGGCTGTGGGGAGGAGGGTTAGTTTTAGGCAGCAGGTATGGATGGTTAGGTTTAGGGGTAGGGGTAGGGGTGTCTGTATCCTAACCCTGTCGGTATACCAGCATTAGGATTCTGACCGCTGGGATCTCAAGTGCTGGAATCCTGTACCCAACCCAATTCACTTTATGAGCTATTGGTGAGACTACACCTAAAATGCAAACAAATACTGGGTGGCAATCAGTGCGCTTCAAAAAGTGGGAAATACTGCAAAGGGTTCTGGTGTACACCCTACAAGAAACACCAATTGTAAACTGGAGAAATAAAGAAAGAAAACCCTGAGCACAACCTCTGGTTAGGGGTACAGTCCTTGATCAAGTCAATAATTATGTCCACTCATTTAAAATTCAAGGACAACATAAATCAAATCTATTTAAATATGAGGCATAAAAAACCTTCAAAACTTTACAGAACATAGGTAAATAAATGAATAGATAAACCTTCTCAGAGTCCAATAAGTCTGCCCAATGAATTTGCCACTCCTCCTCTTCACACAACAGAGTTACACCTCTTGTTCCTCAAATTAGAAAAGGGAGCAAAAAGAGGTTGCAATAGTGTGATACAATTTTTTATTCATGACAAATTTCTGTTTAAAAAAACAATTGTGAGGCTGCATACTAAAACACCAGGTGTATACAAACACCATCAAGCATAAAGTATAACGTTAACAGCGTGCCTCCTGGGACCAAGAATCTACCTGCTCCATCCTAGTCTGAATGGCCACCCCTTCACAAGTCCACCAACGTGTTTCCTCTCTAGAAAGCCTTTGTCAAGTTGTGTTGGCCTAGACTGTCTGTTTCCTTTAATTCCCCCTCCCTCTTCACCCATTGGTCCATTGTTGTGGGGAGATAATTAGGGTAAAAAACTTGCATTTGAAGATCAACCATGCTAAAATATAATTACATCATATACCTTGTTCAAAAAATAAAGGATCCCTCCATTGGTAAATGATATATGTGTATGCAGGTCATTTGCGTTCCGCTTCATTATGAGTATGGAACGCATCGGCTTCCGGTTCCTGTTAGCGGAAGTCATTAGAATATCAAAAAGAGAGTTCATGCATTCCACCCTCTGTTGCTGTGGAAAGCATGTGCCTCTACGTGAGTCAGAAATAGGACAGCTCCTCTGACTCACATAGAGGCACGTGCGTTACACAGCAACAGAGGGTTGATCCGCAAATGCAAATTTTTGCCCTACTTATCTCCCCACAACAAATTTTGAGGAAAATTTACTACACTGAAATGTATTGGATATGTTGAATAGCTACCAACAAAGTTGGTAAAAGCTAATAGAGTGCGGAATTGTACACATATGTAAGAGATACAAACACTATCCTAGATATGTAAAAAAAGAAAGTTTAGAATCAAATAGTGTTTGAGATTATCAGGGGTTTGCCAAATGGTTCATATCTGCTCAAAAATTCAATTCTATGTCTGGAAACAGAAGACGTTTTATCTTACTGATGTCTGACTTTTTGTTGATATACAGTATGCACATAGGAGTTGACCTTAGTAGAGTAACTCATTTTAACAGATTTGAAGGTGTAAATTTACCTTTAGCTATTGCCTATTGTCTCTTAGAAAAGTAGTTGTAGAAAAAATTCAGCAACTTGACCAATGGCATTTAACAAATAAAGTATTAAAGCAAAAATATTTCTTGTTCTCTAGCTCATGTTATCATTTATTCCCTTGGCCATGACTTGGATTGTGCTGTGTTCAGTTTTGAAACTTAAAGGACTGAGGGCCTGATTCAGACCCACTCGCGAGCGGCTGTCCGCTCGCAAGTGGGTCGATGTTATGGACTGAGCATGCGCACGACGGAGGGAGCTCCGTCGTGCGCATGCGCCAGATGCGACGAGCGATGGAAAGTCCTTTGCTCGTTGTGTCCGATCAAAGGGGGCGTGCTGTCAATGTTGATTGACAGCATGCCCCCTTTGGTGGGCGTGCCAGGGGCGTGCCTCCCTGATGGGGGCGTTCCCACGGGAACGCCTCCCATCAAAAGCCGGCCCACTGACATCACTAGTGATGTCAGTGGGAGTGATTTTGGCTCTGATAGAGCCAAAATCACTCCGGAGCTTGCAGTTGAAAAAACTAGAATCCTGGGACAAGGATACTATCGTGCAAAAAATGGTATTATAGAGAAGAAAAATTAATTCAGTAGAGGCAAAATACATTTCAACGTGGGATATTTATTCAAATAGAATAGACCCAGTGCTAGGAGAAATATGCAAAGGACATAAGAGAAATTCACTTCAGTGGGTGAGGACTTCTTGGATCAATTATTTCAAAACAATATCTCAAGAGATAACTCTTTTTTTAAGAGTTGTGGGAGGAAGGGGAAAATATTGATAAAGAAGAAAATTAGGAATTCTGGCATGACACGTAAGAGAACAAAAATAATGCAATTTGCCAATGACAACTTGATATTATACAAGAACCCACAAGGGGAAATAAGTACAATGAGTCTGAGAGTGATAAACCTACGGTATATGACAAAAAATTGACAACTGAGCAAACCTTAATTTTGAACAAATGCCTTTCTTATTCACCCAGTAGATTTCTTAATAATGTTTTATGAGATAAGGATTTTAAAACTCTTTGGCCCCAAATTACTCCTGACTAAATTTTTCTCTGATGAGAAGAGAATTCAAGATCCGTAACACTTCAATTATGGATGTAGAACCTTAAATACTCTTGATCTCACAATCGAAGACAATTAAGCCATACTAACATTAGAATAATTAAAACAGGAATCTATCTTTATTAACTCAGCAACTTCTACCCTAAAACCAGCTTGCAAAAAAAATCTGATCCCCCCCCAAGAGATCATTTATCTGGAGGCCACAGAATTCAATAAATTGGTTTCCCGAGATTTGGATAAACTTTATCTTAAATCTAAGAAAACTAGACATCTTGAAGGCCATTTGAATTGCAGGTACTAAAAGAGATGTAGGGTTGGAGTGATATTGTAGATTGTAACTTCCTAGCAACAGGGTCCTACTCCCTCCTGTTCTCACAGCCCTCCTCTCTAGCTCTTCAACGACAGCCTTCACCTACTCATTGGCATTTAGCCAATATTTCTCTTGCTCATAGCCATTTGTCTCTTCCAGCTAGTTGTGACATCACTATTGGAGACAGGTTCCACCCTTCACCGATTACTTCCTTGCTCACCTTGCTTCCCTGCTGTTATTGTGTACTGAGAATTGAGGTGCTAACTGATATTTGTGCTCTGTTTATGTTTCAGTTACTGTATTGTAATGTAATGTTCTGTGTTGCCTGTACTGTCTTACTATTGCCATATGTACGGAGCTGCAGACCACTTGTGGTGCCTTATACATAAAATGTAATAATAATAATATTGTCATCAATCACTCAGACAAGGGGGCAATATTGTGTGTGGCCAACAGACATGTATACCAAGGAAGCCCTAAAACAATTAGGAGATAATACATGTTATAGAAGGATACTTTTTAATCCAACTGATAACTACAATATCTTCCTCACTAGATCAATCAAAGCACTTTCTCTGGACACATTATTTAAACAAGAACATGAGTACCTGAAAACACAATATCAAAAGATGTCAACCATCTATCTACTACCCAAATTTCACAAGGAAACTTGTGAGCCCTCAAGGAGACTGATAGTCTCTGATATAGGTGGACTATCAGAGTAAGTGAGTAAATTTTGGATCTACACTAGCGACATCATGTTCTGAACCTACCCTCTTACCTGAAGGATATCTCTGATGTATTGCATAAACTCCATGATGTAAAATTAGAGACCAGCCATCTACTTGTAACCATCAATGTGTATTCCTTATACATGAGCATAAATCATACCATGGGCATAAATGCAGTAAGATACTTTCTAAACATTGAGGGTGAGTGTGCTTTCCACACAGATCTACTTGACTTTGGCCCTCATTCAGAGCCGTACGCTTTGAGCAGAGCGCACGCTCTGAATGAGGGCCGGGCTCCATTTTCATGGAGCATCCTCCTGGACGCTCGTATAGCTGTGGGTCACCACCCACAGGCTATACGAGCGTGCATTGTGATGGCCGCGATGGTCGAGACCATCGCAACCATCGAAATTGCGAGCCAGAGCCTGCGGTTGAGGTTTTCAACCGCAAGCTCCGGAGTGATATTGGCTCTATCAGAGCCAAAATCACTCCCACTGACATCACTAGTGATGTCAGTGGGCCGGCTTTTGACGGGAGGCGTTCCCGTGGGAACGCCCCCGTCAGGGAGGCACGCCCCCGGCACGCCCACCAAAGGGGGCATGCTGTCAATCAACATTGACAGCACGCCCCCTTTGATCGGGCACAACGAGCGAAGGACTTTCCTTCGCTCGTCGCGTCTGGCGCATGCGCACGACGGAGCTCCCTCCGTCGTGCGCATGCTCAGTCCATAACATCGACCCACTTGCAAGCGGACAGCCGCTCGCGAGTGGGTCTGAATCAGGCCCTTTGTTCTTACCAAAAATTATTTTTCTTTATACTGCAAATAAACAGCAACAAAAAACCTATTACACCAAACCAATGCCCATTTCCCTTTGAAATAGAAAACATACCAAAAGGTGGATTCCTGAGGCCTAGGAGGAATTGGTCTGAGGATATGGATTTCAAAAATAAATGAGAAGAACTAACCACAAGATTGGCAAAAAAAGAGGCTACAGTAAGCGATTCATTAAAAAGATAAATCAAAATTTATTAAAAAGACAGAGGGAGTTCCTCATCTTTTTGGGCAACCCCCATAAAAATACAGAGAAAAAGATCAGATTTGTGGTTAATATTTGTAGACAGTAGAAGGATGTCAGTAGCATAATTTACAAACACTGGACAATTCTCCATTTGACGCAGATCTATCCAAGTATCTGAATGATAAACTGTATTTGAGTTGATGAAGATCACGCATTCTGAAAGATGACTTGGTAAAGAGCCACTTTATTAAAAACCCACATAGAATAGGTAAATTAGGTGACTCTTTTCCTTATGGCTCATGTAAAGCAAATAGTTATGGCCAGTGGTACAACATACAAAATGTAATTAATTGCAATGCTTTAGGAGTAATCTACTGCATAACTTGCAGTTGCAATAAAATATATGTGGTCATGACTTCCAGAATCTGCAAGCAGAGGAGTCTAGATCGCTGAGTGTCAATTAGGAATGCAGTCTCAGATTTAACCGAATTCAAGAAACTAACCTCCATAGCTTGCAACTTTTACTACCATCAACACACAAGACTTAAAAGCATTCGGCCTTGCAAGAATCAACATGGCTATACACGGTGGAGATCTCAGATGGGAAAGCGTATGGACATTCAAACATGGAGCTTTGATACCTAATGGTTTTAATGAATATATTCATTTTAAAGTTTTATATAAAGAAAAATTCTTTCCTTTATTTTTCTCCCTTCTCGCAATCACCTTTTTTCATTCCAGAGACATCAATGTGTCTCTTTCCATGCTATTAGTAACAATATTAGAAATGAACCTCTATGTACCCCTGCCTGTACCTTCTAAAATCCTTCCTATAAACCTCTAAGGATGACGCTAAGTTGCGTACGCAGTCACACCATAAATAAAGACTTAGACATAGAACCTGTGGTTCCAATGCACAAGTGATATTCAGGTAAAAGTTCAGACAGTTACACGCAATTGATCAAGACACAATTTAGGCGCAAAAGTAAATCATACAGACCTCAAGTACAGTATACATATGCAGGCACTTCTGGACCCAGAGATAGGCTTCAGCAAGAGACCCCTCGTCATTCAGCATTCAGCACAAAGACTCCCAAATAGTGTCTGTGCACCAATACTTATACCCCTCCAGTATAAACAAGACAAAAGGTATGTCTGTTGCTGATGTCATTGGTTCTCAGAGGTGAAGCATCTGTTACAGTGCCTCACTCAGGCTGGTTTAAACAGACTTTCCCTGCCTCTAACAGCTAGGGGTCTTCCTCCTCACGCCTTCTTCAGCATCCTAACAGTTGAATCTAAAATATACATTTTGGTTGCTTGTAGGTTCTGCGGTCCATAACTCGAGAATGCATAATGCGATCTCCTCACCGATAGCACCGGGAAACTGTGGAAAGAGTATGCATCAGAACAACTCCGAGAATGACGTGTTTATCTTGTATAATTCCTTAGTTAACAAATATCTTTGTTTCTTAGCATTTAAACCAAATGAACCTTCTTGAATCATACACTTTAAAGCTTATTGAACCTTATGTATGAATATGAAATGTGTGGGTATTCAAGGTTTGGTATAAAGACATATTTAATGTGTGTATGAAAATGCATTTGTCTCTAACTGAGTGAACATTTTAGCAGTATGGCATGCTGGGTTAGATAGTTCTACATGTCCTGTCAGCAGGCCCTCCCACCTTTCCTGTGTCATTGCAGGAAGCTTGCTTATTTATTCTAGCCAGACCACCCGTAGTGAACAAACACTATGCAGGAAACTTATCTACCCAAGCCAGTTGTCACCTGGCCACTTGCTTCATATGATAATGGTCACAGATGCCTTCGCATGATGCTAATGGTATTATCGCCACATGTACTAAAATGTGAGTTTATCTAAAATGGCGCTTAGGTGGCCATTTGCAAAATGGAGTCTTGCGATCGCATTTCAAAAATGGAGTCTTGCGGCCAGTCGCAAGATGGCGTGCTGTGATTGAATTTTAAACTGAACTTGTCTTACTCAATTATTCAGCTTCGACAGTCCACCCTTTGATAGCAAGCAACATGCTATCACAATCTGTTATATAAATTTATTTTAGGCTTACATTTACATATTATTTAGTGTTATTCTGGGATGGCACAAGGTGTTCCTTAATCCATCAATAATGTGTCTCTGGGTGGGGACATAAAACTACTATTATACGCACACCGCGGATCTTGGGAGATCATGTGACAGGTGTGGGAATGCACCAGTCTTATAACAGCAGTCTTGAAGGGGAATTTGAGACTTTACATTATCTGAGGTGTTCTATAAATAACATTTCAATAATATCTTCTATGCATGTCTAAATATTAGACATTTAAATGATGGTACTTCCTAGCTCAGGGTTGTAATGCAGTTCTGTATCTACCTTGGTATACATATTATCATTTCTGACCACCATCATAATTTCATTCTTTCGTTTTACTCTATTTTTACATTTTCCACACTTCAACACAATAGGAACACACCGGACGCATATGCCAATTATTATGATGACAATCAGTATAAGGATCAAGAATTTGCCTATGCTGGCAATCACTTCCTGGACCCATTCCCCTAGACCCGAGAACCATTTAACTGGGTTCAGCCATGACACCCATCCTTCTGTCTTTTCCCCTGCTTCAGCCACTGATGCATTATGGTTCTTACGAAATTCCCACTTTAGCTGCAGAATCTCATCCATCTTCTGGTCTATCACCTCCTTAAGGTCGCTGGTATCATTGGTGACATAAGTGCAACATTTTACTCCAAATTGGGTGGCTAACTTTATGCAATACCCTCCAGTAACAGCGGTTAAATAATTCAACACTAGCCTGTGTTGCACTAGTTCTTTCTTGTACGCTTGCAATTCTCTCCCCGTGTACCTGAATGTGTCATCGTACATCTCGGTGATATTATCTATTAATTTAGCAAGTTCCTGGATATATCTAAAATTTAATGTACCCCTAGCAATTCTGGTGGGATCCAGGGTGACTAAAACTTGGAAGCCAGTTGTCTCACTGATTAACTGAGCGGCTTTATGCATATCACCAGGTATCATATTTCTCTTGCCTCTGTGTTCATATTGCGTGTGAAGATATGGTGATGGTGTGTTTTTATGTATTCCCAACATTTCAACATGTGTGAGGGTCATAACTTCTGGGACTACTCTTCCCAGATAACACAAACCTTAGGAACTCGGGGAGAGCCATTTATATGCTTTTCTTCCACATATAAAATATACATTACCAGGAAGAACATAAGGAATGGTATGCATCATTATCATTAAACACATTTCTCTTGCAAACAATCCTATCTCAGGCTCTTCCATTTGGTATATGCAAGTTTCGGGTTGTATTATTTTAGCACAATAACCATCTGGTACTTTACCAATCATTTCTTTGGTGGAACTCAATGTATACCGGTACCTAAAATGTTTTCCACTTGATTTAATTGAGCGTAACAAATCATAGTTTATGGACTCATTATCAACTCTTTGTGAGAAGGTCATCGTCTGATTATTCCCCGTCACTTCCCAACCTCCGGGTTTATTGGGGTTGGTTATGTTCAAACATAAAAGTGATCTATCTACTTGGAATTGATAGAGTTTGAAATGAGGTGGTTTGGATGAGAGGAATTTTCCATCAAAAGTTTTCCCTTTTTGTAAAATCTAAAATTTCCGTGATATTCAGTGGAAATGGCACCAACCCTACATTATGCTGTCCCTGTGGCACATGTGAACACACCCAGCAATCAGTTTGATTTAACACTTTGCCTACCATGCTGTGATAATCCTCTAAAGGATACCCTCCCCAGTAAGGGTTATATTTAGGTTGGCACCGTTGGATACAGTTCTCATCAACTAGGGACCCACAAAACTCACAAATACAGGAATCTTCAGACGATAAACCTCCACACCTTCCCCGAGTATCCGGAATGACAGCACTCTGAACAATAACAGTACTAAGATTGGTCAGACACTCCCCTGATTGGCATTGCACTCCTCCTTTCTCCACTCCATCAGCACTGCCATCAGCTCCTGTTTCCTCAATCGGTACCCCATCGCAGACACTGGATATTCCTGAACTGAACAGGATGGTGAACACTCTAAAAGAGAATATGAGAAGAAACACAGCAGGCCTGTCCATTTTAACAACAAGTCCTACAAAATTTCTTTTGGTTCAGGTATCTCACTACAACCTTTTCAATCCTCCTGGAACAAGTTCACGAGCAACAGGTCCACACTATCAGCCTTGTCTCCGCCTTGTTTCTCCACCGGTTGATTGACCTTTTTGCAGTGAGTGGAATGGACCCAGGTATCTCTTTCGGCCACCTTCAAAGATGTAGTACTCGTCAGCAGCACCTGGTATGGACCTTCCCACCGATCAGTCAAACAACCTGAACGCAAGAAATTTCTGATCATTATATATTCTCCTGGTTCAACATCATGACAGTTAGTTTCAGGCATATCATTAGACAACAATTTCAATTTCTGCTGCTGTTGCTTTAACTGCCTACTCATTGATATAAGATACTTTACAGTTACCTCGTTGTTACCCTTCAAGTCTTCCTGGGGACTTATAATCAAATGAGGTTGTCTGCCAAATAGTACTTCAAATGGGGACAGATTCAGAGGAAACCTAGGAGTGGTCCTTATGCTATGTAGGACCAAAGGTAACGCTTCTGGCCATCCTAGTCCAGTCTCTGCCATGATTTTACTTAGCTTATTTTTAATAGTTCCGTTCATCCTCTCTACCTTGGCACTGGCCTGCGGTCGGTAGGGGGTGTGAAGTTGGCTATTAATAACTATCAGCTTACACATAGTTTGAAAAACATCAGCTGTGAAATGGGTACCCCTATCACTCTACACATATTTTGAAAAACATCAGCTGTGAAATGGGTACCCCTATCACTCTCAGTGATTCTAGGGATACCGTACCTGCATACAAATTCCTGAACTATTTTCTTGGCAGTAAACGCAGCAGTATTAGTGGCCGCTGGGTAGGCCTCAACCCAGTTAGAAAATACGTCTGTGCACACTAGTACATACTTAAGGTTCCTGCAGGGTGGTAATTGGATGAAATCAATTTGTATCAACTGGAAAGGTCCATCAGTCAGAGGAATGTGGGACGGTTCGGTAGGGATCGCTTTCCCTATGTTCTTTCTCAAGCAAGTCAGACAGGACATTGCTATCTTCTCTGCTTGTGAAGAAAAAACTGGTGCGCACCAGTATGCCCTCACCAACTTGCACATACCCTGTTTGCCCAGGTGAGTCAGACCGTGTGCTGCCTCAGCCAGGCTGGGGTAATATGCCTTGGGGGCTACTGGCTTACCATGTCCGTCCCTCCAGAGCCCAGAGGACTCTTGCCCACACCCCTTGGACTTCCATATGGATTTTTCCTGAATTGAACACAAATTTTGCATCTCAATTAAATTCAGCATATCAATGGTTTGGAATGACATAATTGTTTCAATCAGGGAAGACATTTTTAACCCTGCTGCCCATTTTGCAGCTTCATCAGCTCTGTTGTTGCCCAGTGACACCGGGTCATCCTCACATGTGTGGGCTTTGCATTTAATTACTGCCACTGCCTTGGGCAGTTGGATTGTTTCTAAGAGATGTTTTATGTGTCAGGAGAGTGCAACTGGTGTGCCTGCTGCTGTCATAAAATTTCTCAGATGCCATAGAGCCCCAAAATCATGCACCACCCCGAATGCATACCTCGAGTCAGTGTAAATGTTAGCAGATTTGCCTGCTGCCAGTTCACATGCTCTAGTCAGTGCTACTAACTCTGCCACCTGGGCTGAGTGAGGAGGACCGAGAGGTTTAGCTTCCATGATGTCTGTGTCATTTACAACAGCATAACCTGTACATAATTCACCTGTGTCTGTTTGTCTATGACAACTCCCATCCGTATAGAAAGTCACATCCACATTCTCTAAAGGTGTGTCATGTATGTCAGGTCTAGCAGTAAAGGTCTGATTCAGACATGTCATACAATCGTGAGTGTTATCATGTCTGCTGAACTCACCTCCCGCCAGCAACTCCTCTCCTTCCACCCTTTGTACATCATGTTGTACATATGGTAGGTATGTTGCTGGATTCAGCGTACTGCAACATTTAACAGTAATATTTGCAGGAGCGATTAGGGCTAGTTCCCATTTGGTGAACCTAGCCGAGGAGACGTGTCTGGTTTGAGCTGAGTTCAACAGAGCAGATACAGAATGGGGAGTGTAGACAATCATATCATGGCCCAATACTACGTCCTCACTTTTACTCACCAATAAAGCGGTAGCTGCTACACTTCTCAAACAGGTGGGGAGTGATCTTGCTACCATGTCCAAATGGGCACTGTAGTATGCTACGGGCCTACTGGCATCACCATGTTTTTGTGTAAGGACACCTGCAGCACAACCATCGGCTTCTGTACAATATAAATCAAAAGGTTTTTCATAATCGGGTATTCCCAATGCAGGAGCTTTTGTCAGACTATCCTTAAGATTAAGAAAAGCCTGTTCTGATTCCTCAGTGTGTGTGACGCGATTGGGCTTTGAGGAAGAGACTAGTTCCTGTAAAGGCAAGGCAAAAATAGAAAAACCTGGGATCCACGTTCGACAATATCCACACATTCCCAAGAAGGTACGAATTTGCTGTTGATTCTGCGGCAGTGTCATGTTTTGTATGGCCTGGATTCTATCATTTGTGAGATGTCGTAACCCCTGGGTTAGGCAGTGTCCCAAATATTTTACTCTGGGCTGGCACGGCTGTAACTTGTCCTTAGCCACTTTGTGTCCTGTATGTGAGAGATGAAGTAACAAAAGTTTAGTATCATTCACACATGACATAAAAGAGTCAGAACATAGCAATAAATCGTCCACATATTGAATTAGAACTGATCCATTGGCAGGTTGAAAAGCTTGTAAACAGTCATGCAATGCCTGGGAGAAAATACTGGGGCTGTCTATGAAACCTTGGGGCAATCGTGTCCATGTATATTGCACACCTCTGTATGTGAATGTGAATAGGTACTGACAGTCAGGGTGGAGAGGCACAGAGAAGAAAGCAGAACAGAGGTCAATGACAGTGAAATGGGTTGCATTTGGTGGGCCCTGCATCAGGATGACAGCTGGATTCGGCACTACAGGGAATTGGCTCTCTACTACCTTATTAACACCTCTAAGGTCTTGCACCAGCCTATAACCCATCCCACCACTCTTCTTTACTGGAAAGATGGGACTGTTGGCTACACTAGCTGTACGAACTAAAATTCCCTGTTGCAATAATCGCTCGATTATTGGAAACACCCCTAGTTCTACTTCCTGTTTTAGTGGGTACTGGGGAATTTTTGGAGCTTGCCTACCACTTTTTAAGTTTACCATTACCGGGCTTACGTTTGCCATTAATCCAGAGTCCTGTCCATCTTTTGTCCAAAGGGAATCTGGAATTTGGGACAACATTTCATCTACTTGTGGTGGATTTTCTTTTAAAACTGTAGAGTGATACATTATCCTTTGAGGAGTGTCTAACATATCCCGCACCTCGTATACCATTCTCTCTGGGATATCTAAATATACACCATCAGGGGTGCAATATATGACACATTCCATTTTACATAACAAGTCTCTGCCCAGCAGGTTAGTAGGAGCCGCGGCAGCCAGGAGAAAAGAATGTCTGGTATGCAACGGCCCAATACTAACCTCTGCAGACTTTGTTAAAGGATAACGTTCCACTCTACCTGTCACACCCATTGTTGGTATTGTCTCGTTGGTCACCTGTAAATTAACGGGAGATTTCATCACTGACTTGGTCGCCCCTGTGTCTACAAGAAAAGGATATTCAGTACCAGCTACATCAACCATCAAGACCGGTTCTTCCCTAATACTTCCCGTTTACCTGACTATCTGTAGACTACAGGTATGACCTGACCCCTATCATTGGCTACCATTCTCCAATAAAGCATTTACAGCTACAATTGGAGCTGGTTCTTACTGAATATTTGCTGATCTCTGTGCATATCCCTTATGGGGATATCCAGGTTTCCCTTGGTGTGGGGTCCATACTCTTTTTACTGTGCAGTTTCTACTTAAGTGTCCTGTTTGTTTGCAATTAAAACATGTCCATGATTCAGGTGAAAGCATGTGTTGTTGTGGAGTTTGAGCAGAGGGTAAAGGTGGTGGATATCGGGAAGGATAGGGAGGGTAAGGGTATTGTGGGGGATAAGAAGTAGGTGGATATCCTGGGACCTGTGGTTGCATTGGGTTAGTAGGATAGAGTTGTGTTTGTTGTTGAGTAGGGTTAGTGAGAGCAACTTGTTCTGACATGAGTGTGTGTGCAAGTGCAAGTGTGTCTGTTGGCTGTGGTGTTACCGTCATTCCCTCCAGAGCTTGTATACTGACAGCCATTAATTTTTCACTCTGGGTTTCCCTCTTTTTTTAGATGTTTTTGTCATGTTCTATGGCAGACTCTATGAGGTTATCTACTGTAAGTCCCCTCCATCCAGGCTGTGAGGTCTGAACCCGAGTTTTTAAATTCTCTTTTAAACCGTCCATTAATATCATGACGGTTTAAAAGAGAATGCTATCTTTAATATCTTCTATCCCAGTGTACTGGGTGATAGCCTGCAGAGCCCGATCGCAATAGTCTTTTGCAGTTTCACTCTCCTTTTGTTTGATTGTGAAGATTTTGTTCCAGTTAACTACTACCGGAAAATATATACCCAATTGAGTCACAATGCGGAAAATGTTACCTTGGTTTACTTGGTCTGTTAAGGGAACGTCGCCATCCAATACACAATCCATGATAAATTTTGTCACGTCGGTATTGCGTGGTAGACAGGCCCTTAACACTACACGCTAATCTTTATTAGTGGGCTCATGAGAACTACCCAAATTTCTCAAAAATCTTTGAGATTTGGCTAATTCCTTTTTTGGATCAGGGAAATCATTTATGATGGAATTTAGTTCTGCCCTTGTCCATGGACAATGCATTACTACTTCCCTAGTGGGCACTACACCGTTTGCATCCGCATTTCCATTTGGAACAGTTATTGTCCGAATGGGATGCAGACCGGCAGCGTTGCTACCTCTGACCTGATTACCTGGCTGGGGGTTTAATCTGCTGCTGCTACGTATGGTATTAACAACTTCCTCAATGGGTGCAGAGTGTATTAACACTTCCCTTGCTGTTACCGATGGAGATGGCAGCACCACCCAAGATTGTGGTGATGCAGCATCTATCATTTGCACAGCATGGGAAATGGCAGACATTACAATAGGCTCATCATCTACGTCATAAACATTTTCTTTATGGTTACTTAAGAGGGGGTACAAATTACTTGTTACATTTTTGTTGGTATTTTTGGTAACTGTACTTGCACCTCCGTCCACATAAGGTGGGGGAGGTGAGCATGAACTGCTGACAATACTCTCCACGATGCTACCTTGCCGCACGTGCGCGCCAATTTGCGGCTCGCCCGTATTGCAATTCAGCGTCATGGATGTATTTTCTTGCAATGCGTTCGCAATGCTAGTTTGCATCATTTGCACATTTTTAAGCCAAGCATCCCCTTCATGCTGCCATAGTTTTAAACATTCAAAATACTTAATCTTTTTCTCTCAGGATCGCACCATACTGATGTGATCCTGGACATTATCTAACACATTTTTGTCAAAACTACCAATTCTGGGAAACGGTCTAACACTCTTCCTCATCTTATTAAACCATATATCACAATACCTCATTACATAAGTACCGTACTTGGTATGCATGAAACGACGGGCCAATCCGATCGGCGCCTCCATTAGCAGCACATCATTGCTTAACATCTCTACTGTTTGCGTGGCTCCCATTCTGAGACAATTCCTATGCTTTTCAATAAAAATTTAAGCCGGTGAAAAACAATCAAGACACTTTCACTTACCTGTGGACAATTTAAGTCGGCGGCGCCCACACACCTGGATAAGATTTAGTAAGGCAACTTCCACACCTGGAAAAGATTTGAAGCAGGCCACTTCCACACCCGGATAAGCTTTAGTAAGGTAACTTCCAGACCTATGAGAGTTTATATGTCGACCACTCTCACGCACCTCTATACAACAAAGACAACATGTACACCTGCTACTGTGTTTAGAACGGTAAACTGCTTACCAAGCGACTAGGCTAACCCTTGCACCTAGCCCTTAAGGATCATATGATGCCCTTAACTTTAGGGAATAAATTACCCCTACCAACAATACACTCACTGTTACACACTTTTTCCTGCGCAGAAAAATACACGTTTAACCCAGATATTGGTAATAGAAAAAAAAATGTAAACCTCAATGGCTTTGTTCAAACACGTGGCAGCAGAACCGGAAGTGCGTATACGCTATTGTGGAAACGGCCGCATACACAATTATGCGACTTCCACACAACCGTATAATGACTTTTTAACTGCATATGCAAAAATGCATTTTAGCCACGTATGCAATACTGCGGCACCCCTCTAAACACAAGGTTCTATCAACAGAGGAAAACAAACTTTTTCTTCTCTTGTCCCTGGATTCTAGTCAGCTTCCTTAATTCACATGGAGATGGATAGCGATCTTTCAGCACAAAGCGGTTGCAGGCAAACCCTGCATGTGGCCACTCAACCCTTTGCTGAAATATCGATGACCATATGTACCGTGTGAGCAGGTAAGTGACTTCTTCACGAGCCCCCAACTAACAATATTACAAATGAACCTCTATGTACCCCTGCCTGTACCTTCTAAAATCCTTCCTATAAACCTCTAAGGATGACGCTAATTTGCATACGCAGTCACACCATAAATAAAGACTTAGAAATAGAACCTGTGGTTCCAAAGCACAAGTGATATTCAGGTAAAAGTTCAGACAGTTACACGCAATTGATCAAGACACAATTTAGGCGCAAAAGTAAATCATACAGACCACAAGTACAGTATACGTATGCAGGCGCTTCTGGACCCAGAGATAGGCTTCAGCAAGAGACCCCTCGTCATTCAGCATTCAGCACAAAGACTCCCAAATAGTGTCTGTGCACCAATACTTATACCCTCCCAGTATAAACAAGACAAAAGGTATGTCTGTTGCTGATGTCATTGGTTCTCAGAGGTGAAGCATCTGTTACAGTGCCTCACTCAGGCTGGTTTAAACAGACTTTCACTGCCTCTAACAGCTAGGGGTCTTCCTCCTCACGCCTTCTTCAGCATCCTAGCAGTTGAATCTAAAATATACATTTTGGTTGCTTGTAGGTTCTGCGGTCCATAACTCGAGAATGCATAATGCGATCTCCTCACCGATAGCACCGGGAAACTGTGGAAAGAGTATGCATCAGAACAACTCCGAGAATGACGTGTTTATCTTGTATAATTCCTTAGTTAACAAATATCTTTATTTCTTAGCATTTAAACTAACTGAACCTTCTTGAATCATACACTTTAAAGCTTATTGAACCTTATGTATGAATATGAAATGTGTGGGTATTCAGGGTTTGGTATAAAGACATATTTAATGTGTGTATGAAAATGCATTTGTCTCTAACTGAGTGAACATTTTAGCAGTGTGGCATGCTGGGTTAGATAGTTCTACATGTCCTGTCAGCAGGCCCTCCCACCTTTCCTGTGTCATTGCAGGAAGCTTGCTTATTTATTCTAGCCAGACCACCCGTAGTGAACAAACACTATGCAGGAAACTTATCTACGCAAGCCAGTTGTCACCTGGCCACTTGCTTCATATGATAATGGTCACAGATGCCTTCGCATGATGCTAATAGTATTATCGCCACATGTACTAAAATGTGAGTTTATCTAAAATGGCGCTTAGGCGGCCATTTGCAAAATGGCGTCTTGCGATCGCATTTCAAAAATGGAGTCTTGCGGCCAGTCGCAAGATGGCGTCGCTGTGATTGAATTTTAAACTGAACTTGTCTTACTCAATTATTCAGCTTCGACATTAGTCATTTCTAAAGGAATATTATCACCTTTATATTATCACAGTACACTTCTGTTTACCCTTCACATTTGCATTTTGTATCCACTTTATTATTCTCATATTTCAGACATTTATTTCTTTTTACACACCAGTGTTATACTAGCACATTAACATTGGTTATCTGATTATTACCTTGATCCACTGATTATGATTGGGTGCTACATATTAATGCTACATATTTAAGCACAATTACCTCACACTTTCTACCTTTACACAAGTAAGCATCTACACACTTACTATGTAAATTAAGTTTGTGGATGCTCATGCACTTACATATATACACAAAGATATATATATATATATATATATATATATATATATATATATATATATATATATATATATATGAATATACACCCTCTCTTTATATATATATATATATATATATATATATATATAAATTATAAGAATATCACTTTAACACTTGTAAATTAAGTTTGTGGATGCTCATGCACTTACATGCACTTACATATATACACAAAGATATATATATATATATATATATATATATATATATATATATATATATTATGATTATAAACCCTCTCTTTTTTATATATATTCTTTATAAAAATATCACTTTAACAGTTTACATTATAATTCAACTCTCATATATCTTCCATATAAGCATTTCCATAATTTGTATGACAAATCCACACACTCTATTTTTTTAGCCCTTACTGTACAATACATTATTTCTTTATACAACTGTAATAAAATGTCCTTATTAGCTAGGGTTACTTTTAAAAAGTTATTTGGTGACTCCATGCTTTATTAGATAAAATGTCTGTGTCTAGGCTATATATTTTTCACTTGCTGACACAACTATATCCACGATAGGGGAATGAGTCCAGTGGTGTGAATTAAACACTTGGAGCCAATTGCCTCAGGGATTCCTTGCATAATTAGCTGGAAGGCTGGGTTAGTGACTGTTTTGAATAACTACACCCCCTGCCTAACTTTAGCTGGGGAACACCACTGTTCATGAGCTGGGGAACACCTCTGTGCATGATTTTGATCAATTTAACTGGTTATTAAGAGGAGCATAAATTTACCTAATTTCAAATTTTGAGAACGAGTTGTCATATAGGTGAAACACGTCAAAAGAGACCACTGGTCTTGGTCAGTGTTCTGACCAGTATCTCAGAGCAACCACTGGTAGTATCAACATTTATACCTTGTTATTATTGTTTGAGATATTGTATAATCTTCCATTCCATGCAGTTTAATGCACCAAAGTATTGCAATGACCTATGCTTATGTAGAACAGACAACATTATTCAAGTGTTTAAACCACATTCTATGCAGTTTATGCACCAATGTGTTGAAAATTACCTATGTTTATGTGGGACAGACAATATTAGCATTTAAAATACATTCTTTCTCTCTTTTTTTTTCTTAAGTGACTCTCATTAGGCACCTATACTTTCTTTCTACTGCAATGGTTTTCTAACAGTAGTAACACTCTGGGACTTCCTTAACAGCAGAGCCACTTTTTACTTTTTGCATTCAGTCACCCCCATGTTCACTGCACAAACACACAGGGGAACAGTAGTAACATGAGACTATCCTGATAAATCTGATTTTTGTTTTCATATATCTTTTTTTATTTGACAATGTGTATTGCTGTGATCTCCAAACATTCACACAATTATTGGAGCACATACCTGTATTGTAATCCTTGATTTATTGATGGAAAGATTGTACTGTAATACTAAGGTTTACAGAAATGGACAAATACATGTCAATTTATCTGTAGCCCTGTCGGAGGATATAGTTATTACTTAATTATTTGCATTATATGTACAAAGATAGATATATGGTTATTATATTCACATATCCCAAAACATAAATGCATCCCCGCAAACATAGATATAAACTCAAACTACACCTAATATTCTAGGAGCTATTAACTGCCACATGCTCCACAAACAATATCGTCTGTTTGTAGACTTAATTTTTGACTACTTCTGTTTAAATATCTTCACCTATAAATAACTTATTTTACATATATATATTAGAGATGAGAGGGTCCGGTTCTCAGAGAACCAAACCCGCATGAACTTCCAGATCCGAGGTGAGAACCAAGCTAGGCTCGGGTTTTCCCATGTGACTTGGATCTCAAAACAAGGAAAAACGTTATCTTCCTGATGTCGGATTCTCGCGGTTTTTGGATTCTATAAAGGTCCCGGTGATCGGCGCCATTTTCACTCCAGGTGTGGAAGGTGAACTGAACAGATGTGTTGCTGTCACTGTCTGTGTCAGTGTGTTGTACAACTTGTCCTGTCAGGGTCTGGGACTGAAGGCTGCTGCTGTATTGTCCATAATGGGGCTGGGGCTGCAGTATGTAAAGTAGGGGTGAGCGGATTTGGTTCTACTCGGTTCCGTTCGGTTTTAAAAACCGAATCTTATTGGCTATCAGCTGTCACGAGTTTTGGATAGCCAATAAGATTCAGTTTTTAAAACCGAACGGAACCGAGTAACTTAACTGTGCTATTATTGTTTGGTGACACTAACGCCAGACCACAGTTTATCACCCATGTACTGTGACACTATAAGTCATAGTGCAGTGTGTTAATCTTATTCATAAATACCTAATATTTTGACACTAAGTGGTAGCGTAGTGTGTTATTCTTATTCATAAATAATTAATCTTGTGACACTGTAAGTGGTACCACAGTCTAGTATTGAACTTTTCACTTCTGTCCTCAAATGTGAATAAATGATTACTCTACATGGCAACTACAAGACCACAACAAAATGTTAAATAACATGCATTATATATAACATAATGACATCACTGTAAGTGGTAGCGCAGTGTGTTTGTCAGGATGCGGCCTCGGATTGGCAGCTACTCATCTCCGCACTGGCATCCTTGGGCTTAGGTGTTCAGTCACTGGCAGTGGAGGTGAGTGGTATCTAAATATTCTCCCGGGGTCTGCTAGGGCTTCAGTGCATGCCTCCTGATTTCTGGAGAGACGGTCATGGGTGCAGCCATGCTGGTCCATATCACCTGACTAGTCTCTCCCAATGGTAGTCCTGTGGTCACTCAGCTGATATTCTGATCCAATGACCAGCTACTGAGGGGAATTTAAGTTTGACTCTAGGAACAGGAAACTGCTGTTTAACTTTACTGTTCAAGTGATTGTTAGGCTCTCCGGTGTTTTCCACGAAGAATCTACAGTGTGTTGTTTCAGCCTTCACGGTGACCACCAGTGTTACTTGTATTAGCTCCCATGCTAATTCCCAACATGTTACTTCAGCTTTCACAGAACTCCAGTGTTTCTTGTAAATCCCAGTGTTGTCTTTTAGTGTGGTGCTCAGCTCTCTAACTGCCTCCCTGTGTTCCTGTGTTGTCAGTTTTCATGCTAAATACCAGTTAGCTCTCAACTGGATCTCTAGTAATTCCCAGTACTTGCCTGCATCCACATTTTTCTGTGTGCATGTCAGCACCTGGATCTCTTGTGCTCAAGTAATCAGTTCATTGCTGATCTCCTGTATTCAACTATTCAGATAATTTGCCGATCTCCTAAGTTCAAGTATTCAGTTCATTTGCTGATCTCCTATACTCAAGTATTCAGTTCATACCCGATCTACTGTGCTCAAGTATTCAGTTCATTTGCCGATCTCCTGTGTTCAAGTATTCTGTCAATTTGCTGATCTCCTGTATTCAAGTATTCAGTTCATACCCTGATCTCCTTTGTTCAAGCATTCAGCTCATTTGCCGATCTACTGTGTTCAAGTATTCAGTTCATATGCCAATTTCCTGTGTTCAAGTATTCAGTTAATTTGCTGATCTCCTGTATTCAAGTATTCCGTTCATTCCCTGATCTCCTGTGTTCAACTATTCAGTTAATTTGCTGATCTCCTGTATTCAAGTATTCAGTTCATACCTTGATCTCCTATATTCAAGTATTCAGTTAATTTGCTGTTCTCCTGTGTTCAAGTATTCAGTTCATATGCCTATTTCCTGTGTTCAAGTATTCAGTTCATAAGCTTGATCACCTGTATTCAAGTATTTAGTTCATGCCCTGATCTCCTGTGCTCAAGTATTCATTCTAATATAGTTCCAGTCTTCCTGCCACTCCCAGGTACCTGTCCAGAGGGTCGCAACCTGCTCATTTGGTGCAGCAAAACCCATATCTTAACTGGAGGGGTCACTGGTGAAGACCACCAAGTGAGTTAGACTCCACACCTCTGGGCAGGTCTAGCCAAGCCTGGGTTTGGCCGCAATCGGGAGACCTAGCACTGTCACTCAACTATTATTCCCTAGCCACCCTAACCCCTGGCTTTTTACCACATGGTTCCTGACAGTTTGAACAGCCCAAAACATGCAAATTGCCAGGTTATAGGATCAAGCAAGTTTTCTGGGATTACTTTTCTGAGTGGAAGCTCATGAGACCAGTCTGCAACTCATGAATCAACAACTACAAGAATTTTCCAGCCAATTAAAAAAAAATTCAATTCTTGCTGCACTATCTCCAGTTGCTTTACAAGTACTGCCAGTGAAGTCTCTTGTGTCTGTTTCTTCAGAGTCACAAGTTTCATCTACACCTGCAACAGAAAATTCTTCTAAAGCTGGGTACACACATAAAGATTTTCTGTCCAACCATCCAACTAGTTGATTAGTTGGAATGAAAATCTGGTAAGATATGGAAGCAATTGACAATCAGTAATTTGTTCCCAAATGCTGGAAAATAGACAAAAACTGTTGGTTGAACAAATTGTTTAGATCAAACATTTAACAAACTTGTCTGAATGACCATTTTCATCTGCTTTCTGGCATTTAAGAACAAATTGCTGATCATCATTTACTTCCATACGTTACCAGATATTCATTCCAACCAATCAACTAGTTGGATGGTTGGACAGAAAATCTTTACTTGTGTACCACCTTTTAAATGTCCTCTGACCTCACAATTTTCTGATACCAGTGTCATTAAACATCTTACAAGTTTTTTCCAGCTATTAGAACAACTACAACATCTTCTCCCCAGAATTTTTCAAGGTTTCTTTAAGTCATCTAGTGCCGCCTCTGATTCAGTTACCATCTCCTCCAGTCAAGGTAGTGTGAGGCATCAAAGTTTCCTAGGCTCACTGAGCTTGAATGCCAATGGCGCCAGGAATTACACCTTTGTTTGTATTGTGGTGCTGATGATCACTTTATTAAAGACTATGGAGCTCATTCAGAGTCGGTCGTAAGCGGTCGCTCGGTCGTACGCATCCGATTTTTCCAAACCACGCATGCACACGGTTAGTTGTGTGCATGTGCATACGAGGCTTTGCGATCCAAAATGCTGTAGATCGTATGGCTTACGAGCAGGAAGTGGCTTCCGAGAGATGATTGACATGAAAGGCCATTTGTGGGTGTTGACGGGGGTGGTGGTCTGAAAACGCAGGCGTGCCTCAGCGTTTCGAGGGCATTTTAGGGGCATACATAAATTACCTGCTACGACTGACATAGAAGGCCGGAAGTAGTAAAACGTCACACTGCGAGCTGGTTTGAGGCCTGGCTGATCGTACAGCTTGAGGTTGGGTATGTGCTCCTGCAAGCCCCAGAGTACAATCAATACTATTGAATGTTATTGATGTTAGGATTGATGTTTCTATTTTGAGCCACACAATGCAAGCAGCTAATAATCGTTTGTTGAAGCTAATAACACTGCTAATTGGCTTGTAATTGATTCAGCTGCATAAGCATTAGCGAATAATAAGAATAAATAAATTTCATGGGGATGGCTTATTCTATGCGTTTTTTTGTTAATTTTAACATGCATTTAACAACAACACAACATTATTATTCCAAAATCTGGATTTTAAATATTTTTTATTAACAAACGCACTACCAGTAAAACATCAGCATGAACTAAATGACATTTGAACAATACAACAAAAGCGTCCGCAACCATCAGAAGAAAATTAACATACAGCAACTGACAACGACTGACAATGATTGACTTGATTGCTAGCTGCTATCACTTGCTAGCTAGAGGAGGTGCATTGTTCACATATGGGCGTCACTTTGGTTGCGACCGACCGGCCGTGCGATTGCTTCCTTTTTCAGTTTCTCGGTCATTAGGCGTATGACCGAGCGGCCGCTTATGGCCGACTCTGAATTAGGTCCAATGTTCTTCACTCTCCAAGGAATGATGGAAGATGGGAGAATCCCTAAGTCTGCACTACAGGTTTTTCCCATCAATCATTGGTGGTTCCTGCGTCTCTAGTTTCAGGTGAGGAGGTGATGTCTACCGAGGATAAGAAAATTCAAGTTTTCAATTGGGGTCCAGTTACAAGATGTTATTACCCTCATCAGGGTAAATTAGGAAAAGTGCTCTTCTCTATGATGGTCAAAGAGGCACGAGTGTCTAGTGATTCCGGTCCCAGGCAGGACAAAGTCTGTTCCAAACCCTGTACTAATAATTCTTGTGATTCAGTAGATTCTGGAGGGGCAACTGTTTTGCTGTCCACTGGTGGGAAGTCTGACATCACTACGCCAGAAGAAGTGGTTGTGCTATCATCTTCAAAGGAGCAATTTACCTTGCCTAATACCAGTGTTCTACCTGAGTTTTCATTACCAAGAAGGGTACACTGTACTAAAGTTTGTAGGGGAATTCTCAATACACCTATATCAGCTTCTAGTATGGTTCAAGTAGGGTCTTTGGAACAACCAATTCTTATTTCTGTTTCAAGTCTCATACCCCAGGAGGGGATTTCAAATTTCTCACCCCAGGAGGGAGTTTCAACTTCCTCACCCCAGAAGGGGGTTTCAAGTTTTTCACCCCAGGAGGGGGTTTTCATTTTGAATTTCACACCTCAAGAAGGGGTCTCCGTTTCGAGTTTCACACCCCAACATGGGGTCTCTGTTTTGAGTTTCCAGCCTCAGGAGGGGGTTTTCTTTTTGAGTTTCACACCCAAGAGGTGGTTTCAAGTTCCTCACCTGAAGAGGGGGTCTCAAGTTTTTCACCTCAGGAGGGGTTTTTCATTTTGAGTTTCAAAATCCAAGAAAGGTTCTCCATTTTGAGTTTCACACCCCAAGATGTGGTCTCCATTTCGAGTTTCCTAACCCAGAAGGGGGTTTTCATTTTAAGATTCACACCCCAAGAGGGGATCTCTGTTTCGAGTTTCATGCCCCAGGAGGGGGTTACAAGTTTCATACACTGGGAGGGGGTTTCATGTTTTGTACCCCAAAAGGGGTTTTCTGGTGTGATACCACAGGAGGGTTTTTTGAGTATTGTACCCCAGGAGGGGGTCTCAAGCTTCTCACTCCAAGAGAAGTTATCTGAAGTTGTACCCCAGGAGGGGTTTTCAAGTGTCTTACCCCAGGAAGGGTCTTCTGTTTTCAAATGTTGTACCCCAGGAGGGGATGTCAAGTCTCAGTCCCCAGGAGGTGGTTTTAAGTCCCATATCCCAAGATGGGTTTTAAGTTTTGCACCCTAGGAGGGGGTCTCAAGTCTCTTAGCCCAGGAGGGGGTCTCAAGTCTCTCACCCAAGGAGGGGTTCTCTAGTCTTGCATCCAAAGAGAGGGATTCACGTACCATACCCCATGAAGGGATGTCAAGTCTCCTTCCCCAGCAGGGGGTTTCAAGTCTTATACCCCAGGAGGGGGTCTCGAGTCTCGTACCCAAAGAGGGTGTTTCTAGTTTCTCACCACAGGGGGTCTAAAGTTTTTCACCCCAAGGGGGGGTCTCAAGTTTCAAGCCCCAGGAGGGGATTCAAGTTTCGTTCTTCAGGGAGAAATTTCAAATGCCGTTTTTCACCCCAAGGGAATTTTTTGAGTTTCAAGCCCCAGGAGAGGTATTTAAGTTTCAAGCCCAAGGAGGAGATTTCAAGTTTCATACACCAGGAGGTGTTTCATCTTTCCTACCCCAGGAGGATGTCTCAATTTTTTTGTCTTAGGAAAGGATTTTGTGTTTTACACCCCAACAGGGGCCATCCAGTGTTATGTCTGAGAAGGTAGCTTCAAGTGACTTGTCCATTACAGTCTGTTTGACTACTATGTCTGAGGTACCTACATTTCAAAAAGGAAAAGGTTCCAAGTTAAAGACTAAGAAAATTTTATGTTCACAGTCAGATCTTTCATCTTCTTCAGCTAAAGTTCTTAGCACTAAGCAAAGTCTCCAGGGAGTAGATAACTGCTTGAAGGGCTTCACCTTTGTAATCATGGGAGTCTTGGAGTCCATTGAGATGATGAAGCCATGTTGTTTAATAGAGAGTTATGGATACAAAGTTTCTGGGAAGATTTTCAGTAAAACCAATTATCTTACTATGGGCCATAATGGTGTAAAATCCAAGCAAGTGAAAGCAAAGAGTTTTGGGGACTAGATTATTAATGAGGATGGCTTGTTTGAATAGATTTACATTTTGTTCAGCAGGGAATTTTTTAGCAAATCATCTCAGGAAGCAATATTTATGTTTTGATTTCTTAAATTTTTTGCTGAAGATTGGTAATCTACAAGTTCCTCATACAAAGTCTTACATTTTTAAAGAAAATTTCCTGGAATCTTTTGCATCAAGATTTTCTTGTTTTTCTTTTTCTGGTCTCCCAAGTTTTGAGTATTTAAAGTTTTTCAGTGCACTTCTTGGTGTCTGGAGTCCACCCTGAAAGGGGGGTATAATGTCAAGATGTGGTGTGGGATTGTCCACTACTCACCTCTGCGCCGTGTCCTTGGGCTTAGTTGTTCAGTCGCTGGGAGTGAAGGTGAGTGGTGTCTGAATATTCCTCCCTGGGTTGTTACATATCACATGACTAGTCTCTCCCAATGGTAGTCCTGTGGTCACTCAGCTGATTCTCTGATACAATGAACAGCTACCCAGGGGTATATGTCTGACTCCAGGGACAGGAAACTGCTGTTCAACTTTGCTGTTCCAGTGATTGTTATGCTCTCAGGTGTTTTCCACAAATTTTCTACAGTGTGTTGTTTCACCCCTCATGCTGACCACCAGTGTTACTTGTATTAGTTCCCATGCTAAATCCCAGTGTGTTACTTCAGCTTTCACAGAACTCCAGTTTTTCTTGAAAATCCCTGTGTTGTCTTTTAATGTGCTGCTCAGCTCTCTAACTGCCTCCCTGTGTTCCTGTGTTGTCAGTTTTCATGCTAAATACCAGTTAACTCTCAGCTGGATCTCTAGTAATTCCCAGTACTTGCCTGTATCCAAATTTCTCTGTGTTTCTCTGTGCATGTCAGCACCTGGATCTTCTGTGCTCAAGTGTTCAGTTCATTGCTGATCTCCTGTATTCAAGTCTCCTGTATTCAAGTATTCAGTTCTTAGCCTGATCTATGTTCAAGTATTCAGCTCATTTGCTGTTCTCCTATGTTCAAGTATTTAGTTCATATGCCGATTTACTGTATTAAAGCATTCAGATCATTTGCTGATCTCCTGTATTCAAGTATTCAGTTCATACCCTGGTCTCCTGTGCTCAAGTATTCATTCTAGTATAGTTCTAGTCTTCCAGCTACTCCCAAGTACCTGTCCAGGGGGCTGCGACCTGCTCAATTGGTGCAGCGAAACACATATCCCAAGTGGAGGGGTCACTGTTGAAGACCACCAAGTGAGATAGACTGCATGCCTCTGGGCAGGTCTAGCCAAACCTGGGTTTGGCCGCAATAGGAATACCTAGCACTGTCACTAAACAGCTTGTTACCTAGCCACACCAACTCCCTGGCTTTTTCCCACACCGTTCCTGACAGTGTTATTCTTATTCATAAAATATGAATTTTGTGACACTAAGGACCTCATTCAGAGCCGCTCGCAAAATGCGAGCGCTCGCTTTGAATGAGGACGGCTGCTTCTATTTTCAGAGCCAGCCTCCTGGCCACTTGCTAGGCTGTGGGTGACCACCCACAGCTTTGGTCAGGTTGATGGTCACATTGGTCAAGACCATCGCAACCATCGGGGCTTGCGACGAGACCCTTGTGGTAGGGTCTCATCTACCGCAAGCCCCAGTGAGCTTTTGGCTCTACTGGAGCCGGAAGCTCACCACTGACATCACAAGTGATGTCAGTGGGGCTGCCCCCAAATGGCAGGCATTCAATTGGGGATGCTTCTATTTGAGTAGCCACCCCCCCGCCCTGCCTACAAAACGGGGCGAGCTGTCGATCACCATCGACAGCTGCCTTTTTTGTAGTGAGTCCCAGAGCAAGATAATTTCTCTCTCACTCCAGGAGGCTTGTGCGTGCGCAGGGCCTGAACATCGACCCGCTTGCGAGCACATAGGCACTTGCGAGCGGGTCTGAATGAGACCCTAAGTGCTAGCGCAGTGTGTTATTTTTATCCATAAATAATTATTCTTGTGACACTAAGTGGTAGTGCAGAGTTATTCTTATTCATTAATTATTAATTTTGTGAAACTGAGGGCCATATTCAATTAGCATCGAAAAGCCATTTTTTGATAAAAAGTTTCACCGGTGACGTCATTTAGCCAGCAGATACTTATCCCCATATTCAATTGTTGTGACTTTTTACCGGTGCAAAAACGCAATGTACCTGGCAGAAAAGTTTCGCCTAAGAATAGCTGTCGGAAAAAAGTGTAGAATTGCGGTTTTGGGGTGCAAAGGTGGGCAAACCACCCTGCACTCTTAGGATGGGTCCCCAAAGGTAAACTGTGTTCAAAAAATCTAAACAAAAATTAATGAACACCCGAAAAAATGAATTTGAAAAAGAAGGCAAAAAAGTTCAAAGTTGGAGTTCCAACTTAAAATCTAGTGAATTAAACTTTGGGGGGTCTGCAAGTATGGGGGAGGTGTTTTTTTGATTGCAGGTGCTTGCTGAAGGTGCATTTTTAATGCTTTTTAAGACCTAACTTTAGCAATTTTTAACCATGCTTGCACTCATTTTCATGTACCCCAAATTTGCAAGGAATAGATATTTTAGTTAGTTTACTCCTAGATGCTATTCTTCTCCACTTGTGCAAAGACGCTAATTAGCAGCGAATGTGAGCATTTAAGTACCCTAAATACCGTCAGCAGGGCTATTTGGTGGCATCTACCATGAACCCCAATGTTAGGCTGATTTCCCCAAATCTGACATCACTTTTCACCTGTTTCAGTTTCGCCGGGACGCGTTTTCGCATACTTTGGAATTGAATACGGGGATAAGCGGGGATGCGCAAGATACTTTTTTGCATTCTTTTCTTTTTCATAAAAAATCTTGTGACACTGTAGGTCATTGATACTGCAGTGTGATATTTAAAATTGACACAAATTGACGTGTGTGTGTTGTACCCCACTTCATTCTTGTTTGTTGATTTCTAGAATGATCAGTTGAGACTTGAGAGGAGAGCAGGAACCAAGTACTAGTGCTGGAGCTTCTGCCAGTGCCACCAGTCAGACGATACTAGTCCATCTACATCATCTACTAAAGCCGATGCCCAAGGGCATACAGGGCTTAAGTCAGGGCATCTAAAATCAAGAACTATTCTTTTATAGTGGTAAAGAAGAAAACATCAAAGGGAATGTCAGCTGCAGAAAGACATAAAATTGGCAATATGCCAGTTTTACCACATGAAGTGGCAAGGAAAGGCTGAGGCCTTGGCCTTTATTTTTGACTGGTGGTTCTGCCTCTTATGAAGATGATAGCACAAGTGAACATGCTCACATAGAAATTGAGGATGCTTCTGAGGAAGTGCACCAGGATGAGCAGGATATTTGTGTAACTGATGCTAATGAGGATGTTGATGTAGAGGATTTTGATGATGAGGATGTTGTTGATGAGCATGTTGTTTGTGTAAATTAGGCACCAGTGGATGAAACAGTTGTTGCCCATGATAAGGAAAAGCCCATTGTCATGCCTGGGCACAAGATAAAAAAACTTGGTTGTGTTGACTCATGCATCACCAGTGTTTTTTTGGTGAAAGTTTAGTTTTTTTTCTCAGTAGATGCACTTGCTGGTGAAACTGAAGGAGAAGCCACCACTGCATCATGTGCCACTTGAGCTGACAATTTGCATACCTAGAGCTATTTGCATCTCTTTCAGATCTGTGTCCATTGGGAAGAAAGACACAATGTCTTCATCCCTTCAATGATGAAAATCCACTCCCAGCAGCAGCAGGCTTAGCGCTCAAGGATTCTCAAGAAAGACACAATGTAAGACTTAAACCTTAAATCTTGCATTTGCTCTGTTCAACTTGTCCACATATCTGTGGTTAAGTGGACAGTGGGTACAATAGCATTTTGGAGGTCACTAATTAAGTTTTTTAATGTCCCTGTAAGGTTGGGAAATGCTTTTCCAGTGAAGTGGAATCTTTGCAAAGGTTTGTTTAACAGTCAATTGTTTTTGAAAGCACTGTTAGTAGTCTTCCTGGTTCCTTTCTGGGATGAAAATCCACTCTTATCAGAAACAGGCTCAAGGATTCTTCTGGGGCAAGGACTGATGTGAATGAGAATAATATTTTTTGTAAATGCCTCCCCTCCTCCCTCACAAATTTGCTTTGGAATAAAAAAATAAATCAAATTTACTACCAATTAACCCTTCCTGTCCCTGCCTCCAACTACATACACACTCCAACTCCCTTAGGCCTCTTGAATAATAAAAATATTTGTTTACTGATGTGCAATGTTGGAAGTTTATCTTAGTCAGCCAGCTAGCTTGGTGTAAATTTTGGGCTGAAACCAGATTAACACAATATTGTGAACTGTGAGGTGGTCAAAATTGACTGGAAATGAGTGGAAATTAATGTTATTGAGGTTAATAATACTATAGGACAAAACAAAACCAAATTTTGTGATTTTAGAAGATTTTATGAATTAAAAAAAAGGTTCCAAAACCAACACCAAAACACAAAAGAGGTGGTTTTGGCAAAACCAAATCCAGATCCAAAACACAATGAGATACACATCCAAAACCAAAACTAAAACACAGGGGTCAGCACACATCTTTAATATATACAGTATATATATTTATAGATCTTCTTGTTCTAGTAATTGAGGAGGTGGGGTTGGAACTCCAGAAAGTCAGATTTGACATTAAACTGTTTGAATGTGATTTTTTGTCTGTACTTAAGGATGATAAATCTGATGATTGGCTGGATCTGATTCAGCTTCAAATAGATAAATATATGGTATACCTTATCTCTTTCAAGAGAAAGAAGCTTGATATAGCTGAATCATATTATCAAAGACACATAGTTTACAGGTGGTTAACTGGTGACTCTGCCAGCCAATGAGCACCCAGAGGTTATAGATCTAAAAGATTTGGTGGTGCTCTTTTTGATAAAACCACATCCAACTCCTCCTCTGAATCTGAATCAACAGACAGCCTTCCACCTTCTGACTCTATTCCCTCTTCTCCTTTTTTAGGAATAGACACAAGATCTGTCTGGGGTTGATCAAGAATAAGAGACCACACCTGAGAAGAGGTGGGCACAAGAGGCATAGAAAGGCCCAGAGGAAGGAGGGGCATACAGAGTTAATCTTCAATTTATTGAAGTACCCACTCCCCCAACCTTAATATTTCTTGCTGTCCAAGGGGTTGTCCTTTATCCCGACCCGTAAATTTGATTAACTCCAATGGTCTTTAGATATTTTTTTAAGATAGGATGGAAACTAAGAATCAGGGAAATTTTAACAATAAATCACAAACTACCCTGCTAAAAATGCATCCTTTCAAAAAACCCAGTTTCTTTGAGCCCCCTTCTTCAAACTCAAACCTTAAAACATTTTTTGAGATTGGTAGACTCTGTTTGTAGATAGGGAGTTTCCGACAGTAAAGTTTTGATATCCTTAGTTGTGCTGAATGTAAGGCATTGAAAACATGGAAAAATGATACATCTATTGTAATAAGGAATGTGGACAAGGGGGGAGCAGTGGTCCTTCTGGATTTTGACACTCATGATTATCCAATCCACTTACTGTAAAATAGAAATCAACCCTTTGTGTAGGATTAAAAAAGTGATTGATGAGCTGATATCCCATGCTCTTACGCAAACTTGGATAGACAATGAGACTTCTACGTTTTTGATTGTAGACAATCCGGTGTGTCCTATAATCTACACACTGCCCAAAGTTCATAAGTCCATTGTGGACACCCCCTGTAGACTGATTATTTCTGCACGGGGTCTTTGCTACAACCAATCTTGATTAATTTCTCTAGCCATTTGTAAAAGCCACTAAAATTTAACTTAAGGACATGGCCCGATTATTAGCTGACCTGAGATCTATAGTTGACTTACCTGAAGACTGTATAGTGGGCACACTTGATGTGTGTTCACTTTACACAGTGATCCCCCATAAAGAAAGAATAGAGGCCATAAGGGAAGCCTTAATACAAGGCCCTTACAATGGTCCACCCATTGAATTTATCTTGTCACTCTTTAGGATTGTATTAGAAAAAATTCACTTTATGTATCAAGATGACTACTACATGCAACTGGCTGGCACCAGTATGGGTTCCAACGTGGTGCCAATTTATGCAAATATCTACATGAACCAGTATGAGCATGAATTTACCCTCCCAAATTACGCTGAGCATATTCTGTATTTTTAAAAGATACATCGACAATGTTTTTGTTATCTGGAGGGGTAGCATTGAGGATTTCAATAATATGGTTGAGTTTTTGATTGCTCTACATACTGTAATCCCATTAATTTTACAGCATCTGTTAGTCAGCTGGTGATCAACTTTTAGGATGTTATGATATCTATCAAGATGGGTGCTTTAGAATATTCTCTATACTGGAAACCAACTGACTGGAATACCCTGCTATGGGCTACTAGCCACCATCCAAACTCTTTGAAATTTGGGATGCCTGTCTCAGTTTGTACAAGTGCTAAGGAACAACTCTGACTCTGAGACTGCTCAACTTCAACTAAAGGAATGCCATGAGCATTTTGTTGAATGTGTGTATACAAACAACACAATAAATACATGCCTCACCAGGGCTAGGAACATTGTGAGTCATACACAAAAATACACACCTAAGGCAGTGATGTCTGATACTGTTTTACGCAACTTACAATGTGACACCAACTTAAAAAATTCTAAAAAAGCAATTAAGAAATATTGGCCAATCGTGACCTCTGATTCAGCCTTTAAAAAGCTCCATGGAAGACTACCACTCCTAAGTGTAAGAAATGGACCCAACTTGAAGGATTTTTTGTTGAGGGCTGATATGCGTCCAAGGAGGACTACAGAGTCACAATGGTTGTCGCAGCAACCAGGATGTTTCAAGTGTCTTTGTTGTCTTGCCTGCAGGTCCCCGATTACAGGCAAATACTTCTGCCACCTGCATTGTGGCAAAAAAATGTTATTCATCATCATCTAACCTGTCGATTGGACCACATCATACATTATCTTGTATGCCCATGTGGACTGTTTTATGTGGGGAAGACTGTCAGAACCTTTAGGGAATGAATGTCACAACACTGCTCCACCATTCACTTGGCATATTCTACTGGAGTGTCTTATAAACCTGTTGCCCTACATTTTTTCCGAGAAAGGCATCAACTCTCAACTCTCCGCTATATAATTACAGACTGTGTACCACCACCTTTGAGAGGAGGGAATTGTGACCTCACCTTGCTCCAAAGGGAGGAGAAATGGATACATCACCATTGGACTATGGTTATAATTTTCATTTATGACTCAGCACTACCACTATCTGCCTCCTCTAGTTAACATTGTTGCATCCACTGTATCTAGTTGGTAGAGTTTCAATTTGTGTTAATTAATGCCTGATGATCTTGTTATTAATATTATGTATGTCTTATGTGTTTTTAATATTTTTCTGATACCTGGGATATATTCGCATTCCTGCACATTTCTTTTGAGGTCTGGCAGTTTTGATTTAATGTTGACTTTAATATGTTATCATCCTGCTGTTGCCTACTATACTGTAAGTGGCTTGATATGACATATACATACTAATATGGTGCTCTTATGAGATATACTTATTTATGCGATTCCCTGTTTACCTTGTTGTTACATATATGGTTTGAGACAAACATGTGTGGAACTAAAGGATGAGCCCTGTATTCAACATATATGACATATATGCAGTTGAAAGTTGCTATATATGTTTCTGCATGTTTTTAATCTTTTTGACCCCCATGCCGCTTTGTACTCTGGGACACAAGTGTTGTGCCCACCTGGTGATCCCTGTTTGACTTACAACATATTGCCTAGTGCTGCATTCCAGGCTTTGGGCCCATGCGCATGTCACATGTTGGTGACACGCATCATGTGATACCCAATTGCTGGAAGCTACGCACTTCCTGGTTCTGCGTTTCACTGTATGGTACACAAACATAGGAAGTGATTGCGCTGATGCTTCTGCAGTCTGTAGTGGCTATACCGTGATCATGGACTAGTAAGCCATGGAGGTGAGAGGCACTTCTTTTATTTATTGTGGTCCTTGAGACATGCTGTCTAAGGGGCATATTCAATTTGGCGCAAGGTTTAGCGAGGTTTAAAACCACACATCCCTCGCACCCAATTTTGGGGTACTGTGGGTATGCGTGCTCCCAATACCTGCGGTATCCAATAAAAAAAAGTAGTTGCAGGGTTTTCAGCTCTGAAAACCCTGCAGTGTGAGAAAATAAAAATCTTCACTTACCTGGCAAGGGAACTACGGTGGTCTCCGCAGCTCCTGATGGCCTCCTTTTCATATTCTCACTGGAGAGGTGGCTGCTGGTAGGATCAAGGGGCTGGTGAAAGGGGTAAGGGCTGTTAGGAGATGTAGTTGTCCCAGCGCCCATTCCAGGGGGGAAACACAGATGCTGGGGAGCCACACACACCTGGGGTCACACACACAACACTCATGCACACACACACACTTACGAACACTAACAAACACTCACACACACTGACATACTCACTCTGCAGCAGAGGACCTGGCTTCTGATGCTGGATGAAGAAGAAGATGCAGAAGAAAGCGCTGCAGAAGGTGAGTAATTATGGACTAATTAAGCTAACTTGATACTTCCATTTGCTTAATTAGTCCTCAGAAGGGTGCTGCCAGGGTCCCAGAGCAAGTACCAGTAATATTTTACAAAAATAATTATTTTGGTAAAAATCACACTTGCTCTGGAGGTGTATGAAAAAAAACCTCCTGGGGCACAAAAATAAAAAAAACACCTAATTGAATAGCAAAAATCCCGCATCAGCATGTAAAACATCGCAGGTGCGGGATTTTTGCTATTCTTGCACCCAATTGAATATGCCCCTATATGTGTATTTAAATGAATATTGAGGCTGTATGTCTTGTTGTGAGCAGATGATATTGTCATTCCCTTTTGTAATCAAACACAAACACATATATATATATATATATATATATATATAGAGAGAAACAAAGAACTGCGGCACTCCAAGACTAGTGATTAAAGATAAGCTGTATTATAGCCGACGTTTCAAAGCCTTCAGGCTTTTTTATCAAGGCACATGCAGTGTGACATAAAACAAGTGTACATCAGAGTTCTTACCTTAAATAGGTAAAGGATCACGCTGTTTTGCTGCAGACCGGGGAGAGGGGCGCATCACGTGTTCCGGGACGACCCAGGATGATGAGATCACGGCAATGCCGGGTTGTCATGGCAACCCGCTTGTTGACGGAAAAGTCTCCCCGGTCGGCTAGAGCAAAACAAAGATACGTCAATGCAAGTGACATGAAATAACTTACAAAAATGCAATATATGATATCTGTGGTGAATACAATGTAAAAAATACATAATAGAGTAAATAGAATACATATGACATGACGGAAATACACCCCCATCATCGCTATTCGAAATGGCCCTCGTACATGCAAAAACTATGTAAAAGGGCCTCATTTTTCCCATCATAGAGTAAATGTCAAATAGACACCCATGAAAGGCAAAATCGCACGCCATAAACAATGACATAGATAATGCACCCCTTTATTTGGGGGGAACTAAATGTGGGCCAGTATCAGGTGCTATGATCTTATCATGTTCCATTTGATTTTTTCATTGAGACCCAATGGAGCGATTGTGCCCAATTGATGAATCCACCTAGTCTCCAAGAGCAGAAGTTTCCCAGCTCTGTCACCCCCCCGTAGGGACCCCGGAACATGATCGATGACCATGTGGCGAAGGGAAGCTAACGTATGGCCCATTTGTAGAAAGTGACGTGCCACCGGCTGGTCAGAGAACCTTTTTGTCAATGCTGATTTGATTGAAGACCGGTGTACAGCCATCCTTTCTCTCACAGTGCGCTTGGTTTGGCCCACATAATAAAGGCCACACGGGCAAATAATTATGTAAATTACGAAAGATGATAAGCAATTTAAGATATAGTTGATTTTGAACCATCTGTCAGATTGAGGATGTTTAAAAGAATCGCCAGTGATCATGTGGGAGCAAGTGGTACAATGTAAGCATTTGTAGCAGCCAGTGGTTCTATGGAGAAAAGATGTCTTAGATGCTTGTTGTTGAACCAAGTTAGTGATATCTGTGCGGACTACTAGATCACGTATGCTTCGACCCCTAGTGAAACAGGGCATGGGCACTTTGTCCTTAAAGCACTGGAGATCCTTGTCTGTTTTAATGATAGGCCACAATGCTTTAGTCGCTCTTTGGACCACCGGGCTACTGGTCTGAAACTCCATTTTCCATGGAATGATGTTTTTCTTATCTCTAACTGTAGGGCATAGTAATGTTTCTTGAGGTATTTTTAAGACCTCTTCCTTGGCTTTAAGTAGGGAGTGTAACTCATATCCCCTCTCCAAAAATTTGTCGACGATTTAATCGATTTCGTGAGCAGATTGATTCACATCGCTGGTGATGCGTGCTACCCTCATCATTTGTGATTTGGGTAATCCATATTTAAGGGGTTTGGGGTGGTGACTGCTCGCCAGCAAAAGGGTGTTCTTATCGGTAGGTTTGCAAAATACTCCAGTAACAATATTGCCGTTGATGATAGATACTTGTACATCCAAGTAGTTTAATGTACGTTGGTCGTATTGGAACGTAAATTTAATAGGTGACTCGGCTGCATTGATCTGGGAAATAAGTTGTAGCAGTAACTCCTCACCCCCTGTCCATAGGACAAATAAGTCGTCGATGTACCGCGCATATAATAAAATATGTTCCAATATTGAGGTGTCCGAGAAGAACAACTTTTTTTCCTCCTGGAACATGAAAACGTTCGCATAGGTCGGGGCGACGTTACTCCCCATGGCGCAACCCGACAACTGTTGGTAGAAACACCCATTATACATAAAGTAGTTCCTAGTTAGAGTCAATTCAAGGAGCTTCATGAACAGATCAGTATCAAGACTAAAAGACTGTTGTTGCAGCACAAAGTTGCGCATGGCTGTGAAGCCCTCCTGATGTGGTATCGATGTGTACAGACTGCTGATATCCATCGTGCAAATCAAAGTATTTTCTGGCACAGTACTGATGGTATTGAGTAGGACTAAAAAACTTGTTGTATCTTTTAAATACATCGGTTGTTGCACCACAATCGGTTGAAGGATGGAGTCCAAGAATTTAGAAATTGGTTGGCACATCGATCCCCTTGCCGATATAATCGGTCGACCTGGCGGACACGTGAGGTTTTTATGAATTTTGGGCACAGTGTAGATAATAGGGACCACTGGAAAGTCCTCGCTGAGTGCCCTCCATAATTGCTCTGAAATGAGACCTTCTAATTTAGCACTGGCCAAAAGGGTGTCGAGTTCCTTCTTGAACTGTAGAGTAGGATCATGCCTCAAGCACTTATAGGTGGCCCCATCAGCTAATTGTCTCTCCAACTCCCGACGATACTGGTCCAGATTTTGTATAACGATAGCCCCACCTTTGTCGGCCGGGTGAATTATGATGTCACGATATGAGCTAAGATCTTTAAGGGCCGATCTTTCTGCTTTAGATAGATTTGGTGTCTGCTGGGTGGGGGTATGTATGTATCTATATACAGAATCATCGATCAGCCTCGTGAAGGTCTTTATAGATGCGTTCGATGATTGGGGATTGAATGTGGATTTACTCCTACTGATTAGGAAGGATTCGTGAGGTCCCTTATCAGGTGATGTTGGTTGAGCTTGAAAATGTTCTTGAAGATGGAGTTTCCTGGAGAATCGATGCAGATCAATATTCCACGTGAAATCATTGAAAAAATTGGTAGGCACGAATGTAAGCCCTTTATTAAGGACCTGCATTTCAATAGGTGTCAAGGACCGGGATGAAAGGTTATAAATTAGATTTTCTTTTGGGAGTTTCGACCTTTTCGTCCTTGCGTTTTGGTGGCCCCGGTGGGTGGGCGTCCTTTTGCCATGGGATCCATTAAGACTCCGGTAGAGTCCCCTAAAGGGGCGGGCTGCCGTTCTATGGCCTCATCTGATCCTCTCGTCGCAAATTCGCTATCACTGTTGGAAGTATACACTTCTCTGGTTTTGTTCTCCCGCCTTTGGCGCCATCCTTGTCGGGGTCTAAATGTCCCTTGTTGTGACAACCTTGATTCAGTCCCAGTCAGCCACCTATAGACCTTATTGTCTTTGTAATCATTAACTACTGTTGTGCGTTTGTTCTGTTTGAACTTGGTCAGTTCTCTCCGATGATCATCGCACAAAGACTGTAGTTTGTGCCATAATTCAATGTTACGGTCTTTTTGTAGATCTACTTTAAATTTGTTCTCTAAGGGATCTATTTTGTTTCTAGTGAGTTTCAGCTCACGCCCCGATTCTTCAATCACCAGGAGCATAAGGTCCATGCTACATTTATTTAGTACTCCCACCCATTTGCGGCAAAACTCTGGATTGTAGTGGCCTATGGTGGGTGAATTACGGACCCTAAAGCCCCTGGGAATCATTAGATCGCGATAATATTGGGAAAGAGAAATGCCGTGGAGGAGGTAATCGATCTCCCTCTTTTTGAGTTTTAATAGTTGATGATATGTTTCCTCAATGGCATCTGTATTGTCAGGAGTTGGCCATGTTTCCGTGAATAATATATTGCTGGCCTCCTCGTCAGTAAAGCTGTGCAGCGAACCTTTCATGGGAAAAATGCCTCTACATCCCATGGGATCGTCAGATGTTGTGGCAGGTGTATGGTGTTCCATCGTAAAAGAGGTATCCAAATAGAAGCGTGAACTAGAATATATTGAACCAAGAATGAGTGCCCTGTCCCGGGAGGAACAGAAATAGTTCCAAAATGTACGTGAACAACAATGGACCGGCACTTCAATGTACGGGCAGCAGCTGCTATATATATATCACACAAAAAATGAACTTTAACCTGCACTCAATTTTACTTAGTATTTAATAAACGGCTGCAATTCTTCCAGAGACAACCTTCCTGTTAATAGGGGCTAAAACACAATATTTTCTATAGTAGTATAGAAGAAGCACCTCAAAGAACCCCAATAACAAACTGTTCACTTCACTTAGATATATTATAGAAGTCCAATGTATAATTTGCTCATAATCCAATTTACAGCGTTATAAATTCTTGGAAGAGATGAATCCTATGGCCATCCATTTTCTGAACGTTAAAGACTTTGGTATGGCTTTCCTCCCATATGGTTGGATTTCCTTAATAGGAAGATACAACTCCTTATCTTCTTTAAGAGATATGTATCTAAACACAGATGCTTGCACCAAGAATACACCCAAAGAAGGCCCAAATTCCACCATTAATATAAAAATATTTATTACATATAAAATATTTTTCAACAGCAATATACAGCCAGATAAAATTTGTAGTTGTATTGATATAGAATAATATCACACCTCAATATGTATATCACCGCTATATAGGGTAGATAAAACACACCCAATGTGTTTCGTCCTTCACCAGGGGTATAACACAATTTTGAAAGTGGGCAAAAACGCCTTATTAGGTGCAATTTTGACAGTGTCTAACAACCCAGCAAGTAGCTCCTTACTCTGGTCTCAACAGGGTACACAGATTTCCTGTTGAGATTAAGGAATTTTATCTTCCTATTAAGGAAATCCAACCATCTGGGAGGAAAGCCACACCAAAGTCTTTAACGTTCAGAAAGTGGACAAGTCGGCCATAGGATTCATCTCTTCCAGGAATTTATAATACTGTAAATTGGATTATGAGCAAATGATACATTGGACTTTTATAATATATCTAATTGAAGTGAACAGTTTGTTACTGGTGCTCTTTGAGGCGCTTCTTCTATACTACTATAGAATATATATATATATATATATATATATATACTGTACATATTTGTCTTAGGGATGTGCGCTGATGCCCTGTGTTTTGGTTTTGGATCTTTATCTCCTTCAAGGTTTTGGATCTGGTTTTGGTTTTACAACCATCCTTGTGTGATTTGGTTTTGGATCTGTATTTAAAAAAAAACAACATAGAAACAGCAGAAATCACATAATTTAGGCCTGTAATTGTTGCTGCAATATTATTAACCTAAATAACATTTATTTCCAGTCATTTACAGTCAATTTTGACCACCTCACAGCTCACAATATTGATTTCATCCAGTGTAGGCCAAAACTTTGCATCAAGCTACCTGGCTAAATAAGTTAAGCGGCAGCAGTGGGTGGAACTAACATGTGGCAGATCAGCTTTCTATATGGCACAGAGTGGCACTGCAGTGGCAGACAGGATGGCCGTTTCATAAACTATAAAATTAAAAATGGCAGGCAGCAATGCCCCAAATAGCACATAATGCTTAAAAAGAGGTGCAAGATGAAATTGTCCTTGGGCCTTTCCATCCACCCTTTTCTTGTATATAGGACATGCAACAGGGACTGCCAATTGTGGCTGAAGCTATTGGTTTGTTTGGGCCCCCACAAAACAAGCTACCAACAGGCAGCTGACATTGATGTGCACAAACTGGCTTTATAGAGACAAGATGTTGTCACCATCATCATCCAATTCCTCACACTCATCAGTGTGTACAATATTTTCTTCACACAATATTAATTTGTCCATGCAGGAATCCACCTTTACAGCTTTAGGTGCCTCTGTATTTTTGGATGTAATTGGCAGTAAAGGTCTTCCTCATGAAATTTGTAGTTCATTTGATAAACAACATATTTTCCACATTTTGAGGAAGTAGCCTCCTATGCCAATCACTGTCAAGGTTTACGGCTGTGCTGAAAACTCTTTCTGAGTACACACTGGAAGGTGGGCAGTTCAAGTAAAGCAAAGCCAGTTTGTGCAAGTGCCTCCAAATTGCCTTTTTTTTTGTCAGTAGTGAAATGGACTGTGTGACATGCCTATTTGGATGCTATCATTAAAATAGTTCTCAGCCATTCTTTGAATGGTGACCATATCAAATGGTGTCACGGGAGAAGTCTCATTAATTGTATACAATTATTTTAGACTCAACCGGATGTTAAAACGTGGTTGTGTTGACTCATCTGCATCACCAGTGGGTCTTTTTTTGAGAAAGTTTAGGTTTTTCCTGGCAGCAACACTTGCTGGAAAAACCTAAGGAGGAGCCATCACTGCATCACGTACCACTTGAGCTGACAATTTGCTTACCAACAGCTCTTTGCATCTCTCCAGATCTGTGTCTGTTGGGAAGAAAGACTCAATGTATGACTTTAACCTAGGATCATGCACAGTCGTCAAATTTTTTTTCTCCGATTGGAAGGTCCTGACAACCCTTGGATCCTTGATATATAGCAATTGTGATCAGTGCTCAACAAAGGGTATCCCAAGTGTGGGATCAGCTTAGTACTGGAGATGTACAGTCTCCAAAAATATACGTTTATGCAGAAAATATGTACTTGGCACTCACCTGGATTATGTGGACTGATAAATAATATGTATAGTGTTGATTAGTTGTGACAGTTAATAAAGACAAATGAGTAGTGGGTATGAGGAATAGTGTTTATTTTTCTGCAGACACAGTGCTCCAGTGTATAGACAGTAACACTATGTAAAATCCCAAGGAGTGGGATTGGTTTCTAGGAAAGTTAGATGGCTCCTTCATTCTGACTCTTTCCATAGTGTAAATAGGATACTATGACTCATTCTAGGCACCTATGCTGCAACAACTTGACTCTGTGGAGTCATTTTTGCAGGACTCATTTTTGAAGTATTGCCTGGGTGGTGATTGTGTCCTTTGAGGGGGTCACTCTCTGTAGATTCACTTTTATTATACTCAATAACAAACTTTTGTTTTACATACACACTTTTCCCACACTTACTCTTACTTACATTTCTGGAAATCTGCACTCTCTCTTACATTCTTTCTTCATTCCTACTTTCAACTTTTTCTTCCCTTATTCACATCATACTTACCATGACCATGTTTTCTTCAACTCCCACCTTCACTCAGTGTCTACCTAATCTTTTGTCCTGCCCCTTGCTTCCACCTTTATGCTTTCCCCCTTGTCTCCTCCACTTTCTCTTCCCCTTATCTCCTCTCCTCTGTTTACCTTCCTCCCCATCTTCTCCCATTACTCCACTTTCATTCTCTTATACTCCACCGGGATCCTACTACCTCACTCCTAATCCCTCCTACCACCCCCCTCTCCATGTCACTTCACCCCACATCCATCCACATATCATTAATCTCCCTTCCTGCCCACCTTCTGCTGGCTCCCCTTCTAGCACTGGAGACTGCACCATCACTACACTCTATTCATCTCGGTCCCCCAAACTAATCTCACCTCCACGCTATAGCAACCCTGATAATCTCATCCAAATCTCTACAACAAACTCTGTCCCTCTATCCTGTGCCCTCTGGAATGCCAGGTCAGTCTGTAATAAACTGGTCCCAACCCATGACCTTTTCATCTCCAACTCCCTGAATCTCTTAGCCATTGCTGAAACCTGGATTTTACCCTCTGACACCAATTCTCCTGCAGCTCTCTCCTCTGGTGGCCTCACCTTTTCCCAGACCCCATGACCTGGGGGTCATCATGGTGGTGGTGTTGGGGTCCTCCTATCCCCTGGTTACTCATACCAACTCATACCCACTGAACCATCCCTTACATTCTCTACATTTGAAGTCCATGCCTTACGCCTCTTCCACCCAGTACACCTCAGAGTAGCTGTCATTTACCATCCCCCTGGCCCTCCCTCCAAGTTCCTTGACAACTTTGCTTCCTGGCTCCCTCACTTTCTCTTCTCAGACCTTCCCTCCATTATCCAAGGTGACTTCAATATTCCAATTGATATCCCCACAGAATCCTCTGCCTCCAAACTCCTTACCCTCACATCTTCACCTAGTCTCTGCCAATGGACCTCCTCACCCTTCCATGTGAGTGGCCATTTGCTTGATCTGGTCTTCACTCACAGATGTGATATTTCTGATCACTCCAATTCCCCTTTCCCACTTTCTGACCATCACCTTCTCTCTTTTAACCTGTCCCTCTCTCCTTCCCCTTCTATACCTCCAAAAGCCACTATCACTAATTGTAACATTGATGCTATCGACACAGTTTCCTTTTCTTCCCAGTTTGACTCTATTCTCTCCCCTATCCTCTCTCTCTCCTGTCCTGACCAAGCCACTTCCCTATACAACGCCTCCCTTACTTCTGCTATGGACTCTGTTGCTCTGGCGATCACTACTCACACTCGCAGATCTACTCCTCAACCCTGGGATTCCAAATGCACCAGATACCTGCAAAAGTGTTCATGAACTGCCGAGCGACAGTGGAGAAGATCACGCTCTATGGCAGATTTTATCCATTTCAAATTTATGCTCTCATCCTATAGTGCTGCTCTTTCCCTCTTTAAACAGTCATATTTCAAGATCCTCATCTCCTCTCAGTCCTCTAATCCCCAGCATCTCTTCACCACTTTCAACTCCCTCCTTTGCCCACCCCCTCCTCATCTCCCCTCCTTGCTCTCTGCCCTTAACTTTGCTACCTACTTTACATCTAAAATTGATTCCATACATCAGGACAACCAGTCCTCCAGCTCTCCACCTTCTCCTTTCCCAGATCACCTATCCCAATCAACTTTACCAACTCTAGCATCCTTCTCCCCTGTATCTGGAGAGGAAGTCATGGCCCTTATCTGGTCCTCCCCCCCTTCCACCTCCCCCTTGATCCTATCCCCTCCCACCTCCTCTGCTTCCTCTCTCTTTCTGCCTGCTCCCATCTTTCCCACCTCATTAACCTCTCCCTCTCATCAGGCACTGTTCCTTCTGCATTCAAGCATGCCCTTGTCTCCCCCATTCTTAAAAAACCTACCCTTAATCCTAACCTTCTTTCTAACTACCAACCCATCTCTCTCCTCCCTTTTGCTTCCAAACTCCTTGAGTGGATTGTCTACAAATGCCTTACCACTTTTCTTTCCTCCCACTCCCTCCTTGATCCTTTTCAGTCTGGCTTCTGTTCTCTCCACTCCACTAAAACTGCCCTCACAAACATCAGCAACGACCTCCTTGCTGCCAAATCCAAGGGCCACTACTCTCTTCTCATTCTCCTTGATCTCTCTGCTTCTTTTGACACTGTGGACCACCCTCTCCTGCTGCATATCCTTCACTCCCTTGGTCTACATGACACTGCCCTCTCCTGGCTGTCATCCTACCTCTCTGACCGATCTTTCTCAGTTTCCTCTCATGACTCCTCTCCCCCCCCCACAGCCTCATACAGTAGGTGTTCCTCAAGGTTCTGTTCTTGGACCTCTTCTATTCTCCCTCTATACTTCCTCACTAGGTGAACTCATCAGCTCTTTTGACCTCCATTATCATCTCTATGCTGATGATACTCAAATCTACATTTCCTCCCCTGATCTCTCCTCCTCTCTTCTGACTCATATCTCCAACTGTCTCCCTGCCATCTCTTCCTGGATGTCCCAGCGATTTCTTAAACTTAATATATCTAAGACAGAGCTGATCGTCTTCCCACCCTCCCACATAACCTCACTTCCCACTATGTCTTTATCAATTAATGGTATAACTATCTCATCTAGCCCCAAAGTGCGCTGTCTTGGAGTCATCCAGGACTCATCCCTCTCCTTCAAACCACATATCCAGAACCTTTCACAGTCCTGTCGTTTCCATCTCAAAAATATTTCTAAGATCAGACCCTATCTCACCCAGGATGCTACAAAAACCCTAATACACTCACTGGTCATCTCCAGATTGGACTACTGTAACCTCCTCCTATCTGGCCTCCCCAAATCTCATCTCTTTCCTCTCCAGTCTGTCCTCAATGCTGCTGCACGGCTTATTTTCCTCTCCAAACACTCTACATCTGCCTCCCCTCTCCTACAAGCCCTCCACTGGCTCCCCTTCCCTTTTAGAACCCAATTTAAGGTTCTCACGCTCACTTACAAAGCCCAATCTTCCCCCATATACATCTCTGATCTCATCTCCCTTCACTCTCCTCTCTGCTCTCTTCGTACAACTAATGCACACTGCATTTCATGCCAGCTGATTACTTCCTCCCACTCCCACCTCCAAGATTTTGCCCGCTCTGCTCCCCACCTCTGAAACTCTCTCCCACTCCCCATCAGACTCTCCACCTCTTTGCAATCCTTCAAATGGGCTCTCAAGACCCATTATTTCATCAAAGCCTTCCAGCTGTCATTCTAACTCCCTGATACATACACCTTCCTCCCCATCTGTGTCACCCCTGTGTGTCTCCCCCCCCTTTTAGAATGTAAGCTCTTATGAGCAGGACCCTCTAACCTCTTGTACTTCTCCCTACTTTAGTTTCATCTACTTCTTACTCACCACTAGGGCACCTAACACTTGGCTGCTTATGCTCTTTTGCTTATCTGGGTGTTATGATCACTAATGTAGCAATATGTATTATCCATGTCCTGGTCATGTATTGTATTGTTCTGTAAGTCGCTTGTCTACAACTTGTTTATGTGCTTTGTAAGGCACTGCAGAACATTTGTGGCACCATATAAATAAATGATAATAATAATAATAATAATAATAATAATACTAATAATAATAATAATAGATAATTACGTCACCATGTGTGAAATCAATGCAGGTGTGTAATCACACCTTGTTGCTAATATGTGATGGGGATGTAAGGAAAACTTGTGTTCACAGGATCCCTTTCCAGATGTCATACATGCCCCCCACTGTTGTAAATGATTATAGTCTGATACAGTGTGCAGCCACGGCATCCCACATGAGTGCTTACCAGTAGACGTCTTCAGCGTGTATTGTCCTCCTGTGACCTCAAAGTGCCCAAAGGGGAGGGGGGAGAGAGATGGAAGTGACTCTCTAGTCAAGAGTTCATAGATCATCCCCAACATCTAGCAGCATGAGCGGATGAATCCTCTTCTTCTGAGGTGTCAGACTACCAGGGCTGTCAAAGTATCAGATAAAAGTCCTGAGTAGGAGAGAGAACTGTGGCAATGTGAGACCATGCACTGGTCTCTCTGCAAGTCTAGTGCTCTGTGTGTTGAGTGGTCATGTGTCAACGCATTTCGGCCACTCTTAAAGAATGCCCTAATTTGTTGAAATGCGTCGACACGTGACCACTGAAATAAAATTATATTATTGGCCTCAAGACTTGATCCAAAAATATATTTCTGTTCCCATTGCCCCATTAGGATGTTTGCATATGAGGGGGCAAACTTCGTGCCCATTGCCATTCCCTGTTTTTGTACAAAAAAATTGCCTTCAAATCCTAAAAAAATATGCTCAAGCATAACTTTAATGCCTCTCAAAACAAATTATTTTTCAGACAGGCAATTTATTTTGAAAGGCATTAAATTTGTCCTTGAGCATCATTTTTTAGAATTTGACGGCGATGGGAACAGAAATATATTTTTGGTTCAAGTTTTGAGGCCAATAATATAATTTTATTTCGAAGATATATTGATGACTTAATATTTATATGGTCATGTGATTTAACAAGTATTGAACAATTTATAGTCCACATTAATAATCATGATTACAACTTGATATTTACAATTAAACAACATGAGGAACATATAGATTATTTAGATATGGTTCTGGAGGGGACACCAGATAAAGAAATTGTCACAGACCACTGGCCGATCTTTCCAGTTACAACAATCTGAGAATCACCACCCATGACTGTTACAAGTTATCTCAGCACGCGTGGTTAAATAAACCTGACAGCTGCCACCAGCAAAGGGGAAGTTTAGTATTAAATACAGGGTAAGCCTTTGCTTTTACCTGCTATACAATTATGCACTCTTAGTAAAAATAGGTAACATGGGCCAAATGAGGCATTGGGTCATAAAAACACAGCTCCAGAACTATAATAAATGTTTTTATTCAATAAAATCTTCAAAACCTAGTTACAAAAATTGCAAGATATAATAATGTTACAATAAAAGGGTTCACACAGATTACTCACAATTTCCAAAAAAGAAAAGAAAATAACAAATTTGGAGAAATGAACCACACCGTTGACTTAAGTGGTCTAGAGATGAAGCAATCCCAATGATGAACTCTGGATCAATCTGTACCTCATGATAGCCTCTCAGAAATGAACAACAAACTATAGTTGAATCACATATTTATGCCTGCCTTTCCAGGCACACCCCGACCCTCCTCCGAGGTGATTTTATCCCTTGTCAGCTCAGAAAGGGTTGTCCAGCTGTCTAAAGCCTCAAGGTTTCCTGGTCATACCTTTCATCCCTTTCTAAAGTTTGAGAAGTGGGCTTAGGTATATAAACATGCACACAGATTTAAATGTACACCTCTGGAGATGGACTGTCTGTTGGTATAAACAACAATTCTTTGATCTCTGCCCCTAAACAGGACACAGGGCTTTTTATGACTGGTATTATCAAGGATCTGGCCAATGGTTATCTAATTTCCCTTGACATCTTTCTTATGTGGGATATACAATTTGACACAATTATAGCTAGCAGGGAAGCAGAATTTCCTATAACCTTTGGTTAAACCTTTGATTGTTCATCTTCAAAGACTTGTCACCCTTCACACATGACTAACATTATAACCAAGTAAAAAAAGGACAAGTTACATCTTTATACCATTAACATATCCTGCACAGTTATGCTCATGCGGACACCCAAATCTGTTTTTTGCTACAGAGATAAAAACTAAGACTTTTTTGTAAAGAAGTGGATGTAAATAGTTTCACCCTTCATCTAGCTGCCATTTGCCAACATGGATTAATAATGTACCCTTTGCCCAATTCTTAAGACTCTGGAAAAATTGCAGTAATGAAAGTCAATTTTGGAATCAGTCAGAGTTACTCAGGGATAGGTTTTTTGAAAGAGGTTACAATAGAGAGAGAAAAAGTGATGGATGCAGCAATTAGAGCTTCAAAATTAGATAGAAAGGATCTTTTAAAAGAGAAAATGGGGACTACAAATGAGGATGTGGTGAGAAATAAACCTTTCATTACACATTTCAATAGAGAAAGTAGAAAGATTAACAACAACGTCCGACTCTGCCCTCCAAACCAAGGATGATTTACAAAAGGTGACTAATATGAAGAACATCTTGGCCCCTAGTAAATTAAAGTTAGTTAAAGAAGAACCAGACATACAGATACAAGTTTCATGGGTAGGAGAACATGCTGTTTCCCCTGTGGAAAGTGCATCTATTGCAAATTTACGGATAAGAGGCCATTTTCTTTTTGTGGGAACAAGGGAGATAACAAGAAATACAGTATAAAGGATACTATTACTTGTAAAACTAACTTTGTGGTGTACTGCACAGAATAACCTGTAGTTGTGGTAAGGCTTATGTAGGGAAAACAAAGAGGAGCTTGAAGTTCCGCATTCAAGAACACTTGCCAAATATTAGAAATAAAGTAATCTCACATAGCCTTCCCTGACATTTTCAGGAAATGCACCAATTGGATGTAAATTGCCTTACCTTCACAGCTTAAGAACATATTTGTGTAAAATAAGGAGAAGGTAGTAGGGAATTAGAGTTGTCATGAAGGGAATCCTACTGGATCTACAATTTAAATACCTTGTACCCGGAGGGATTTAATGAAAATATTGATATTGTGGCTCTCAACTGACTGTAACTATTTATCATTTTTAGGGTTGTATTTGTCGAAATCCATGTGCTAATGTAAAATTATAGGGCAATGTGGAGAATTGTGCCCCTTAGTACATTGTCCTCAAGTTGAAGGCTGGGTTAAGCATTTTTACTCTGACCATTCGAAGCTTTTTGTTGACTAGAAGAGATCAAGAGTAAAAACATTCAGGGTTAATACTCATTATAGGTCATTATAGGTCCACTTGGTTATCACTAGGTCTAGGATATATATAGTAAGGTATAGACTATGGATTTATATAGTAAGGTATATGTATAACTTAGATTTTGTAGCGTTTGAAAACATTGGCAGTCTTAGCTCAATAAGGAGGTTTTATAAGGGGGAATAATTTTCTATAAACTAATATTTATAAATTGATTTTCTTGTATAAACAATTTAGATATATTTCCTAAGAATAAGGTACCTTGTATTTGCTTAATTGAGATACTTGTAAGTGCACTACTAGTTATATATATTAGTAAGGTTTGTAGTATAAATAAAATAGTAGCAATGCATCTATATTATCATCACTGTATACGAACACCAATTATGTCCTCTTTACATTTATAAGGGGAATAAACTTAACTTGAGTTCTTTAAGTATGAACGATGCTAAATATGAGCTCTCCAACTATGGCCACCGCAATTTAAACTTTAACAAAATAGCCACCGCTGAGCTGATAGAGGTATCTTTCCCTAGTTCATTGTTATCACTGTCCGTGGAAGCTAAGCAAGAATCACACAGTTGGAAGAGATTGTATGGGAGTGTCTATTGGTAGAACCATATTGGTTTGTACTAGTCAGGTGACTGGAGATGTCCAAGATAGACAGAGATGCAGTGGAACACGAGCCAGGAGTCCTGGAATGCACGCTGGGTATTTTGGATAAACCGGCTCCTGAATCCAGAAGTATCAATTTACTAACATATATCTCATTTTGCTGATTACTATATGGTTACAATGTTGAACCCATGGAGATAATAAGATACCATATATTGAATAGAAGTGTTTATTGTCAGTTAGAGAAGGTTATTTAGGGTTAATTAGTTCCCATTCTAACGAAGTGAAGGAAGTGATATCACACTCTAGGAAGGATAAAAGGAAGAGAGTGGGAGCAATAGACACACACTCACTGAGGTTCTGTTGGTCAGTTAACAAGTCTGGGTAAGTTCTCTGCTGAATTCTCTATATTGACCACAATTAGTGTTGATTACTTTTTGTTATATTTGTATGTTTGTAATATTGATGATTACTTTATATGATAACTACAAACTATGATTATAAGATTGGGGAGTTATTTTCGTGATTATATTCTGGTGATTATATCATATTATTAAATAGAAGACAGCTTTTTAATATGTAAAAGGAGAAATGGATATTTAATTGTTCTCTGAAGTTTGTCTTTGTCTAATTAAGCATTTTAATAGATACTTTGAATAGTGACCACTATTTGTAAAAAGTCTAAATAGTAATGTATATAGGGATATTAGTTGTCCCATGATGGTGGTGTCATCCTTTGTTATATAACAAATATATCATTTAATATACTGTAGTTGTCTAAGGCACATATGCACTTTTGTCTGAGAAACTTGTTTTCACTTTTACAATAATTTAGGTCTATTTTATATCAGTATCGATACCATTGAAATTCTACTCAGTTGGTCAAGTCTATCTAATTATTGAAATTCTGTGAATATGGTTACAATGAACCATGAATTTAGAGATTCTGAAATTTATGTCTATCTGTTTTTGAATTATGTATATAGTTTTGTTCTTAGAAACTCTCTCTGACACTTTTAGGCCATATTTAGATGTGGGTGAATTTCAGAGAAACCCCTTTGAGTCATATGAACTGTTTGTATTATCACAACATTGAGTGGTAGGTACATCAAATTTTTAAGAGATATGATATGTTTTATTTTATATATCCAGTTTAGATCTGTATGGTGATTTCTATAAAATTGGGGAAAAACTATATTAGCCTTAACCTTGAAGAATCTGAAAAGTTTATATGAACCAAAGATCAAAAATTTGTTATTAGCATTTTAAAGTTTTGCATCAACTGTTTACACCATTTTTTTCTTTTTCGGTTAAAAGTTATCCCTGATGAAGTCCTTATAACAGGGGTCAGGGAACTTTTTTACCTTTACCCCAAAATATATTTAGATATGCTGATGTTACCCCCTTAATTTGAAAGGAAGGATATCATATAGTAGTGTTCCCATATAATGCCCCTGTAGTAGTGCCCCCATAGTTATACCCCTTTAGTAGTGCCCCATATAATGTCCCTGTAGTAGTGCCCCCATTGTTAGGCCCCTGTAGTAATGCCCCCATATAATACCCCTGTAGTAGTGCCCCCATACAATGCCCATGTAGTAGTACCCCCATATAGTGCCCCTGTAGTAGTGCCCCCATATAATGCCCCTGTAGTGCTGCTTGTACAAAAAAAACACCTTAATCCCTGCTTCTACATCTGTTGCTCACCTGTCCACCTGGCTGCTCCTCGGAACTATGGGAGAGAAATCATGACATCTCTCCCATAGTGCACATGGAGAGAAGCAGAAACTGGAGTTTAGAACAGAACTCCAGCCTCCGGCTAATGCGGCACTGCAGGGAAGGAGCCAGCGCCTGCTGGTAATAACATCTCAGCAAGCATCCAGCTTAGAGCCTCCCTACGGTACAGCCGGGCATGCATATGAATCATTCTATATTATAGAATGATTCATATGCATGCCCGGCTGTCTGTCCATTACCCACAGGAATTTAATTTTTACCCCAGTGGGGTCATTTACCCCTTTTCCCTGACCACTGCCTTATAAGGACGCAATGTGTGGGGTTGTTATTATTATATAGATCTGTCCATTTGGTTGGGTCCCAATGGTGTGAACTCAAACTTTAAGGTGCGACAGTCTATTTAAATGTTTGTTAATCACTTGTGATGTAAAACATTACTATATTTTATGGAGTAATTTTAAGTTTAATGAAATCAATTCTTACTAAGAGTGGCCTTTTGGCCTGTTATGTCTGGGTTTCTCTTGGTGCAAGGGTTTCATTGCAGTTAAGACCACGGAAGGAACTATTACTTGGAAATAACTAATTTATTGTGTTTCTGTTCTATGGAGTGCAGAACCAAGAGGGTAATTTCAAGTTCAACCGCAAAAAGGAATAACTATTTCGATGTAATCCACATTTGTCACAAATCCAGAACTGGTGTATTGGAGTGTTTCAATTCTCCCATAACCTTTTTAATCAATTAAATATACCTGTATTGATCAATATGTGTTCAAACTAGGGGTGAGCGGGTTCGGATTTCTGAAATCTGAACCCCCCCGAGCCCCCCCGATCCAAGGCAGATCCGAGTCAGGCTCAACTTTTCCCGCCTGACTCGGATTCTGAAATCGAGGCAAAACGTCATCATCCCGCCTTCCGAGTCTCGCGGGTTTTGGATCCTATATAAGGTACCCGCGTCAGTGCCATTTTCTCACTCGGCTGTGGACAATGAAGAGGGAGGATGGGAGTTAGGGCTGGCTGGGCTGTGTAGTGTAGTGTAGTGCAGAGTAGTGTTGTGCTGTGCTGTGCTGTGCTGCGCTGTGCTGCTGTTGTCCATAGGGGCTGTGTCCACTACTTCAAAGTCCATAGGGGCTGGCTGTGTTGTGCTGCTGTTGTTAATAGGGGCTGTGTCCACTACTTCAAAGTCCATAGGGGCTGGCTGGACTGTGTTGTGCAGTCAGTTGTCCATAGGGGCTGTGTCCACTCCAAAGTCCTGTGCAGTGTCCCAGTCCTAAAGGGGTGCTGTAGTGTTGTCCAGGGGGTGCTCTGTCCATCAGGGGTGCTCCCCCCAAGTGCTAAAGAAAAAAATATTTTTTCTGTGTTTGTGAATTGTGTGCGCAGTAGCCGCACGTGCATCAACAAAGTAGTGCCAAGCGTGCACCTGTGTCATAAGTAAAGGGGCAGCTGGCTTGACTGTTAAAGGGTGCTGTAACCCCCAAGGTACACTCCAGTCCAAACCAAATAAAAAAATATTTTCTGTGTTTGTGAATTGTGTGCACAGTAGCCTCGCATGCATCAACAAAGTAGTGCCGAGCGTGCACCTGTGTCATAAGTAAAAAGCCAGCTTGCTTGACTGTTAAAGGGTGCTGTAACCCCCAAAGTACACTCCAAACCAAATAACAAAATATTTTTTCTGTGTTTGTGAATTGTGTGCGCAGTAGCCGCACGTGCATCAACAAAGTAGTGCCAAGCGTGCGCCTGTGTCATAAGTAAAGGGCCGACTGACTTGACCGTTAAAGGGTGCTGTAACCCCCAAAGTACACTCCAGTCCAAACCAAATAAAAAAATATTTTCTGTGTTTGTGAATTGTGTGCGCAGTAGCTGCACATGCATCAAAAAAGTAGTGCCAAGCGTGCGCCTGTGTCATAAGTCAAGGGCCGGTTTGGACATCTGGTCCGGACTGAAGGACATGCCAACAATTTCTGACAAGTCTACTGTCACTGCATATGATACTGTCCTCAAAGCAGCAGCGACAAGCGTGCGTCTGTCTGTTAAAGGGTGGTGTAACCCCCAAAGTGCGCTCCACAAACAATAAAAAAATTCTTCTTTTTTTTTCTGTCTTTGTGAAATGTGTGGGCTGTAGCCGCACCTGCATCCTTAAAGCAGCAGCAACAAGCGTGCGTCTGTCTGTTAAAGGATTACATCGGTGACAGCATCCAAGTAGGCATGTCAGACAGTCCGGACCTGTACTGGCAGGAAAAAGAAGCAATTTGGAGGTCCCTGTACAAACTGGCTCTATTTTATCTGAGTTGCCCCCCCTCCAGTGTGTACTCCGAAAGAGTGTTTAGTGCAGCCGGGAACCTTGTCAGCGAAAGGCGTAGGAGGTTGCTTCCACAAAATGTGGAGAAGATGATGTTCATAAAATGAATTATCAACTCTTCCAGGGAGACCAGCCTCCAGAACGTACAGAAGGACCTGTGGTTGTGGATTCCAGCAGGGACGAATTAATACTCTGTGAGGATGAGGATGTAAACAACACTGAAGAGGGTGAGGAATCGGTGGATGAGGAGGATGAGGACATCTTGCCTCCGTAGAGCCAGTTTGTGCAGGGACAGATTAATTGCCAGCTTGTTTTGTGGGGGCCCAAACGAACCAATAATTTCAGCCACAGTCGTGCGGCAGACCCTGGCGCTGAAATAATTGGTTGTTAAAGTGTGCATGTCCTGTTTATACAACATAAGGGTGGGTGGGAGGGCCCAAGGACAATTCCATCTTGCACCTCTTTTTTTTCTTTGAATTATGTACTGTTTGGGGCCTAGTTTTTCAAACTGCCATCCTGTCTGCCACTGCAGTGTCACTCCTAGATGGACCACGTGTTTGTGCCGCCCACTCGTATCTCTTAGCATAGTCATCCAGCTACCTCGGTGCAACCTTTTGGATATAAAAACACTATTGTGAGGTGTGAGGTGTTCAGAATAGACTGGAAATGAGTGGAAATTAAGGTTATTGAGGTTAATAATAGCATAGGAGCAGAAAAACACACAAATTCTGTGAGTTTAGCTGTTTTTATGCTTTTTTTAAAAAAAAATACAGATCCAAAACACAAAACCCAGAACCCAAAACACGGAAGGGTGGTTTTGGCAAAACCAATCCAGATCCAAAACACGAAGAAAGATCCAGATCCAAAACCAAAACACAAAACACGAAAAGTGGCCGGTGCACACCCCTAGTTCAAACCATTAGCGCCAATCTTTTGTTGTTTTCAAATATTTTTGGTAACCCTTCTAACAGGGGACGTAAAGAGAGGTGCAGGATGCCTCTTATTTTGAGAGCCTTGTCCAGCTAATAGAATTATTCTAAATTTAAGCGCAAGTTAAAGGCATCTGTTTGATATAAATATATGTATATATATATATATATATATCTCCCTTAGTACTTATATTTTCTATTTTTGTTTTGGGAACACATGTTTTGTGTCTATGTATCCTTTATTATATATACAAGTTGCATATCATTCCACTAATATATTCCTAGATATCTTAAACATATATGTTTTTCCAACTTTTTATTTTCATATATTTCATAGTACACATATTTTTACAAACATTTTTTCATACACAATTATTTACACATGGATTTCATTTTATTTCACTGTATGATACACACTATTTGATATTTGACTTCAGGATATTTCCACACTGCACAGTTATCATATACATGATCATTAAATTTTTTTCATCTGCTCTCCCCTATCAAGCAGGATGGTGCTGTTGATTAGGGTTGCCATGGAGACGCATGATGTTATCGAGGATGGCCGAGTCCGGGCTTCCCCATCGGAAGTGCCAGCCACTGGTCAGGTGAGTCCAGCATGCACACACACGCCCATTCATCAAACACACTATTAAGGTAAGACACTTAATTTGTTCACTTTTTATGCACTGGTCCTGAAGACAAGGTCTGTGGTGACCGTGAAACATTGACATACTTGGTGTATTATGTTACCCAGCTTATTATAACATTGGGGGTCAGCAGTCATAGCTTTAGCATGCACGCACACCTGTGGAAGACAGCACAAGATGGTCACCACACATTGCACATGTGGCACCAGACAAACAGAAATGCAAAGAAATATGAGATATGTCCGATGTCATAGATGATGTAACACAAGATGGCCATGGTGTTATCTACCTCTATATGGTGGGTATCTAGAGACTTACCATTACCCAATGAGTAAGTCCAACAGGATGAAATGCACTGGGACCACTTAACCAGCCTCTCCCAAGTGTGGACTTTCTTAGTATGATTTTGACTATTATTCAGTTAAGCACCTTTTATTGATTTAGTAATCTTTTTCCTGTGTTCCATATCCTTTTGAAATATATCTGATGAGGATCATTTCTGCTTGATATAAAGCCTATTAAATATCTACATCAATTTTAGGGCCACTATAACATATTGGAATAATCACCAGGAGTATATGATTACATGCTAATATTTTGGTGCTATCTGGTATGCAAATCTTATTAATATTTCCACACTTTCTACATGTGAACTACTACACCATATATTATTTTATTATCTTTGGTTCATTTGAGCCCCTTCTCTAAGGTTTCCAGCCGACTGAACCCTGAATCCATCTCATCTTTGGAAATTTCCTCATTAGAATTCATATAAGCTTTAAAGATTTTTTATTTGGTATGCACATTTTTATTTTGAGCACTTGCACTCCATATTTAAATACTACACTATTAGGCACATGTCTGTTCTAAACCTCTTTTCTGAAAACCTTCATCCAGCTTCCAAATGGATTTACAGAAAGACAGCTGCCGCCATTACTAAAAGGATTTGTGTTTTTGAAACAACTGCTCATATCAGAAAAATTCCGGGGTACTAATCTGTAGGCTATCTTTAAACACCCCCTATCTCTCTCTCTCTATCTCTCTCTCTCTCTCTCTCTCTCTCTCTCTCTCTCTCTCTCTATATATATATATATATATATACATATGTTTTAGGTGTTACAATTTACTTCTGCACAATGTTACCATATAAACATAATAGTATAGAACAATCCGTGTCCATCTCTAGTAATAATTAAACTAAAAAAAATATTTTCTTGTATTTATAAAGGGATGCTGGGAGTCTATTTTAGTGGTTTTAAATACCTGTACCATATTAAAATTTATATTTTAAACTTAATTTTCTAAAAAGAGTGCCTGCCCCACAAAGTCATGGTCATTCTCTTCCTCTCTTTCAGTTCCTTGTTTGATAGAGAAACTGTAAGATATAAGGGATTGAAAGTGGAGGTTTCCCAGAATAGCTTTATAGAATAGATTCTTACTTGACTTGAAAGATTTGTGTGTTAATTTCCCAAGCATATCTCCTTTTATTAGTGCTGCCATAGGGGCCAATGCTGAGAGCAGTTTATGCCCAGGAAAAGCAAAAACAAAAGATTTTTTTCCGAATATGCACAGCAAAGAACATTACTGTGATATGGCCCACTCTGCCTGTGCAGCATATGCAATACATTTACTCCAACTTCAATTACTGATGGAAAGCAACACAAGCAGATGATCATAAGCATTTACAGGGTCTTGGTAAATTGTGTGCATGAAACACACCCTCCTGGGCATAGACTATTCTCATTCATTTACCTCACCTCAACACCCCCTATGCCTGGACATAGTACACTTACCTCAACCCAACCCCCCTGCTCATACCATGTTTAGAGGTTTCTCTTTTGAGGAGTAATTAGTGCCCTGGTAACAGGAATATTTACAACATGGACAGATGTTGATAACAAGAGAGACTTTTTCACCAGTAATCTGGATTATATCCTAGCATTCCTCCTTTTACCTATGTTCATTGTTTCTCCCAATGATTAGGTTATTAGCCTGCATTGCATTTTATTACAGTAGCAACTTCCACAAACATTTTATACACAGACTCCTAGCAGTATAATTTAAGATCCATATACCTTATATTAGTTCCATTGAGCCTATTGGAACTTAATGTAACCCTTGATTAATATATCAAAATTGTCAATTTACTGTACCAGACACACATTTTCTCAATATGTGTAACTATATATTATTAACTTCCTTACATTTTAATAAACCGTAATTGGAACCCTTCTTTTAATACTATAGGTGCATCTAGTACTATCTTATACATTGCATAGACTACACCCCACATTACTCATTTAGTTGATTATACTCCAGAGGTGAGCGCTATCTATATACAATTCTTTCTTATTGGGGAGGTTGGTGACCTCCAATGCACTGGCGCTCCTAAACCACTAGCTTGTGTGGCCAATTTACATGCACTATCTTTCCTTATTACTAATAATTATTAAGTACATTTACACTACTGCAAGAAAAGATAATCTGATTTGATTTTTAAAGGGAAAACAATAGCGATGGAGCTGAATATATTTAAATATATTTGAATATACTTTATATGATAACTTTTGCACTTAATAACTATTGAAAATATTGTTAATGCAATATATAGTAATGTTTTGTAGCCATTCATGTAAACTTACCTGTCTGGTGACCTTTTACAGTAAACAGCCCCTCCGTGATCCTGTGAATAAACATGAAGACAGATATATCTGAAATCTGATATGTCTTCTTCACACTGTGTATGTGCAGGCAGTGCCTTGCACTCCAATGTCCAATCACATGACAGGGTGGATGCCAGGTGCAAGGGGAAAAATTATGGGGAAGTAGAAAGAGCAGTGATGCTCCTCTGCTCCTATCCCCTACAGAGGGAAGCTTCATCTTATTTTGCCATCTCTAGATGGTGAAGTGAAATTGAGAAGCAAAATAGAAACAGGATGTTTCCAATCTTCTATATACTAGTGTATGGGGAAGAGATTCTAACACTAAACAGGGGAACTTCTGGATTAATCTTAGCCTTCTCCATAGTGAATCCCTTCGTGAATACCAGGAAGCAGTGAAAAGCCCTGTTTTCCGAAGTACTTCATGAAACAGGGCTTTTCACTGCTGCATGAATAGACCCTATAATACATAACAGTTTACTAGGCACACAATTATAAGACTTTACTAAGTTACTCTGAGAATTGATTTCTATTCTAATTCTTAGTGTTGTGATAAACTATTCTATTAAAAGAGTACTAATAAGTGACTTTAATCCTCCTTTTTTGTATGTAAATTACATGGTTCATTAATGTGTACAGATTTGTCCTCATACACTGTTGCTCTAGTCGCACCAAATAGCCCCTCTCAGTGTGCCAGGTTCCAGGTGATGTGGTTGCACCAAATTCATTCAAAATGTGTATCTTATTCGCATAAATAAAACAACTGTGACCAACAAAACTATATTGCTATCTTGCACTGATCACTTTGATATGCAACATTTTTATATCTGTGTGCAACTGAGTCAAAATCTGCATAAGACGGGCTCCAATGTGAGAGTCTGCTGCTTTTTCTTATGTCAAGTTCCATTGCTGCATCTGTGATGCACATAACATGCCCAATTTAAAGAAATATATGGAATGCTACTCCTCTCAGATTGTCTCAGATCACCGGGCAACGCTAGGTGTATGAAGACTAATCTGTATGTGTGTGTTGTTATGAGTTCAGAAAGATAAAAATATTGTATATACAGGAAATTATTATTCCAATAATCTGTTGTTTAGAACCAGAGGAAAGAGGTTTAAGCCTGAAATATAATTTACAACTTTACTTGAAATTCTGGGATAACTGCTGATTTGCTTGAGAAACGGTCCAGAAGATGTAGTTTAGGTACTTTAGCGGAGACCAAGGCAGCTGGAATCAACCTAGTAATCTCCTCTTGAGCAGCTAAATGAAGAAAAAAATCTTGGACCACCTGAGATAGGGTCTAAATTTGATTTGCCCCCTCCTCAGGAGGCTTTGGTGGAGCATATTCCATCTGAACGCAAGTGCCAATTCAAGTTATATTGTTAAGGATCAGCCAGGAAATCACAAACTCCTAGAATCATGCTATAGATGTCTTCACAGTCATCATTTTTCTATAGAGATGAATATTCTAACCAGTACTGGGATGCCTCCAGGACTTAACTCAGGATAGTAGGAGCTTAGGTAAATAACCAGGTGGCTAAGGAGAGTGGAGCTGGTGTGATGACAAGATTAAGAATGAAGGCCAAGAACAGTGTGCAAACTGAATAGGGACCAGATGCTGCTGGAGTACTGATAGACTGCAGTGGAAATGGAGGTGTACTAGTGAGCATGATAAACAATAAGAACTGGCACAGCAGGGAAGAGAAGATAATGGCAAGGTCCATCACGATCCAAGACAGGCACATCATAGTCTAAAACAAGGGATCTACAGGATGCCAGCAGACAGGATAGATCAGGAATACAACAGGCAGGTCAGCTAACTTGCAGGACAAGAAGGCTATAACCAGCAGTGAGGCTAAGTCCTCAATGCATTATACCCTGTGACAGCCCATGGGAAAACTAAATTCCTCATACAATCTTCACCACCAACACCATCATCATTGGCCTCCTCAGGAACAGTATTAAGTAGTTATATATCACTGGATCAAAAGCAATATGACTCCTGCATAGAATCCATAATTTCAAAGAAGAATTTCTGGATGCTAGGGAAGCTGCTGTTGGGAACCAGAATAAGCCTAGTTTCCATCAATTGTCTGTCAAATGCTCATTTGAAAAGGGAAACAAGTATGACAGCCATCATCCTGTAGCACAGCATATCACCAAAGCCAGGCCAGCCATGTTGGCACATTATCTTCTCTCCTATAAATTTTACTTGTTTCAGCCAATTAATAGAGGTTATGTGCCCATGCTACCAAATTCCATCTTGATTGCATTTATCTCAAAAGCAATTATATAGCTATGCAGGGAGGTCAAAGCAAAAGCAATTACTTCCTTTGAAAAGGACAGTGTACCTACTATCTACCTAACTATGGATATGTGGACAAGCAACAGTGGTCAAACAAAACACTACATGACTGTGACATCACACTGGATAGGTGTATCACCCTCAGTAACATCTCTAGCAGTGGCAGCATCATCATCTTCATTATAATCCTCATTCTGTCAGCCCAGATGTGCTAGTACACAATGCCAAATCATTCACAGGTAAGCTACTCCATGTATTGCTATAGCAACTTCACAAAGATACATAATTATTAATAAGTTTAATGTCTAGAAAATGCCATGATGACTTTAATCTGCATCCCATATTTAGTCTTTCCTTATTGAAAGTATTCATGATGTTGTAAGAGGGCAGTATGGGTGATCCTTCTGTTTGGTGTGGTTCAGATAACAGACACAGAATGGACCTCAAAAGGAAAGAACAGGACAAGGCTTCAGGAAGGTCCCTGCTTAATACAATGGAGCACCTTACTTTCATATGTATCCCTTCTCAAGGTAGAGTGGAAGATCATTATTGGCACTTTTGGCCGAACTCGAGTTTCATCTATGTATGCTTGTGCACCAGGTTGAAACTGCAACCTTGCAACCTAAATTGCCAAATGGGCCTAATGCTCAACTCCCTAATGGGGCATGAGCCTAGTGCCTAACTTAACCTAAGGTTGTGGTCCTTCTGTCCATTCTAATTTTAAAGTTTAGGCCTAGTGTCTGTTCTAGCTTTGGGAGCTCAAGTGTAACACCTGTTCACCTGGTAGTCTAGCGGGGTTAAAGTTAGGTGAAAATATCCCACAGGTGCCTACCCTGTATGGATGGAGAAACTGCAGTGAGGAGACTTCATTAAGCTCTTTTGCCAATCACTACTGCTAGCCTCCCCAGTCCTCAGCTTTTTTCATTGTCTGGATCTGCTACCTTCCTTTAGGCTCAGCTGCCAGCCAACAGTCTTCTCCTGCTTCCCCTTCCTTGGAGGTTCATCTTATGTTCTCACTGATGACAAACTGAACTTTGAGTGGTCACACAAGATATTTTAACATTCTCACTGCCTTTTGCAATTTCAAATTTATTTCAAACATTTTGTAGTATTTGTCATACAGTGTGTGCACAGCTTTTTAGAAAGTACTGCTTTTCCTCATTAGATTACTATTGTAATGACTGGACCTTTGCGTCTCTCTTCTTTTTTTTTAATTGCAAGGATGATGAATATTTCTTTCATTTTTTCGCTAATTGTTCTTTAGGCTTGAAATTGTCAGAAAAAAATGCCCTATTTTTCTTTTATACTAGCCACCTTATTTTTACAGTACAAAAAAGACTTTTGTTTCTGATGACCAGTTGGGTACTAGCCAGATGGTTTTAAAGCTTTCTGTTAAATTCACATCCAGAAAGTGACACTTGTTTTAAGACATGTTATCAGTCTGTCTGTTTTTAGTACTATCATTTTTAAAAAGTTTACTTAATTTTGTTTATGGCCTCACCATGTACCTATGTTTTAGGATGTTTTTTATTTGTATACAGCTAGAGGTCTGTAATATGTATTAGCTCTAGCATTTACATAACCTTGGTGGTGGAAAAGCTGCATTTGCAAATAGCTAATGACAGATTCTACATTTGATCTTCAATCTTTTACCCAAGACAGTCTTTTCAACATCATCAGTATCCACTTTTTAAAAGGAACTGAACTCTAAATCTGCCATCATTTTATTTCTATGTCAGTTGCCAAAACTTTCTATTTATCTCTATTGTATTCTATAGGTGAAAATGGGGAAGGAAAAAGAGGGACAAGAATATTCACCGCACCGATCCTGAATAGATCTTAATCAATAGGATGTAATAGGTATGCTATGGCCACCTCTGATATGTAATATAGTAATATGATATCACTAATAATACAGGGTGGTGCTGCTTCCCAGAGTAATGTATAGGAATGAGATTAAGAGGGGGTATCAGTTCACCTCAACCAAGGAAACCTCAACCAAGGAACTCTATAGGGGTGCACTCTATTTAGCTAAAATGTCATAGATAAAACAACTTTTATTTATATCTGCAAAAGAATGAAATATAAAAGGACTTACAAATATATTTAAGATATCTGACAAAAAGAGTGATAAGAGTGGGTAGAAAGATCTTGGTTATAATAACCCAGATAAGATTGACAAAATATAGAAAAAACATATAGTGGACATTACAACATGAAACATGTATAACAATAATAAAAAACACCAGGTCAAAGATGTTAGAGGGTTGCATTTGATAGAGATGTGATATGACAGCCTTAATTAGTAATGCCCAAATAGGGTTGTAACAGAGAAAGTAAACAGAAAAATAAGGGGTATGAGATCCAGTACTAGGCTCTGCTGCTCCTTACACACTAATGAAGTGGAGGAAATGGAGTGAGATCTCCTAGTAAGGTAACCCCTAGGAATAATGGTCAGCAGTGGTCCTGGTCGTCAATCCCATTTACCACCATATATTGTCTTACTATGTAGCATTGGACAACAAATACTGTAAGTGGTTTGATAGGTTGATATGAGGGCCACTGGGATGGTATAGGTAAGGTGCTAGGAAATGCTTCTGTGGACCAAGTAGGAGGTGTGTCACCTCTGATGGTTACAATAATGATCTAAAATTATAGTAACCAAAAATTGGGGTATATATTCCCTGGTGAAGGAATATAATTCAAGGCCACCTCATATAGTAGGGATATGGGTTACTGAAATGTATAGAGTAGAGGGGGCTAAAGATTCCACAACCAGGCTCTGCTGCTCAGGTTCATACACAATTGTAGAGGAGGAGGAGGAGGAGTGAGAGATATGCTGGTGCGGTAGTCCCAATAAAATAAAGTTAAGAAGAGGTTCCCATCATCAACCCCAATTTCTACTGTTGGTTGTCATACAATAAGGCCTCAGATAGCCAATGAGAGAAACCTCAGGTTGGTGTGAGAATCACTTCGGAATTGAGTGAGAATAAAGTACAAAAGGGGATAATTTCATCTGTTGCATAAAAGATCGAACATTAAGGCTGTTCAGAAAATCAAATACTGGTCATACAATAGGTAATGTATGCAACCTTCAAAACCAGTACAAGCACAAGTCAAAATATTTCACTTTAACATAGTCAGTGTGCAGAGAACAAAAAAATTCCTGAATAATAAAATGTGATTTAATATCCTGCAGAATTATATATACAAGCAAATACATGTTTGACAAATTTTCACTGATTGTTAATCATAGAACAATGATAGGAAAGTGTAACGCAGCTCAGATGAAGCTATGATGACAGTGTCCCGTATCACATAGTATCAAACATGAAACACCATGAGGATTATAAAAACTCAAATGCTACCTCATAACAACAAAATTACATGCACTCTCAGTTGTCAGCAGATATGAGCATGAGAGAGTTTATAGAACTGCAACAGGCAACTGGTCAAATGTATAGAGTAGATCCTATCACAATTACTAACAGTGCATAACAATCTCTGTGCACATAATGTCAAACTGTGTAAAGTCAGGGAGAGTATATCATTTCCTTGCAATGAAAGGGTAAATCCTAACTGCCATAGCAAGTTCTATCCTGTGGAGTAAATGTGTACATAATTGTACCTTGTCTGTAGCATATCACATAAGAATACACAACCTGGTGTTGGGGTGTCCCATCCTGCGCAGTCACGGGACACCCGTGATTCAGCTTAGTCAGTTACATGGTGTGTGTGATCTATGTTTGATTATGCATCCAATCAGGAGGGTCAACAGGATGGCGGGCATATGCATCAGCCTATCACAGACGGAGGAATGGAAGAGTGTGGGACAAAGGTAATCCCCACACTTGTAACCATAATAGAGAAAACGCAGGATAAGAGAGGGGAGAGAAGGATGGGGCTTGTCAGCTGATACTAATTGCATTAAATAATATTGCTGTGAGATTGTGCAATCATTACAGTTGTGTAAAAAGGTAACGGGGTATGTGTGTTAATGTAAACAAAACGATGTGTATGATATGAATAAAATGAATAAAATAGTTATGTATTACTATGTCTCATAGTAGGGAGATGGAAGGGGATCCACAAGGTACAAGATAAAGGTGAGGATCTAATAAGGTAAAGACGATGTTAGATATATACATCTATATAACCAATGAATGATCCTATTGGTCCATACAGTGTGTTAATAGATGTGTGGCATGCAGTATGTCATGTGATTGGAGATAAGACTAAAAAGTATTGTCATGACTTATATCGGTGTGAATAGTTATAAATAGAGTAAAAAATAAAATAAAACTAATAGAAGTGTTAAATATATTTGAATTCATATGGGGTGTACAACCTAATAATTCAAATGGTTAATGTTATACTAAAATGTATAGAAAATTCCAAGGGAATGGTGTAAGGTACATAAATAGTGCAGGAGAGAGTATTGGTATTGAGTGTTACCATGTGGTGTGGTCAAATGGGTTGAGAAGAGGATATAAAAGGTAAGTATTTCTCTGTGTAATAATATAGTATCAGACTAGAAAGGGGCTATAGCTGTTATATTTATTCAATCCACCAGGAGTGAGTGTCCCCAGGCTGAAAATCCATTCCGTCTCCTTTTTAAGGAGATTGTTTCCTAAATCTCCACCTCTTATGCCCATGCTGATTCTTTCGAGGCTGAAGGCTTTCAGAGTTTGTGGGTTCCCATTGTGTTTCAATAGAAAATGTCTTGCGACTGAGGAAATTTTTCTAATTTTAATGAGATCAGAGCGGGCATTTCTAATGTTACCACATGTTCAAGTATGCAGAGTTTAGTTGTCATTCCCACATATCTTTGACTGCAGTCACATTGTAGGCCGTATACTACTCCTATGGCTTTGCAGGTTAAAAAACTTCTGATTTTCATCGAGTTGTTGTGACTGTCTTTTACCACATTGGCTTTAAGGATATATGAACAGGCCTCACAACTTCCACATGGGTAGGTGCCCGTAAGTTTAAAAGATTTTTTGGGGGTCAGTTCAAAATGGCTGTGAACTAGATGATCCTTTAGAATTCTAGCCCTTCTCCAGCTCATTGAAACCTGTGTTTCCCAAAATGGGATCTGATTGTAGGATTGGCCAATGGGTTTGAATGTTTTTCTTCAGTTCTTTCCATTCCCTACTGTAATTGGCTACAAATCTGATCTCATCCATGTCTTTAGATTGTTTTATCTGAGAAAAGACCAATTTTCTCTTGCAGATTTGAGAGCCAGAAATCTAGATTTCTTAATCAGACGGTTCTATAGCCCCTCTTACGTAGTCTGTAGATAGTATACGTAGATAGTTCAAGGCTTTGTGCTGCAAAAGTTTGGTCATCTGAACAATTGTGCCTAAAGCAAAGAAACTCCCCTTTGGGTATGTTCAGGATGTTGGGTGGGAAATGGCAGCTTGATTTATGCAAAAGACTATTAGTTGCTGTCTTTTTCCTATGCAGGTCATGATTTTTAGGTCAAGAATGGTGATGCATTTGGAGCTGATTTCCCAGGATAGTTTAAGATTGAGGAGTTGGTATTTAGAATCATCATAAATTCCAGGAATTTGTCAATACTGCGATTTCAGATGATCATTATGTCATCTATGTAATGCAGCCATTGTTCAATGTGTTGCATACACATATAATTTTTTTCAGCAAAAACCACCTCTCTTTCCCACCAACCTAAATAAAGGTTGGTGTATGTGGGGGCACATGTCGAACCCATAGCTGTGCCCCTTGTTTGCAAGTTGAATCTATTCTGGAACATAAAGTAGTTCCTATGCAAAATGAAATGTAGGAGGTTGATCAAAAATTTTGAAAATTCATTTTTGTCCCTCATTTGTAAAAAATATCAGGCTTCTCACAATCTATCTGGTGATTGATGGATGTATTGAGAAATTCTAAATCAATTGAGATAAATAGATGATGGTCATTGATCCTGATGCCATTTAGTTTTTGAAGGACATCAGTTGTGTCTCTAAGGTATGATGGTAAAGTAAAGACAAACTCTCTGAGGTGAGTATCTACAAATTGACTGGCTTGTCTGTTAAGCTGCCAATACACGCCACTACTGGTCTGCCAGGTGGGTTCATGGGGTCCTTATGGACTTTTGGAAGTGCATAGAAGGTAGATATTTTGGGGCTTTTTACTCAAAGGAATTCCAACTCATGTTTATTGATGATGCCTCTTTTGAAACTGTCATGAATTAGTCTGTTGTACATCCATTGAAAATTGTCAGTCAGGTTAAACATGAGTAATCAGTAGCAAGTTTCATCATGTAGTTGTCTCATCACTTCCTTCATATACAGTTCTTTAGGCCATAGGACTATATTGCCCCCTTTGTCGGATGGTTTGATGACAATGTGATTCCATTCTTTAATCTCTTTAAGGGCCTCTCTCTCTTTTTTTGTGATGTTCTGTTGGAACTGTAGAGGTTGATTTGCCATGATTAAAAAACTGTGTATTTGTAAACCTCTTTTAATGTTGTTAAAATGTTCTGACACTCTTATTTTCAGTTTCCTCTTTGTCTGTCCAATATACTTTTTATCTTTATTTATTAGTGTTGAAATCATATTATTGTATCAAAAAAGCACTTTTGTACACTTTGCACTTTAATATATACACAAAGGGTGGTTACATAATTACATACAATAACTTAAACCAGTCTTATTTATTTTATTTAAGTATTTAGTATACAACCTAATGCTATAATCCCATTGGTTTAGCTGACACAAAGAAGTTTGAGGGAGTCCGGTTGGGAACTTGTGTATATTTATATGTATATGTTATACATTTGAGGTATATTCTTGATTGGAAATGCTCCATGCATATATTTCTTATACAGTATATATAAAATTATTAATATTCATTATTTACAAGGTGCCACAAGGGTTTTGCAGCACCTCACAAAGTACAGAAATAAAAGAGCAAACAAGAAAACAGTGACTTACAAAACAATGCAAGACAAGGACATAGTTTATAAACATTGCTGCAATAGCAATCATAACACTCAAAAGCAGCAAGGCATCAACAATCAAGTGTTGCTGGAGCAACAGAGTAAGAGCAGGTGTAAGGAAAGCATTTTATAGGGAAGTGGGCTGCTCAGGGCAGGATAGAGAAAGGATAGGGGAGAGAAGTAAGTCAAGCAAGGATAAAAAATGCAACAGTGTCAATAGCCTCAAGGTTATGCTTAGCAATAGTAGCCTTAGGAGGTAGAGGAGGGCAGGGAGAGAGGTATAAGTTAAAAGAGAGAAGGTGATTGTCAGAGAGGGGGAATGGGAAATTAGAGTAATCAGAAATATCACAACGGTGAGTGTAGACCAGGTCAAGTGAGTGTCCACTGACATGGGAGGGTGAGGAGGTCCATTGGGAGAGACTAAATGAAAATGTGAGATTAAGGAGATTAGAGGCAGAGGATTCTGTCGGAATATCAATTGAAATATTAAAATCACCTAGGATAATGGAGGTAAGGTCAGAGGAAAGAAAGTGAGGGAGCCAGGAAGCAAAGTTGTCATTGGAATTTGGAGTGAAAGCCAGAAGGTCAGTAAATGACAGCTGCTCAGATGTGTACAGGTTGAAAGAGGCATATAGCATGAACCTCAAATGTAGAGAATGTAAGGGATAGTTATAACGATATGAGTTGGTATGAGTAGCCAGGGGGTAGAAGGGTCCGCTGTATTAAGCACAACCACCACTGGGTTTTTCAGAACCAGCCCTGGTTGCCAAAATACAGGGGACAAACAATGTAGGGGTCCCCTGTAGAAGTGTAACAAGGACTGGGCTCTGAGCTGGCCCTGAATCTGGAAATACAGGGAGAAAACATAAGGTTCTGCTGTAATTTCCACAACCAACAGGGATCCTTGGGGAGCTTGGGACCCCCCAATAAAGGGGTCCCCCTCTCCAGGGCACCCCAGGCCCATGGCTATCCCCGGCACCCCTGTCTGGTGGTTGCCAGGTTGAATGTGTATAGTGTAGTCCAAGAGTTGAAATATTATCTTTTGCAGGTAAACTACAGGTCCCATAAATCCATACCCGCATGCTGGTACTTGGAGAACCACAAGTACTAGCAAACAGGGCATTAAGGGCCTGATAATATCTATTGTACACCTGTAAAAGAAATATTAAAATAAAAATAATACACCAATTGTTTTAATAATTTATTTTGCTGCCCCTTCACCTGGGGGGTGGAGGCCTTTAAGCTCTTTTATGGGCCACTGCCACCCCATGGCTTTCATTGCCTGGCAGGTACCAACCCACCAGGGCTTCTGTCATCTTTGTCTGGTGGGCACCAACCCACCAGGCCTACCATCATCTTTGCCTGTGGGCACCAACCCACCAAGGCTTCTGGTGTTAATGGGGCAATGACATCTTAAGCTGTGATTGGCTCAATGTGGTCATCTTTGAATTTGAAAATGGTGCTGTGGCACCATTTTTGAAATGTGCACTGAAGTAACTTTAAAGTTACCTTTGTGGTTCTCACTATTGAAGTCAATGGTGGGAGCTATTCATCTGTTGAGAGGCGGAAGGCTCACCTCTCTAAGCCAATGAGTGCTCAGTGCCAGGATTTCTATAGTGAAATCCGGCAGCTGAGCTGTCATTCATTTAGAACTGTCCTTAGTGGACAGCACTAAGTTTTGTGATTTGTGTAAATTTCTTTTGCCAAGACCATGGATGCCTACATTGACAGAAGAGGACATGATCTACACATACTGTAGGAGGAGGTGAGTATTAATTTTTTTTACAGGTACCCTATGGATTATCTACATTGCGAAGTGGACATGATTAGCTTTAGGGATACATAGGTGAGTATTTGAGATAGTTTGTGTGCATGTGTGTGTACATGTTTGTGTGTGCATGTATGTTTTAATAAACTTTTACTTTCAATGGTGTGTATGTCTTGTGTTTATTTTAGTTTTTCTTTCGCTGTGTAATTACAGGTACCAGCAGGCCCATAATGCCCTGCATGCTGGTACTTGTAGTTCACCAAGTCCCAGCATGCAGGGGAGGCTTTCTGGGATTTGTAGTTCCACAGCAAAAGACAATATTTTTACTACTATCAATTGCACCACACTACACTATCAAACTGGCACACACTGGCCAGGGATGCCAGGGATAGCCTTGGGCTCTCATCCTAGGCATGGGGTGCCCTGGATCTCCAGCCTGGGCTGACTAGTGGTCACGGTAATGCTTTGGCTGGGGGATACAGTGAAAGGTTTCCCCTGGCTTTGGTATTACACCCCGGCTAGAACAAGTTTGGTGCTGGTTCTGGAATTTACAGGGGAACCCTACACATTTTTCCCTGTATTTCTAGACATAGGGCTGGCTCAGAGCCCAGTGCTGGTTGTGCTGAATAAGGGGGACCCCTACATCATTTGTCCCCCATATTTTGGCAACAAGGACTGGTTCTGAAAGCCTGGTATTGGTTGTGCTTAATACAGGGAACGCCTATGTCATGTGTCCCCTGTATTTAGCACACCCACTACTGGCTTTCCAAAGCCCGGGGCTGGTTGTTGTTTTTTTTACACAGGGTTTTTTTATTAAACACAGAAGCACAGACAGGTCTCACTGACCCATCCCTGCTTTTGTGTTTATTTAAATACAGGTATCAGGGATCATTCAGATCCGAACTTGCATCAGTCTGCTGCTACCTCCCCCAGGTAACACCATCACTGCCTCTAACACCCATGGGTCCCAGTCCCAGCTAACACCTGCTATCCCCCAGGTCCGGTCACAGCTTACGGCTGCTTCCTTCCCCCGAGCCCATTGCCATTACCACCCACACTGACCTGCCATCTTGGTGCATCCAGGTGAAGCCACAGTGAGTACATCTGATGGAGGCTCCTACTGAGGCTGTGCATCAACTTGAAACTTCCTATTTGTGAGGTAATAGTTTAAAAACTATAACTTTTTCAATTACCTAAACCCCAAAAGCACCTACCCTCGAACAATAGCTACCTAATAAAACAAATCCAAAGTGTAAATTTGCCCCCTACCTTAAGTTCTGCCTTCCTCCACCATAGAGAACAGCAGAAAAGTGGTCCTAATTGCATGTCAGAAAATAGTGACAGTTGGAAATTTAAATTACTCCCAAGTCCAAATTTTTTTTATGTTTTTACCCTGAAATTTGGCATCCTGCACCAAGTGATATTTCTACCAGCCCATGCCAAATTTCAGCACCGTACCTTTAATAGCTTTTGAGGTGTAGCTCCTTAAACACCATGCCCCTTTAGGATTTCTCTATGGGAAAATTCAGTTTTCTTCTAGAGGACCCCTACGTCACTCATCCCCTGTATTTTGGTACCAAGACTGGCTCTGATTAGCCTGGTGCTGGTTATGCTTAATACAGGGAACTCCTACGTTGTTTGTCCCCTGTGTTTAGCTCAACCAGCACTGGATCTCCAAAGCCCGATGTTGGTTGTGCTGCGGAGGCACATCATTTTAATCTTTATAGTAAACATTCATTTTTTAAAACAATACATGGATGGATCTCACTGATATGTCCATGCATCTGTGTCTTATTGATTTGATTTTCTCAGGTTCATACCCTGTACCAGTGTGTCCCTCTGTCACCCACTGATGCTTCTGTGCATGCCTGTTGCTGCCACTGCTCTGCACCTCCACCGCTCCGCACCTCCACTGCTGCTACTGCCCCACACACCTGCAGCCTGCCCCCACAGCTGTCTCACCCTCTGCACCCTTAAAACATCTCATGTGTGCTGTCTGCTCCTCCACCAGTGTTAGTGTACCTATTTGTTTTCCTTCTGCCCTGCAGGTGGCCCAGTTCACTCATCAAAACCCTGTTGGTTAATAAATTACAAAAAAGAAATGAAATTCCATAGACAAAAAACCTTACGGTTTTACATATCCAATTAAGTCTTCTTAGACATGATCTGCAATTTCATAAAACCTACTGAATTTGTGCCACTCAAACTAAAAACAGCCATGAAATTATGATCTTTAAGGCAGACACCTTAATGGACGTGTTCCTTGCACAATACAGATATGGTATGCCATCACACCCTGTTGTTAACTGCAGATTCAGCACTCTCACAGAATGAGATTGCTGTCACTCACAAAATGGTGGAGCTGCTAATTCACAGAATTGTGTACTCATTGGAATACACACATGAAGTCTATGCAACTGAGGTTTGAACAGTTATGTGGCTCCCACATCCCACTCAGTGCCCACAATATTCCCATTAGATCACCACAACAATCTGTTTTGTGCAAGGAACAGGTCCATTAAGATGTCATTCTTAATGATTGTAATTTCATTGTTTGAGTGGCACAAACTCAATAGGTGTTATGAAATTTCAGATCATGTCTAAGAAGCCTTAATGGGAAATTTATAACCGTAAGTTTTTTTGTCTATGGAATATGTGTGTGTGTGTATATGCCATCCTGGTTTATGTGTTTGTCTCTGTAAAATGGTGTAATGTGATATTAGTTGATAGAATTATCAGATTTAATATTTGACATCTCAATTTGGCATACCTATACTAGTGCACCTACACATACCATTAGAACCCAATATAGGACCTTTTACACACCATGTTTGTACAATTTATGTCTTTGTTTCTTCAATAAATGTATTTTTATAATCCATTCAAATGTTCTGAATTTACTTCTGAATTTACTTCTACTGTACAATTAGAACATTGTCAATTTACAATGTTAAGCACCTTCTTTTTAATATCCTTTCACCAACACTTAGGGCCAAATGTAATATTGTGTCAGTTTTAGTAACAGTACAAACTAGCACTTTCTCACACTTTTAAAAAGTGTGATTTTGTTCAGCAACTCACAACTTTAATAGGGTATCAGTTTGCAAAAACAGATGAACCTGACATGCGAGTCCCCGTGAGATTACACTAAAAAATATGTTGATTTTTAGGCCAACAGGAAGCCAAAAAAATGCCGGGGAATAACGTGTCCATGTCATGTATTCTAGATTTGAGGAGGAGTTGAAACAGGTCTTTCCTCCAGAAGTTCTCCCTGGCAAACACATTGAGGATACGGATCATCCTCCTATGAACCATAAGCCATACGGACTACTATTGCTATGTGTGTTGTCACACACAGCAATACTTTGTGAATGACAGCTGACAGGCCGCCATGGGAATTCCCACGGGCCGCCAGCCAATCAGAGGCCGCTTTACATGTAGCGGCTGCTCATTGGCTGGTTACACATGGGTCCCAGCCAATGAGCATCCACTATATGTAAAGCAGCCTCTGATTGGCTGGCGGGCCATGGAAATTCCCGAGGACAATATCAGCTGTCATTCGCAAAGTATTGCTGTGTGTAAAAACACACATACAAATACTTGTCCATATGGCTTCGGGTCAGTCGATTTGTTATTTTGCCAAGACCTCTGGATACTACAGAGACCAGAGCGAGGATGGAGGTGAGTATAGGATTTTTTTTACAGCTTCACCAATTGGATTCTACATGGGACACGTTGGCGTGAACATCTGGCAGCAGGTAAGTATGTGTGAGTGAGGTAGGTGTGTAAAAAAGTTATACTACATATGGTGTGTGTGTTATGTGGTTGTTTAACTATTTATTTTACATTGGGGGTATGGGTTCCAGCTGCCTGCTGGTGCTTGTAGTTCCACAAGTGCCAAAGGACAGGCATGCTGGCACCTGTAGTTCCACTGTAAAATACAATAGTTTAATACTATTTAACACTTTATTACCAAGCTTCAGACCAAGCCTGGGGTTTTGGGAAAGTGGGGACCCCTTTTTTGGGGATCCCCACCTCCTCTGAGATCCCCAGCTTGGCCTGACTGGTTTCGGGTGTAAATGCTTTGGCCATGGAGACCAAGTAATAGGTTACACCCCGGTCAGTTCTGGTTAGGGATGTTCAGGCTCGGAAAGGTTCAAATTTTCCTTCCAAGTTTGGATTTTTCCCTCTAAAAATCAGGTCTCAGAAAGAGGCAAAAAGTCATCTTTCAAGGACAAACATCATCATCCCTGGACAAAAGTCCATGGAAGATGATGTTTGTCCATGAAAGATGACATTTTGCATTTTTCTGAGACCCGATTATTGGTAGGAGAAATCCGAACTAGGTGAGAAAATTCAAACCTATCCAAGTCTGCACATCCCTAGTTTGGGTCTGGTGCTGGTTTTAAATATAGGGGAACCCCTATGCATTTTTTACCCCCTATATTTAAAACCAGCACTAGCCTTGCAGCCAGGTGCTGGATCCTAAATTACAGTGGAACCCTACACATTTTGTCCCCAAGTAATTTTCGGAACCAGGACTCGCTGACCAGTCCTGGGCTGGTTAGCATTTTTGGGGGGGACCCCGTATCAATTTTTTCATAAAAACGAACCCTTAACATATAAAAAGACAAACAAGCAGCCTGCACATATTTCACTGATATGTGCAGGCTGATTGTTCGGGAGAGAAAGTCGAGCAGGTAACTCGGGGCTTCAACATGGACAGGATTGATCAAATACACCATTAAACAAAATGATCTTGTCAAAATTGGGATCTTGGTAAATTCCCAATTTTTTAAATGAAACTAACTGCCATTTTTTATCGATCCTATCTGAATTGAAAAACGGGACAAATCGGTACCAACACGAATCTTAGTAAATTTACCCCTATGACTTATATGTGTGCATCACCTAAAAATATTAAGGACATTCTGATAGCATATTATTTTCAGTGTGCTCTGAAGCTTAAAAAAACATATGTTGGTAACATCTGTCTTACACTTAACAATTGTAGTATCTGACCTATTTTCCATATGTTCCAGTGTGACAATTATCTTCAAAGGATTTATAGTATTTTAGTTTTCCTTCATCTACACTTATTAACTTAAAGCTAGCAAAAGTATATAATAATTCTATTTTACTCTTGACATAGGATATATTATTATTTTAGTTATTATTTATTTATTATTTACTTTTAATAACAAAATACAAAACACAATAAAAATAATCTCAGGTACTAAATTATGTTTTGTCTTCTAAAATTATATAACACAGATTTGTGACCCTGTTAGAAAAGAATACAACCCACAAACAAAATCCTAAATCTATGAGAAACCAATACTGTTTGGTAAGTTTAGAAATATTTTATGACTACTGTATGTCTAAATAACAGGTTAAGCATAAGCATAAGGTTTGATTAAGATTAAGAATTAAAAGTCATATTAGAGCATTTGTTTGAATAACAAGGCCTAAAATAGGACATAATTTATGGAACACATGTTTAACATAGCAATATGCCTTGATTTTGCAACAGTACACACAGATGTTCTGTTCAGTACACACCTACTTTCTGCTATTGGGAGACACCGCTCATTAGATACATACTTATTACTGCTGATATTTCAATTTTCCTTTAAGTAATTTTAATTATCTAATCTAAAAATACAGTTTTCTACATATATACGGTTTGTGAGGTAAGGTACAAACGAAGTCTTACAAATGAAACACGTAGGCATGGAGACACCTTGCTCAAATTGTTTTATAAATGTATCTGACTAAACTGAGGAAAGATCTAGCTATCTCTCCCTCTGCAATGTTTTAACCAGTGGAAGTATGATTAGATAACTATATATGAAAGCTCAGGAACAGAAAGTTTAGTATGTTTTATAAATATATATATATATATATATATATATATTTTTATCCTTATAATGTACTAGTACTTTTGACCCATCATTTGACAGGTTGCAAGTGTCTATCTCACCCGCTAACCTAACTATTAATGTTATGCTGTCTTGGTCAATTGGTAGACAAGAAGGAAGCAGTCCTGCCTGGTTGGTGTGAGATGATCAAGAAATCTAGATATATATTTAACCATAAACATTCATTAAAATCATCAGTTAGTGCAAAATGAGGATTGAGAGGTTCCCAAGGTCATATATGGCATTCAACAAGTATTTGCGGAAAAATAGTGATGATTAAGAGGTTGCAGCAGTGTGTATAGACCGTCTTTGTGCAAATACCAAGTTGTGTTATCAAAAACTACTCAAGTAAACATATAATTTAAAAACTCCTTTCTCTGTGTCTGGAGAGAGCATTTTTTTAAGTAAAGAAGTTCCTGTAAAGAGGATTAAACTTTGGATAGTGAGGGTGTCACAGATAGAGTCCACTTTTGTAAAATAACTTTGACTACTGCACACAATGGGCAATCAGATGATGTGAGTACCACAGATGATGTGAGTACCATAGTGGCTATTTGATTGCAATTTGCAAGTCGCAACATTATTGCTTTATCTTTAGCACTTGGTACTTGCTTTATGGAATAACTTCATGACTGTATATTTTGGACACAATGGATAAATTCACTAAAAATAACTTTATCCACTGTATACCATAAACAATGAAGTGACTAATCTCTGTGGTGATCAGATCTGTTTATGTCTAGTACCTACACAGGTTGTTGACTGACTATTATATGCCTGCCAGTACAGATTATTTTTACATATTCAGCCAGTTTTAATATATGTACTACCCATATATTGCATGTTTTCTAATTTTACAGTGTGTATATCTAATTATCTTTTAATGCATGTGTATATATCATTCCACTCTCAGAGATTATAATGCTGATCAATTTATTGCTATTAGCTTTTTATATTTAAGCATCAATAAAGGGTTTTTATTTTATTGGTAGACCTGTGTGATAAGCACCACCTACCATATTTTTTCTTTGTGTATAATTTGTTATGAGAAGATGGAGAAGAATATGAGTTGTATTGGTGAATGACATTGCATTATGGTAAAGTTGTAAATACATAAAAAATTGCTATCATGGTATTATAAAATTGTTCTGCATTTGGTGGAGAGAGTAGAGGACACTCCCAAAGTAAAAAATATACCTTATTTTAGCTATTCCTACCTCTCTCCAGTGCACAAAGAGTGTATTATGCAAGCCTGTATCGAAATCTAAATTTCCACAGATTGTGACATATTTTGTGGTGTATTTCATGGCTATACACGGGTGACCCAATTTATTATTAATGGCAGTAGAAGATTGGTAGGTGTCATGAAAGATAATGTTATAAGACCTACTCATTTGTAACAGAGTAGGATGCAAAAAGCTCTCCTCCAACACAAGGCTGTTAAATGCAGGGCTGTCTAATAGTCAACCTTTAATGTAACAAAATAAGGCTGCATGTTGAAATGCCATTATATCTGGGAAACTTACCACCATGAGATTTATCTCCAGTCAACACTCAGTGACCTATACAAGGTTTCTTGCCATACTATAAGAACCAGAGAAACCACCTCATATGTTTGCGGTTATCAGTTGCCATCAATTTAATTGGGAGCACCTGCATAACATAAGTTAACATAAGAAATAATACAGATTTGTTTAAAGTATTTCTGCCTAATAGAGATAGGGGAGATGCAGCTAGTTTTTCAATAGAAGCCAAGACTGTGGTATTGTTAGCTGCATACAGGTTCTGAAGTGTACTAGTAAAATAGATGTCCAAGTATTACATTTAATCAGGCATAAATCTAAAGTTAGATGTAATAGTCCTGCAGGAATACAATAGGGGCTAATTTTACTAAGAATCGAGTTTGGTCAAGATGCCAATCTCAGGAGAGTTTAGACATGATTTCCAACTCGCAAATTGACTAAAGGCAAAGTTGTGTGAGTCAGAGAGAGATTTCTCTCTTCTCACTCGTAAAACTTGGGTGAGATAGCAAACTCGAATTTTATCACCATCGGGCAAACTTGGAAGTACTTTTCAAATAAAAGATACAGCTCACAAATTTACCAAAAATTGAGATGACAATCTAGGGTGAGATGCCTGCAAACTTTCTGCCAAATTAAAGTTTTAAACACTCACCTCCAGAGCAGCGAGTTTGGCTGAAATGTACACAAATCATTGTGATTTGTTTATGTTTCTGCCTGCTAATAGTTTAAATAGGGTATATTTAAAAACAAAAATTACATAGGGTCCCCACCCAAAAGCCTAACCAGCCCCAGACTTACAAGCCAGTCCTGGTACCTAAACTTACGGGGAACAAAATGAGTAGGGTTCCACTGTAGTCCTGGTTTTAATTACAGGGGGTAAAAATATGCCTAGGGGTCCCCCTATAATTAAAACCAGCACTGGACCCTTTCTAGTGGGGGCTGATGCTACAGCCAGGGGAGCCCTTTCACCCGGCTTCCAGTTGCAGCATCAGTCTTGACCGCATCAGCCCAGGCTAAGAAAGGGGTCCCCCTATCCAGGTCATCCCTGGCCTAGGCTGATTGCCCGGGGCTTTCCCCACCACCCCTGGTCAGTGGGTGGCAGGTGTATTGTGTATGTAGGGTGTAAAAAATAGAATTAACAACAATGTCTTTACAGTGGAACAACTTGGTCAAAGCAAGCATCCCCCACATGCTGGTACTTGGAGAACCACAAGCACCAGCATGCAGGGCATTAAGGGCCTGCTGGTACCTGTAGTTCAAATGTAAAGAAATGTGTAAAAAAGCACACAACACACACACTGTGAAAGTACAGTTTTATTACAAACATACACACACATACATACTCACCTACATTACCAGGAGTCATCCTCTTTTTCCAAAGTAGGCATCCAAGGTCTTCTTAAAACAAAAAATGCAAATTCTGAGCCACGCAACTGATAACAACCAGAATGGTTGTCATCTCCCGAATGAAATGCTCAGATGCGGCTTCTGCCTTTATAGAGCCATATCTGAGCATTCATTGGCTGAGAAAGGTGAGTCCCCACTTCTCATAGCCAATGAATGGCTCCTACATTGAAATCAATGGAGAGCCACAGGTTACTAAAGTTTATCCTGCAGCTCCCACCATTGGCTGAGAGACATGGAAAACATATTCCCTTGTAGCAAATTTTAAACAGTGTCATAATAGTGCAATTTCTGTTATATCATCTTTCTGTGCATTAAAAGCTGTAAAGGGAAATTCATGATATAAAGATAGTTCTAAAGTCTTGGCAAAAACTGAAATGAACTTAATCTTTGAATGTAAAACCTTAATACCAAGGGGTCTGAACAATGATTTCGAGATCAAATGGTTCCTGTGACATTCTCCTGAAGTATTGGTATTTTCTATTTCTTCATTACATTAGTATATTTTGTTTCTTTATATGACATATTGCTTATTTATTTATTGTATATGCTGATTATTAATTTTTACAATAGAGTATGTCTTATGAGTCTACATATTTTATTATGTTTTATTGGATGATTTTCTGCTTCTTTTAGATTTTCTACTGATTTGCTATGGACATATGAATGATTATGACAGTAGACATACTGACCCAATTACAAAACTAAGAACAATATGCTGCTTATTATGGAAACAACATATGTTCATTTTTCTACTGTTTAATATATTCAATGTGTGTTATAAATATAAATATGTATGTATATGCTGTTTCTTTGGCGTGATTGTGATGAGGAATACTCTATGGACAATTTTCCCTTTGTTATCATGGCTGCGCATGTACTTCCGGTGCCCCATCCAGACAATGGAAGTGACGTTGGTGTTGCATTCCACCTTGTGTTCCAGGACCTTGTTAGGTATACCAAAAGGGCTGCACAGGTGGTGTAATGGTTAGTGTTACTGCCTCACAGCAATGAGGTCATGGGTTCAATTCCCACCATGGCCCTAACTGTATGGAGTTTGTATATTTTCCCTGTGCTTGTGTGGGTACTCCGGTTTCCTCCCACACTCCAAAAATATACTGGTAGGTTAATTGGTTCCCCACAAAAATGAACCCGTGTGTGCGCATGTGGTAGGGAATATAGATTGTAAGCTCCACTGGGGCAGGGACTGATGTGAATGGCCAAATATTCTCTCTGTAAAGCACTGCGGAATATGTGTGCACTATATAAATAACTGGTAATAATAATAATGTCACTTCTGGTTACTTGGTCCTAGAGTTGAGCCACTATAATCTATTTTCATGTGGAGGATCAGATAGATATATCCATCCACCACATCTGAAAGTGACGTCGGTGTTTACGTTCCACCTTGTGTTCCAGGACCTTGTTGGGTAAACTGCGATGTCACTTCTGGTTCTTGTCCCGGGGTTGAGCTGCTGTAATCTATTTTCATGGGCGATTTTCTGTCATCAGGAGACGTAAACACCTCCTGAATGGTGGATGAAGCAGACATTTTCTGCTATACACCCATCTTCCTAATATATATTACCCAGTTTATTAGTCACCTTCTTGTGAGGATGAACAGTTCCTGCAACACACAAGGGGTTGCCATGGTAACATGTGGAAACTACAGCAGATTTTTTATTTATCAATTTGTACATACTGTACATCATAACTACAGTACAATGATTGGGGTATGTTTACCATATTTGTACTTATGTATATATGAAAATTAGCATGTTATTGGGTATAAACTATGTCCTAATTACTGATGTAATTTCCTTGATTCTTGGATTGGCTGTTCATGGTTTAAATATCGGGCTGATTCACCCTCTGGACATGTCTTGATAAAGGCCTGTTATAGGCTGAAACGCGTTGACAGCACTACGAGTGTGAACAGCCTTTGCACTGAATTATCAGGTTCACATTCATTTTACTTGTATTTTTTTTATATATTTTTAGATTTTGTATTTTTTATTGTCTAAATGGATCTGTCTTTTTTTTTTTTATTTATGTATGATTGACCATTTGTAGATCATTATACCTTTTTAATACATGATCACTTGCTGCTGTACTTTTCTATGGGTGATCTGTTGCAATAAATTTGGATATTATATATATTCATTTGTATTTTATTAATCTGGGGAATAACATCTCATGGAGAGAGCTTTTTAACATTGAGAAAAGCACCTTGGGAGACTTAGAAATAAACCTTTACATGCTTGAAGTCTTCTATATTTACCATGAGTGGGGTATGATTTTTCATCTGTGGAGGATATTTAAAGATACCTTGATGTGTTTAAAACTCTACATTCTTATAGTGAGTGGGATATGCCATCTTCTTTCTGGTTGTTGGAAAACTTTGGTATGAGTTACATATCCCTTTAACATGGAGGTGAAAAAAGAAACCTTTCGATGTATGAAACTACACCACTGAGTGTAAGTTGAATGAATCATTCCTACTTCAAAGAACTTTTTTTTTTAATTTTTTTGATATAAAACTGTATTTTACATATTTATTCCTTTTTTGTTTCTCTGACATCACATACACATTGGAGGATAAAGAGAGAAGAACTCTCCAGACTTCCATCACGGACACTAATTTCTTCTAATGAACGTAATATTTCTTATATTTTATTATTTGTGTATAGGCGCCTTCCTTTTCAGTCACATTATTTTTCATCTAATTATATCTGTATTGAAATTTGGTGAGATTTTGTATGTTTGAATCACTGTATAGGCTGCTTTTCTTGTGTGCCATTCACTAAGGATTCATTCAATTGCAATTAGTAGAGATGTTTTAAAGAGTAAAGTTTGTAATAGGTTTCATCAAACACAAAGTAGATTTCTTCTTAAATTAAAAAATTGTATATATTTCTGCTGACCTTACAACTATATAGATACACTAAACACAAGACACAACATTATTTTTTGGGAAGAAAAGACAAGATGCAGTATGATGCTGTGGTGTAATCTTTATATATGGTATATTATAAAGATTATACCTCTACACCCACACAGTACAACCCCAGTGCCATATTTTGATGAAATCTATCAAAAATAGAGTAGGTAGCCGAGAAGGCATAGGCTACAGGGAAATTTTCTTTGAAATGTTAGCAGGCAGTGAGCTTAGACAACATTAATTTTAACCACATTTTTCTAATCACCTTTTTTAGATTAAGGTGGTTCAAATAAGATAAATGGTGAAAGACAGTCATAGTTGCCAGAAACTGACTGCTTTAAGTTGTGTACAATGATAAATTCACTTTCATGACATATTCAATGATATCTCCTTGTTGCTTTTTCCTCATTATCTCATCCAGTAGCTGCACAGAAAAGCTATCTTCTAATGGTTGCCTCTTGTTATTGATGATGGTTATACACTTTCTCCATCATCAGCTATGAGTAGTTTTCAAATAGTTTAATATGTATGTAATTGTTCACTGCATCTTTTTATTTGTAAACTCATTTAGGCATGGACATCTACACATTCTGTTTCATTTTCATGTTATTGTTTGTTATTTATTTTCAGTATCCACTTCTGCATAACATCTTAATGATTTACATAATAATAATAATAATAATAATAATAATAATAATAATAATATTAATAATTAGGGCCAGCACTACCTTTATGTGTACCTATACAGTTCCTTATGGTGCTAATGGTTAGCGGGCACCAAATACACCAACTGAATGAATTGAATATCACCCCTCATCCAGTAATTTTGAATGCCTCCACGCAGAGACCAGCTGCTGACATGAAGGGAAATCAGCCACCAGCATGGGGCACCTCCAGGACTTTAGAAAAAAATGTACAACTTGTTGTAGTTTTTTTTAACTCCTTTGCCTTATTTGGCCTTATTTTTTAGCAATTGTGCTGTACACCACAGTATCTTCCATGTATTAACTGGCTATTAAAAGTACAGTATGTTGCAAAACAGGCAGTGTATGACCCAGAGAAGATCATAAAGTCAGATACTTACATCAAAGACCTATGAGTTCAGGCTAATTTAAATTCTATTTTCTCTAAGCAGAATATGCTTTAGGCAAATCAGCCTGTGTTCAGATATTTGGCATATTTATACAAAACAACTTGTTCAATTCCTGGGCAAGAAAGATTTTCTTTCTCAAGCATAAACTAATATTTGAAACAAATTAAATTAGTAGGCAAGTGTGGCTATCTTTCACAAAACTAAAAATATCAAATTGGTGTACTGTTAAATTTCAGAGAGACAATAATCCATAGTTAACATTAAAATTAATTTGTTGAAGGTATTTTACATAATTGTTAGAGTTACAACTAGAGTTCTAGATGTATTTTATATGGCTTTTTAACTAATTTCTTGTGATTTGTATAATACTGGAGGTCATTTACCAATCACATACAGAGTTAATGTAAATCCTTCTTGGGACATAAAACACTTACTTTCCATGATTGCACTTGTTTTTATGGAGTCATCTACTGATTAATGAGAAACAATGCCTTTGATTGCTGGATGAGCAAATGTTTGTTCAATATAATAGGAAGAACTTGCCAAGCGTTCCATGTAAAATGTGGGATATGTGATAAGGCACCTTTTGAAATGCATAAATGTAGAAAAAAAGAGATAATTTCACAGGCACAATATTTTTTTATCAACTTCAAGGGCAGAAACAGAACACATGCAGGCTTAGTTTCAATTTTAGTAGGAGTCCTTTTAGCTTTGCAAAATGGCCAGATATTTTTAGTCTGTTTATTTTGTACAACAGCAAAAGACAGAGAGTGACCCAGAACCCTAAATCTCAAGTAGATAATAAGGTAGTAAGAACAGTGATGCAAGTGGACAGCTTTTAACATCAACTTGCAACTATATGTGCCATGGTGGCACTTTCTTTAACCACTTGACTGACATAGTAGCATTGCTACTATGCCATTGCTACTACGCCAGGCTTTGCAGTTTCTGACATGGTTGCAAATAATGTGACCAGTCAGAAACTTACAATAGATAGCTGACAGAAGATAATCTTCCAGTAGCTGCCAATGGCAGAAGGACATCCCAGCCACTCTGCATCCCTGCACTCTCCCCCAGTGTCTGCCATGCTGCTGATCACTGTTAATCAGCCAGGACCTTCCACCTGGCAGCTGCAGAGAGGAGCAGCCACTGAGGAAATGTAAATAAAAATCTCTTAGCTACCCAGTGTATACCTGGTGGCTGCAATGGTCTGATTATTGAATATTTCATATACTGATGACTGATATGTTAAAAATTAATATACTGTATATGTTATGTGTTTAAAATAAATACATTTTGTTTTAATAATATTGCATTAGATAATTATCAATAGATGTTCATGGTCTAATATATTCTTTAAAAAACTGACAATTTCTGAGCTGTTTTTCCCAAAAATATTAGCCAGTTATGTGACTAACTCTAAGCACATTTTCAAGGAAGTTATATTTAGAAGTAATAATAAATATAAATTAACATTTAAAAAAAACTCAAAATAAAGGCATTACAGTAGTCCACTTTGGCAATCTAAATAATATAATACATAGCTAAGGGCCAAATGAACATTGCCATGATTAGATGCCAGATCAATCCCAAATTAATAGATTCCCTATCAATTTTTGTGTACACAGTATACACTCTGTGTCCTGTAATTAACCAGCCAATGACCTATAAATGAACTATATTATTTGTTGGTCCATCTGCAGAGTTAATTATTTGGCTCTAGAAGATTTATGGTCTTTGACCTACTGGAAGCCAGACAGATGCCAGCAAACCCCTCAGAAATTAGAGAACAGTTTATGGCTCCTGAAGCCAGAGTGTATCTTTAGAAACTACAAATCCAGCAACCAGGTCTCATTCTTTGAGCCATATCCTGACAGGTCTTCATTTCAAACACTTTTGAAGATCAATATGTTCAATATGTTCAATATTCCCTGAAATATTGACAATACAACTATAAATCCTGTGTTGGGAGTTACTGTATGTAAACATTTCTAACAGTCACTTGAAATATTGGGTAACCCCCAAACCCCTTGACTGTAGCAACCTGATCCTATGATAAAAGAATGTGTGTGTTATCAGCTGGCTGATCTGATTTAAATAAACCAGAAAACAAAAACCCAGGTATCCAGATAGAGGGGGCTATCATAGCCCAATTGCAGCTTGAAATACAGACAAACTAAAATTCTCATACAATCTAAGGATTCCATTGCACAAGGAGGTTGCACCCAACCTCTAATTCATAGCTTATGTAAGTCAACTGTTTTTTTTTATCCCTTTTATTTTATATAAAAATCTAACTGCATAATGTCATTTTAATTCCATATTTTTATATATCTGTTGTTTTATCTATTTTATATATCTACTGTTTTATGAGTTTGCTCATTTGTTAATGTACTTTGTGAGGTGCTTTGGAACCCTTGTTGCACCATATACATAAAGGATAATAATAATAATAATAATAATAATAATAATAATAATATCTGTATAAGCATTGTGAGTAAATTATTCTTTCATTTAACTAACTTGGTCCCTGTTGATACCTATCAGATCCATAGCCAGTGGATTAGAAATACTAGTTATATAGGTGTTATAGATTATTGTTTGATGAATCATAATTAGGTTGAATGTGTATTTAATTGGGAGAACTGAAAGGTTTCCTGGTGACCAATGGGTCACTACTGAACAACCCTAGTGGTGGCAGATGTCTGGAATTTTAATGGTGAATGGGATTGCTTCTGTAGGAGTGTTTTTATTATTGTAATAGACCAGGTAACAACATATGTCAGTCACAAGTAATTTTTTTCAGAGTGTAACTAAGCACTTTATACATTTGTAAATTGTTTACAAATTTTCTATTGACAGCCTGTTTCTAAATGTTTGTCTAAAGTCTATTTTACTCATATGTAAAGGCATTTGGTAGATCACAGACCATGCTAAATCTTATGAGCACATATATTCATTGCCTCTCTGTAGGGACTCTCATTGAAGCCCCAATTTTTCTAACCTCTGCACTAATATAGTCCCATCAGGGATGGTTGTAGGGGCAAATTCAAAAGCAGATCCACATACTAACTTGCTTCTGTTAAGGTTGAACATCTACCAGCACTCTCATCCCCCTGCTTACTGCTTAGAACACAGGGGAGCTGTGGAAAAGGGGAGTTATACATATAACCTTGACACCTTCACTGCATAACCTGCACATATTAATGAATTTATGTGTTATGATCTAAGGTCTAAATTAAACTAGCACCAGTACAGTATTTCCAATGAAATGTGCTAATATTCGCAATCACCAAAAATTGTTCTACAATCCAGAAGAAGCAGGATCCATTTTTTAGATCCAAATCCCAAACTTGGCGAGGTGACCTGAGTCGGGTCCTGTTCTTCTCAGAATCCCAAAGTGATCTGAGTCAGGATTTTGTTCTCCTTGGTACCCCAAAATTTGGGTGTGTTCGGTTTTCAGAAAAACCAAACCACTCAACTCTAGAAAGAGCTACCTAAATTAGAGTGTATTCACATTAATATTCCATCTATAAAATACCAAATGAGTGTAAATATGATGCCACTAGGCATCATTTTTTTTCTTAAAACCTAATCAACAATTGGGGGCCACTTAAATACAATGCAGAAGAAGCAAGATCCATTTTTTAGATCCAAATCCCAAACTTGGCGAGACGACCTGAGTCGGGTCCTGTTCTTCTCAGAATCCCAAAGTGATCTGAGTCAGGATTTTGTTCTCCTTGGTACCCCAAAATTTGGGTGTGTTCGGTTTTCAGAAAAACCAAACCACTCAACTCTAGAAAGAGCTAACTAAATTAGAGTGTATTCACATTAATATTCCTTCTATAAAATACCAAATGAGTGTAAATATGATGCTTTTGTGATGTGGTGTTGGTGAGCAACTTCATATCTCTGGACCCAGGCATTTAAGTGAATTGCAAAATACACCGAAACTTCATGTTGACTTAAGCTAATTTTGGGGGATTTTTCAAGCTCCCAGCTATCATTGAGTTTTATGTCATAAGCCAGATCAAATATAATTTGTATTTGCCTATATCTAATCACACCTGGTGTCTGAACTGAATACACTTTGTGGTTTGACCACTTTTTGTTTATTCCTGCAGGTGCCTGTTGTGTATGGTTTTCTGCTTCACAGGTCCAAAATCAACTTTGGGCCCATACCTTGTTTAATTGGGTTTCCTGTCATGGGATGACCTCGGAGAGATACATCCTAATGACCTCCAAACCTTCTCTCCTGAGTTGCATTAACATTCTAAAGAAGTTTGATATTATGACAGGACTTTAACCAATAGGCATACTATACCCTTACACTTGCAAATCTGTTATTCTGTGAGTCACAGAAATTAACAGCCTAACAAAACTTCCTATTTCTGTGTGGTCAGACTTATAACAGTACCACAGAAGAACCTAACAAAGGCATTCAGATCACCTGGCCTGTGACTTGGATTTGCAGAAACCAATTAATCTATGACTTTCAATTAAAAACATAGCATCGCTTAAAAACTATAACTTGCAATATATCCCATATACCTATATTTCAAATGGACTTGTTCTCAGTGCTGCTTTACAAACTTGGGACATGATTCAGAGTTGGGAATAGAGAAAGATAAAGCATGTAACTGTGCAGTTTGGGCAAAACCATACTGCACTGCAGTTGGGGAATATTTGAAAAGTGCAGAGAGATTTAGATTTGGGAGGGGCGCGTCCAAACCGACATCGAAATTGCAGTATAAAAATAAAGGTGTCCAGCAAACGCAGCCAGTATTTACCCCTGGTTTGTCCAGGTATAAAGTTACAGTACTTACTTTATCTTACTCTATTGCCATCTCTGAATCAAGCCCTTGGAGTGAATCCATATGTTGTCCATTTAAACCACAACAATATTTTCCAGCATATAATTCATGAAATCTTGGAAGACTTCTGGCATGTTACTAAGCGAGAAGATAATTGTCAAATATTCATAAAGTCCAGTGTGCATCTTAAAAGTAGTATTTCATTCATTTTGCAAATATAGGCACCCCAAGTGTCAATTTTAGTGAAAATTTAAGAGTTTCTCAACTGATTGAACAACTCAGAAATCAGTGGTAAAGGTTAATTTGTCTTTACAGTAATTTTATTCAAATACCTATAAACATTACAGGACTGCAAGCCCTGTCTTTCTTTAAAAAAAAAAAAAAACAATCCTTCTCCTAAAGGAGACTAAGGTGCCTATGTATCAAAGCTGAGATATAGATAAAATTGTAAGAGATAAAGTACTAACCAATCAGCTTCCAGTTTATATTTTGAAGGCTGTGTTTAAAAAATGATAGTAGCTGATTGGGGATTTATTTGTTACAATTTTATCTCTCTCCAAGTTTTGATATATAGGCCCCTTAGATGGTCTAATAAAAAGTTTTTTAAGGGTCTCCTCAATGTATTTCAGCTCAGATGCAAAGAGAGAAAACAATCTCCCTTTGGGAAGCTTGGCTCCTCAAACTTAATCTGTATTAATCATATAGACAATGAGGCTGCAAAATATTTGCTGTTTTCTTACATTGACATTTGTGAAATCTTGGTAAGGTTCAATAATTTATTTAAGAGTTTAAGAAAAACCCTAATTGGTTGTTTTATGCACTGCAATTTAGGATATGGCCATATTTCCAATCAATCAATGGGTTGCGATTGGATAGCAATGGGAGTCCCAGTATCAAAACATATGCAGGTTAGTGAATATCAAACAATGAGATTCTCTCAGAATGTAAAGCTAAGTTTGTCAGGGAAATAGGGATGGTCTGATACTTGATTGGTAAATAGGAGTTTTAAGCAGCTAAAATTTTAGAGCTAGATTGGTGGCGAAAACTTAGTCAACAAAGTTTTCATCATCTTCATCATCTTAACTATCACTCAAGGCTGTAATAATGAGGTTTTAGTATAGGTGGATACTTGAACAGAGCTTTGTAAGGAGCTTGATGTAATTTCCACTGGACTACCTAAGAAATCTTCACTTTCAGAACACAGATTTTCTCATTTCCTAAATACCCAGGTTTGTTTGAGCAGGAACAGATTAAGTGACCACATTCTCCACAGTACAAGCAGAACCCTTTCTACTGTCTTTGCATCTTTCAGTTGAAGACAGTTGGAAAGTACCAATCTGCATAACTTCAGAATCAGAGTGTGAATCTGCAGGAACAACCTTGATGGGCATTGCAGGACTGACTGATCTGTCTTGGTACCATTCCTGGAAGCGTCACTTAGTATGGATTGCCAACAGCATCAACTCCTCAAAAAAGGATGTCCCTAGGTACTGCACAAATGCATCATTTGATTGATTCTGATTGGAGAGATCAGATTAATCAGAAACAGTCAGAGTTAATAACACATCCTCCAGTAGCAGGTTCAGGCACAATCACAAGGACAGAAAATATCATTAGCAATGGATGTGTTCACTTTCTGCTAAATATAGCCACAACCTGCAGGGGATTGGCTGTGGCCAGGAAGTGGGCAGAAAACAGGAACTTTCAGGATTATCAAGTAAACCAGTGGTTCAACTGGTTGTAGCATTGGCTTCAAGACAACAAAGGCATGTGATCAAATCTTAAGGAGCTCAGAAAAATGTTTTATTTTGGTTTTATATTACTAACAATTGATAAATTATTTGTCTTATAACAAAAAGGAACCCTAGTGTGTGTTTACGACATAGAGACATTTGAATAAAGGCTCAAATGGGGTGGAGACTGATGTGATTGATTAAACACTCTTTGTAAAGAGCTGTATTATAGTGTGGTTCTATGTAAAAAAAAACCTGGATAACATGTTTTACTAAAAACTGTCTGAATCTCAATTTAATTTTATTAGTTGTTTAAATAAAGAGTTTACATAATAAAATAAACAACAATTTATTGTTAGTAGATGGATAGATAGATAGATAGATAGATAGATAGATAGATAGATAGATAGATAGATAGATAGATCGATTGTTAATTCAACATACAATCCTTAGCACAAACTTCCTATTTTAATAATGATTCAGAATTTACTAATAAAAAAGTGTACCAAAGAAAATTGAAGTCACTCTTTTCATAAATAAAATATATCACATAGACTTCATCCTTTAAATTATTTATATTTTTATATATACTGACCTTATGGATAAGCTGTGCTCCATGACATTAGAGGTTATCTGAGGTCAGCTGGAGCTCTTGAAAACAGCTTATACAATGACCCTATTATAACATTAATAGATATTTGTGAGCAAAGAGGAAAGGATCAACCTCATTGCTCACAGACAGAAATGTTCCCAATATAAAACCACTTCTACAAAATAGAGAATATTTCTTTTTCTCAGAAAAGGTTCTTTGATAGCTGAGAATTTTCTATTCAAAACTGATGAATATTTATCTTGTTAATGCAAATTTGAGCTAAGATGACAATGCAATATTCTCTTTGCCTATGCACCTTCATCACATTTAAGAATCACAGAAGTCACCTAATTTTTAGTGTTCATGAATGGAAACGGATGGCATAATACATGAAACGTAAATTATTTAAATGTCAAGATTTTATATCTATGATGTTAGTAGAAACTAGAGGATAAAGAGTTGTATCTAATAGACATAACAATTTTCCATTTACTATTGAAAATTTTACCTTTTGTTGCATTCATGTTTACAGCTCTTAAATGGCATGTTTATTGTATGGTATTTCTAATGGCTAATTGAATACAGCGGAGCTGATATTTTTTTCATGTTTCACCCAATTTTGGTTTGGACTGACCTTCTCGGATCTCGCTCTTCGTGAAATGGGCACTTTGGGTAAAAAAAAATTGGCAGCGATCATGCGATTGCATGAAACTATTACAACTTGTAGGATTGTTATGGGATTGTTGTGGGCATGTAGTTAGAATTCTGTGCTACAGTATTCTGAGTTGCTCATACAGAGAAAGGAAACCTATATAATTCGGCTCTCTTGCAACCAGCATGGGGCTGGTGCAAGTGCTGATGCTAGTGATGACAGCTGCGGCTGGGGACAGAAAAATGTTGGATCCTTGTATTACTCTTTGGAAACTCCCATTAGCAAAATGTTTTACATCTGGATTCTGCTGCATCAAGCAAAAAACAGATACTTTGCGTCCAACTCAGAATAAAGGTGCATGCACACTAGACGATATGCTCCCTGAGCGATATCGTCTAGTGTGTCCCCGGCAGGCTGTGCTCAATGTCGTTCATGACATTGAGCACAGGCGCTGAACGATATCGTTTAGCGCCGGGCTCTCTCCCCCATTCCCTGACATGCAGCAACCTGACGAGATCGTCAGGTTGGCCTGCATGTCAGCCCGATGAACGATGATGACGAATGACTCGTGGGAACGTGCGTCGTCATCATCGTTCATCTTTTGGGCTTAAAAATGGATGATAAAGTGGACGACTGGATGATAACGATATCGTTATCGTTCAGTCGTCCACTTTATCGCCAAGTGTGTACGCACCTTTAGTACCAGTAAGTACAGTGTGTAATTTCCAGCAGGGATCCTGATATTTTTGAAGTGTAACCTATACCTTTATTTTAAATGTATTTCTATACTGACATTTTGTAATAATAGAATAAAAGAATACAATAACTGTCATTTTATTTTTTTTCCTTGCTTTACATGTCATCAAAGAGGTGACATAATAAAACAATGGTGATTTTCACCCATACATGTTTACAGTATACCATTATATATTGCTGCTTAAAAAAAACCTAAAAACTCTACTATATAAAATATATATTATTTCACTATTATCTCAGGAGAGGATGATAAGAATATACCAATTTAGTATATAAATGAGACAAGGACTCTAGATTTTTTTAAATCAGATTTCTTTTTGGATTGTAAATAAATATAATAAAAATAATAATAAAAATATTAAACTTTTTATTAACAGAAAGAATTAAAGGATAAGTTTTAATAAAGCAGACATATGTACTAGCAAAGCGTTACATATTAGTCTTCTGAATGCACCTACAGTTGTCACCCTTCTTTTGATGTACCTTTGCTGATGAATATACAGTGAGATTGGTAGCACAACAGATTCGTGCCTAAGATAGTTTTAGAAGGGAACAGTCGTGCCCTTATATTAAGGCTGAATTGATAAACATGGAAATCTTCATAGATAATTCCGGAGGGGTGGACATGATGTTTAAGGGGCTTCACCTCAAAAGCTATTGAAAGTACAGAGCTGAAATTTGGCATAGGTAGGAAAAACTCTTGCTCAGGGTATTGCATGCCAAATTTCAGGTAAAAAAAATTAAAATGAGGATTTGGGTACAATCTAAATTTCGAACTGTCAGTTTTTTCTGACACTGTCAGTTAGAAACACTTTCTGCTGTTCTCTATGGGGGAAATTTGGAAAGCATTAACTAAGGGTAGGGGGCAAATTTAGACTTGGGGTTTGTTTTATGAGGTAGCTATTGTTCCAGGGTAAGGTCTTCTGGGGTTTAGGTAATTGAGAAAGTTACAGTTTTGAACGTATTACCTCACAATTGTGCCAGTATATAGATAGGAAGATTCAATTCCTTGCACAGCCTCAATAGGAGCATCCAGCAGGTGTACTCACTGTGGCTTCACTTGGGTGCACCAAGATGGCTGTCTTCTGTGGGTCGTAGTGGGGGGCTGGGGGGGAGGAAGCCAGTATTTGCTGTGGCCAGGACCCAGGAGCAGGTAGCGGGTGTTAGCAGTGGCTGAGACCTGGGGGAGAAAGCAGGCGGCAGTGGCAGCGGTGCAGCCGTTAGCGGCCTAGACAGGGTGAGTGGTGTGCAGCAGGACCTGGGTGAGGTAACTGGTGGCAGATGTAGACTCGTGAAGCCTGCATCTGAGTATAAAATAAAGTGTCATATGTGTAAAAAAACAACAAAAAAAACCTGTCGTATGCCCCGCCAAAAAAAGAGCACCCAGCACCAGGCTTTTAGTGATCCAGTGCTGGTTGTGCAAAATATGGAGGACAAACAATGTAGGGGTCCCCCAGTATTAGCACAGCCAGCACCAGGCTATTTAGAACCAGTCCTGGTTTCCAAAATACAGGGGACAAATGACGTAGGGATCCCTCCTATTCAGCACAACCAACAATGGGCTGTGAGCCAGTCCTGGTTCTGGAAATACAAGGGAGAAAAATGAGTAGGATTCCCCTGTATTTTCCAGAACCAGCACCAGACTTTTTCTAGTGGGGGCTGATGCCACAGCCAGGGGAGCCCTTTCACCAGGCCCCCAGCTGAAGCATCAACTCTGACCCCTAGTCAGCCCAGGTCAGGTATCCCTGGGGAGCTTGGAAACACCCCTAAGAAAGGAGTCCCCCTCTCCAAGGCACCCCAGGCCTAGGCTATTATCCCGGAGCTATCCCAGGCACCCCTGGGGTGGTGGGTGCCGGGTTGATGGTGTAAATGTGGTGTAAAAAAATAGAATTGGTGGAAAACAGTATTGCACATGTGGGGAGATGGAGTGACATGGTTTGGGTGAACAATTTTGTAATTTCATCGCTTTTTGAAGTTTGAGTGGCAGAAATTCAATAGATTTTGTGGAATTTCAGATCATGTCTATGAAGCCTTAATGGGACATGTGAAACCATAAGGTTTTGTGTCTCTTGAGTATATACAGTATATATATATATATATATATATATATATATACTAAGATAAAGCACTGACCAGTAGATATAATAATGAATAATGCGCTCCCAGTGATAAGAAGCTTTCTTTTAAATGGCCAGATCACTGGCCAGGTAAGGGTTAATGTATGCTAAAGAAGCACTTGTATAGTGGATAGTGCTTAAATGTAATACCAGCAATAGTGAAACATACACACAATAACACTCAATACATATAACGTTGATAAATGTTTAAGCGCTTTCAGAGAAAAATGAAGTGTCCTGAAAAGGTTTCCCCATTAAGACGTGGGCACTGGATACCAGGGTAAGTGGGAAAAACTGACCCTACCTTTCCCTGTGTAAGATCTTCTCCATGAGGGGGCTGGCTGTGTCCAGGCGGCTGCAGTATAATCAGCTGTATGACAATTCCATCTGCCGCTTGTAATATCAGTGGCTCGCCGGAGCAGCGTCTTTCTGCACTCTTCTGCATGGTGGAAATCTCCCGTTCTACCCGGATAAATATGCGGGACTGAGACATGTCTGATTGACATAATTAACCAGCCAATTACCAGGCTAGCACAAGGATAAAAGGTGAACAAGGGCTTCACAGCAACACCTTCATAAAGTCCTACCGGATGTAACGCGTTGGTGTTTAGACTACCCCTGATGTCACTATTCCAGTGAGCGCGAATTCCTCTCCATGAGAACGGCAGATTTCCACCAGGCAGAAGAGTGCAGAAAGACGCTGCTCCGGTGATCCACTGATATTACAAGCGGCAGACGAAATTGTCATACAGCTGATTATACTGCAGCCGCCTGGACACAGCCTGCCCCCGCACGGAGAAGATCTTACACAGGGAAAGGTAGGGTCAGTTTATCCCACTTACCCTGGTATCCAGCGCCCACGTCTTAATGGGGAAACCTTTTCAGGACACTTCATTTTTCACTGAAAGCGCTTAAACATTTATCTACGTTATATGTATTGAGTGTTATTGTGTGTATGTTTCACTATTGCTGGTATTACATTTAAGCACTATCCACTATACAAGCACTTCTTTAGCATACACTGACCAGTAGAACATATATTCCTTAAAAAAGGGGCAAAAAAGAGAAACAAGGGCATTTTTAGAAATTTTATGATGTTAGACACATTTCCAATCATTGAAAAATTCTGTGTGGAACCTCTACGACTTTATCCATTTTTCATAAAAGACAGCCTCAAAGCAAAATGGCTAGATATGCAGGACTGGATGTAAGGGGTGGAACTTTTGAGAAGAAGGAGAAAAATGGCCTGACACTTAGGAATGTAGATGTGCATGTACACATGCACATCAAAGCTAAGTGGTAAGCATCAGGTTCAAGCTCATACAATTCATAGTCTCGCCGACTACAGTACTTGTATCTTAAGAAAAAAATCTGCTGTTTAATAGCTTTCAATGCAGTCAATCTGTGTCCTTTATTATGATCACTATAGCTAATCATCTTGTCAACATTGTAGACAAATAATCTTGTTGAAAATACTATAAAGAAAGGGTGCCAAACCATGGTTCAAAGAAATTATTACGAGGCAATGACATCTTCTACAGTATTACTGCAATTATACTGTAGCAAAATGACTGACTGTTAGTTTAAATAGTGCACAGTATGTAAATTTGACGTGGGTTGCCTTATTGTTTACATGATGAGGTGCTAACAGAACAGACAATAGTGGAGACTTAAGCGTACATTTAGTTTACCTGGTTATTGTGATCTTTCATTTTGGTGCAGAAGAACATTAGAATCTTGTTCATTACTTTGTAGACTTGTGGTTGTTATTTTTGGCAGAGTCAGACTCGCCTACAGGGGTACAGGGCAAATTATCTGTGGGCCCCACTGCCTGAAGGCCCCACCACCTACTCTAATGTCAGGTTCCAGACCGTGCACTCAAAATATACATTTTTAACTCTATTATGGGTCAGTTACCTGGTAGAGCAGGAACATGGGTGCTTAGTTTGTTTCTCTATACATTACATCGGTGTTTCCCAACTTATTCCTCACTGTACAATACAGTACATGTTTTCCAGGTCTCCTCACAGAATTACAAGTGAAACAATTGGCTCCACCTGTGGATCTTTTAAAATGTACCTGTGCACCAACTAGGAAAAATGAAAACCATGCACAGTTAGTGCTACCTAAGGAATGAGTTTGGGAAACACTGAACTACACCAAGGATCATCCTCCTACCAATCAAAATGAACAATTGGGTTAACAGAGCTAATGTGTTCTTGTAAAGAATGTAGTTGTAATTTTTTATTTAAAAAGTAGCCAACACTTAAGTAATTCCAGTGGTAATAACTTAGATAATTGAACTTTTCTATACCTAATGTAGTTGTGAATACAGATTTACCCTATCATATGTAGAGTGCCATTATGTGGTACTTTATATACAGTCATGTGCCTTATTATTATACATATGTTCAGGGCCAGATTAAGGCTTGTGGGGGCCCTGGGGCAACTAAGTTGTGGGGGCCCCCAGCAAGCCACATTGTGTCTACTAACCTCCCCCCTCGCCGACACATGGAGCCTACCCCTATCCCCCCTGATTACTTAACTTCTAGCTCTGTGTTGTGAATGAAGCAGGACAGTCCGTGCTGCTGCATAGAGCACAGAAGGGCTCCTGAAGGCCCGACTTCAGTGATCAGCATCATGGACATGATGTGTCACATGATGCTTATGAGGGGACTCGGGAGCTGCTCTGCTCTTTATGCGGAATTGCTAACTGTGCTGCTGCATTTAGAACACAGAACAGCAACAGCTGAGCCCACATCTGGGTACAGGTGCAACTGGACACATGCTCTTGGCAGGGTAACACCCTGTGTGGGCAGGGGCAATATAGGATTTTCTGGGTTTTGGTGTTATATATATATATGAACACACACTCATATAATATATATACATATAGCAAACATATATATTATATAAAACATGCACACTAACACAGACATATACAGTACACACATAAATACATTCATACACACTAACACATATACATACACAGTTAACACACACTAATACATACATACACAATAAATTAGTACACCAGGATGATAACTGCCGCCCCCATTTTGGCCAGTGTAGGGCTGCATGCGCTAGCGGTAAGGGACCCTTTGTGTGTGGGGGACCCAGGATGACCACTCCTGTCAGCCCCCCATAATCCGGCCCTGCATATGTAACATTATACAACTTTCCCAGGACTATGGTGCATAATGTAATAAATTATACTGCATGGACTGTGAGGGCCAAATATAATAGGGTGAGAGTTTATAAAATGTCAGAGAAAACTCACACATTTTTAAACTCAGCCAATGTAATAAAGTCACAGAACATGCAAACTGGCATGTCTTTCAGACTCAAAAAAACTCTCAAGATTTATACTCTCATCCAGGTGAATTGAAATTACAACTTGATCAATGTATTAGTGTGAGAGTTTTACTGCTAAACTCTCACATTTTCTAAACTCTCACCTTATTACATTTGGCCCTGAGTGTTTACTATATATATATTTATAAAGGGGCCCTGACAATACACTAGAATATCCATGTTGTCTACAGACTATGGCTTCCCTTATAGTTGATAAAGCCTCTGTGTTGGTTGGCTAAACCAACTGTGGTGGCTGGTCACACCCCTTAAGCATTGGTCCCTCCTACTGTCCCAATCCAAATGGATTTCTATAACATACAGTACAAAATATGTTGATGTGGAATTGTCATAGAATAGAGCTAGTAGCTGTTGGCCTATGGAAAAAAAAACACAAGAAAATGACCTTTTGACAATAAATTAGGTTGTCTGAGATCCTGCTTAAGATTTATTATTAAAAGTGCAAGAAATAAAAAAGTACAATATATTCCATATATTGATAACAAAAAAAAATCTCAATAACTGCATTGATGTCCTCCTCATTCTCAAATTATTTATATTGTACATATTTCTATTTTCTCCTCATCAGGAAGCTATTACAGAGATAATACTGGGCTTCTTCCAGCAGCAGCTCCTCATGTAATCTGGGGGACGGAGTTTGTGAGCATATATTTTAGCATTATAGACCCTCACGCTGCCTGATGCTCTTGGCCCCACTTTACTTTGAGTGACAGCAGCCAGGCAGTTATTGTTCTGTCTCCCACCCCCCTCTCTACTGCCAGATGCCCCCCATCCCACCTCCTTATTGGCTGGCTGTAGCACTGTGCAGCCTGGGTGGAAGGCTTCCCCGAGAATGACAATGGTAGAGCGACAATTGGCTCCTACATCTAGTGATGTCATGACACCAAGTTGGGACATCAGCACTCTGATGAGCTGACATGTTGGGATGGGGCCAGGCTCTGGTCAGCTGGAGGAGTGCCCGTGAAATATCACACCAAGCACCCTATATGGTGCCAGCTGTGTGGTGTGCTAGGAGAAGTTTGTGCACTGCAATGCCAGTTCCAGTGCTGTGTGCTGGGACAGGCAGAGGAGGGGCCTCCCAGAGCTTAGTGCTGTTTTTATATCTCTTCTGCCTGTTTGTTTCCCAGCACCGGCCATGGAGGATCTGTGCACACCATCAACCTCTTCCACCTAGATGTTTCTCCCTCAGAGCATGAGTCCCCAGGGCTGTTACTACTGATAATTCCCTATCTGCTGGTTGGGAGGTGAGTCACTCTGAGCACTAGGCACACAGCCACGTCTGGGATCTACCTGCCCAGCATTTCCATGATGACTACTGTGTCTTAAACTTACCCAAGGAACTTTGCTGGGAACATCCAACCATGCACAGAGGAATGGACACCCATCGTGGGAGTGATCAGGAGTGCCCAGGGTGCTGACTCCTTGTTATTAAATAAAATTAATAACCACGGGTAGGCACTGTTAATGTGTTTGTATAAAGAAATTATACAAACTCAGCACTCACCATAATATTCCAAACTGTAGTTAATTTAATTCCAGGTAATGTTAGTTCCAAAGCATTGCAATATTTGTCAAGCTGACCGACCACATCATGGTCTTCACATTCTGGTCAGTCCCTACACTAACTCTCAACAATATGAGCATTGCTCTGAATCATTTGGCTCCAGGTATCACATAGATTTTAAATACTGTATACATTATGCTTCTTCCATGGATTTAAGTGCTGGCTCACTGGATTAAAGAGACAGAACCACACCCAGGCATACTAATTAATGACACCTGGGGATAAGCAGACACAATTTGACTAACATATTATTAATTATTATAATTGGCTTTGATTCACAGTACTCAAACATCTGCAGTGCCAGTGCGGTGTGACCACACCATTTAAAAAAAATAAATCATACAGGACTCCCAGCTCCACCCCTGTGGGAGATGGCTGCAGTCTGAAACAGCTCCCTTATAGCTGCATCTTTTACACTTCTCCCAGACCTCCTGAGGGTCTGAAAAGTCAGGTCTTTGTCACCACTATTGTGAGGAACATTGTGGCTGTGCATGGAGAAGTGTTTTACACCTCTCATGCCCCCTAAACAGCAGCACCATAAGCAAGAAAAGGTGGGGGTGAATCGAAAATGGCCACAACTCACACACAGTCACCACACCCAGCCACCTCTGCCTCTCCCTCTTCCTCACAGACTGCTTCTAAGACCTTGGAAACCCCCCCTCATGCTTTAGCCACTTATGCTGACATAGTTCAAGCTATTAAAACAACCATGGCTCCTCTGATTCAGGAACAAGCTGAATCTTTTAAGCAAGCACTCAAGGAAACTAATCACAATATTCTGCAGCTTACACAGAGGGTGCAATCTAATGAAACTAAGGTGGGGGAGGTTTTCCATGATGTTTTTCTACCAAGGCAACAACATGATGTCATGACAAGGCAAGAACATTATCAAATTCTTAGCAAGCTCGATGATTTAGAAAGCCGCTCAAGGAGAAACAATTTGCGCATAGTCAGCCTCCCAGAGTCACTTAAAGGTGAAGCACTTACTCGTTTTCTCACCACCTCTCTGCTGGATATGCTTGATATACAGGACTCCTGTGGTGACATTGTGATAGAACATGCTCACCGTATAGGCCCGCTGCGAGACAAACTGGAGGCCCGCCCTCGAGTGACCATCTTTCGCTGTCTGAAGTTTCTCCACCATGAGACAATATGGCAAGCTTCCAGAAAACATTGCTCACTTACATGGGATGGTCGCAAGATCTTCATATTCCAGGACTATTTGGCAGAGATCACGAGAGCCCGCAAAGCTTTTTAATCAGGTGTGTGCTAACCCGGTTAAGGACAACCGCCACTCTGCCCTTCTGTTCCCAGCTCATCTATGTATATTTACTAGGGACATCTATGGACTTTTCCTCTCCAGAGGACGCTGTTGCATTTCTTCGTGAGGAGACTGAAATGGCGGCTGACGATTCTTCTTGCTCCCATATGGCCTCTCAGGGCTGACATATAAGTTCTATAAGTTTCATTATCCTCTCCCCTTTTATATTGCCTATTATTGCAGAGATTTAGACCTCTCTATTTAGGTTGTTCCCGATTTCTTAATCTATGTATGTGATTATTTTTTGCTGTTTTTTATGTAATTGTTTCAATTACTTGAATTATTTATGCCTTATGCCGTATAATTTGTTTTGTTATATTATTGTCTCTGGCAGTGGTGACTGTCCTGACAATATGTTTGCACATCGGCCCACCCACATTGTTTATGTTGATGACTGGTCTATGTTTATGCATATGGGTGGACTGCTCAGATTTAGCTGCAGCTTCCTGGAGCCTTATTCACTGCTCTCCTATTAGAGTTTACTGATATATTCCTTATTTACACCGGGAAGTCCTGATTTCCGGCCTGATGGCTTGCAAGGACTCATGTTCCTTGTCCTGGTTTGTTTTATTTATTTTTTTCTCCATATATGTTTTTTTTTTCTCTTTTCTTTCATTATTACTTTGTACTCCCTTTCCCCATCCCAGCACTGTTGCAGAGTCTCTAGAGCTTTTACTATTTCCAAATGGTTATCTTATCAGCAATATGTCATGTTTCTTAACCTGTGGCTGTATGAACCTCGGGTACACATTTACATATTTTCATGTATTATTTGCATTGTCCCTGGTCTTTTTTCTATGCTTAAAATTGCATTATAAGTAATCTCAAATTTTGTTCCTGGAATGTGGGGGAAATTAACTCCCCCATAAAACGTAAATGTCTCTTGGCATATATTCAAAAATTGCATATTAATGTGGTCATGTTTCAAGAAACTCATTTAGTGCCTCCTGAAATTTTAAAACTTAACACCATGGGATTTTCTGTATTAGCCTCGGCCTCTTATAACGCTAAGAAACGTGGTGTGGTTACCTTTATTAGGAAACAATTGGCCCCACAAATTCACTTCTCCTACTCACACCCACCGGGGAGATATACAATCACTGATGTTAGTATAGCCGGTGAGAGGTTTGCAATATGTAATTTGTACGCTCCCAATCAGTACTCCAGATGGTTTTTTCAGGTTCTATTGGGTAAATTATGCCCTTATATGGACTCCTCACTTATTTTTAGTGGAGACTTTAACATGGTTTTCTCCCCTTACATGGATAGATAGCAACCTCCTTCCAGACACTGTGTTGCCCCATCCCTAGGCCTCCCTTCCCTGGCATCAGAATTACGCCTGATAGACATGTGGCGAGTACTCCACCCTACTGCTAGAGAATTTACTTGTTTGTCCGCTGCCCACACCACACTGTCCTGTATAGGCTACACATTACTTTCAGACTCTTTGCTTTCCAGTGTGGATGACGCAGGTATATAGCCCATCAGATTAAGCGATCATGCACTGATTTTGTTCATGCTGACTCCTTTGGTAGATATGGGATCCTATAAGCCTTGGAGATTTCCATCTTACCTAGCCAACTCAGTCACGTTTCATAATATGCCTGAAGCAAAATGGTGTGACTATGCAACAAATAATGCCGATCATATAGATCATATAGATCAAACCGCCAAATCTGTTCTTAGGGAAGCAATAATCACCTACATGTCTTAATATAGGAAAAATAGTTCCAAATTGTACTTAAAGGCCCAGGCAGAACTGACTGAATCATTCAGAGTATTCAAACTTGATGCTAACCCCACCACTTGTGAGGCTTACACACAGGCTAGGGTGCACTTTAGTGGGGTTCCGGATCAGGTGGCTGCCCGCCAGACCTTTCGGAATCACTGCCACTTTTATAAACAAGGCAATAAGTCAGGGAGGCTGCTGTCTAATCTGCTGTGTACCCATTCCACCCCCTGTTCTATTATCTCACTCATGACACCTTCTGGCACTGTGTCCAGAAAGGGGAAGGACATTGTTAATTCCTTTGGGGCATTTTATACTGATTTATATTCTGATCTTGTCATAGATCATGCTCAGAAGCAGGACTTCAGGGATAAACTGGTCTTGCTGCCCCTCTCCCCTCAGCAAGCAGAATCCCTTACTGTTCTTATCACCCAGGATGAGGTTTCCAATGGTATTAAAGGTTTAAAGGTCGCAGCCCAGATGGATACTCAGGGGAATTCTTTAAAATCCTTTCCTCCCATGTATGCTCTCCATTGGTATCATTTTATAATGCTATTCTTTCTGAAGCCTCTTTACGTTTACATTTTAACTCTGCTATACTTAGTATTCTGCCCAAAGCCGGTAGAGATGTCACACTGCCTGCTTCCTATAGGCCTATATCCTTGCTAGATGTGGACTACAAACTATTCATGAAAATTATCTCTAATATGGGCCTATTCATCAACACTAATATAACGTTTTTAAGGACATTTTCCTTAAATAACGTTATTTTAGTATTCATGAAGAGACTTAACACAGGAGATATCACTGATATCTCCTTGCTAAGTCCCCATGCGTTCATTTCCACACTCCCCATACATTAGTATGGGGATATGGAAATTATGGTATTCATCAAAACCGAAAATTATGTATTTTCGGAATTTGATGTAGTTACTATCCGCCATTGTGAGGTGGCGAATAGTAGGTAACACTTACTTGTGTCAGTGTGGGCAGGTCCCCCGGTGTCTCCCTCCAGCACTCTGGTCTCTCCTCTGGCTCCGTCTGCTATGCTGTCATGTGTTCTACCGGCAGAACACAGTAAAGTTTAGAAAAAAAAAAACTAATTTTTTTTCTAAACAGTACTGTGTGCTGTTGGGAGACCACATGACAGCATAGCAGATGGAACCGGAGGCTGCTGCATGGGCAGGTAAGTGCTGGATGGGGGGAAGGTGAGCAGAGGGGGGAGGGGGGCAGGTGACCGGAGGGGATGACACAAACTTACCGCATCTGTAGGCAGTGCTGCACATGCGCTGGTTTTACAGTTGTAACAGCACATGCGCAGCACTGTTTCCAGCTGCGATAAGTTAGTGTAGAGAGGGATAACTATCTATTTCCTGAAAAGCTGTCATTGCAAAAATGACAGCTTTTCGGAATAGATAGTTATGGAGAGGAGGAATGATGAATTCCTCCGGTAATTAGGTAGAACTCCATGCGAGTTCTAAACATAATTACCTCCAGAGAAAGTTTAGTTATGATGAATAGGCCCCATAGTATGAAACTTTTATTACCTGATGTTATTGGTTCAGATCAGACTGGATTTATCTGGGGTCACCACTCCACTGTAAATATTTGCAAAGTGGTTTCTGTGCTGCAGTCGACAGTGGTCTCATCTTGCTCAAAGGTTATTATTTCCATGGATGTGGAGAAAGCATTTGACTTAGTCACCTGGGATCACCTGTACTATACTTTGATGAAATGTGGTTTTCCTACAAAATGTATTTCCTTATTGAAAGCTTTATACACTGCCCCTTCCCCCCAGGTATCCAGCAATGGCTTCCTATCTGCTCCCTTCTATGTATACAGAGGCACTCATCAGGGTTGTCCTATGTCTCCCCTTTTATTTGCAATACCCCTAGCTGTTGTGCTATGTCAGTCACATAGCTTTACAGGTATACGTATTGGTTCGGCCGAGCTTAAAGTGTCACTATTTGCAGACAACATGCTCCTTTTTGTTTCCAACCCCGTTTCATCTATACCAAGTATCATTTCTCAGTTAGCCCAGCTTGGATCATTTGCAGGGTATAAAATCAGCAGCGGATTTGAGGGATTATGCCTATCAACATTTTTGTGTTACAGCCTCCCATTTCAAATACTTAGGTATTAATATTCCTGTGGTTACCTCCTAAATACATCATCTTAATTATTAATTAATTATTAATTATACTCCTATTATTGCCCAACTGACTAAATTGCTTCATGAGTGGAAGATGCTTCCCCCGTCCCTACTTGGTAGAATCGCATTACTTAAAAGTGTAGCTTTTCCCAAATTATCTTTTTCCATACAAATGCTCCCAATTAGCATGTCACTAGCAGACATAAAAGCCTGCACCAAGCTCTTCACCAAATTTCTGTAGAGAGTTGGCAGACCCCAGTTGACAGTGAAAAAGTTAATACTTCCTAGGCCTCATGGAGAGCTGGGGCTCCCCGATATTCTCACATTTACTAGGGTGGTGCATTTTAGGTATATTGGTAATTGGTTGTTGAACAGGGAAACATATACCCATGCGCCTACTGAGCTAGCTATGTTTTCACCTTACTCAGCTGCTGCTTTGTTGCATACTCCTAGAAAATCTATCCAAACTCACATATTTCATAATGTTTTATTTCATGATACCTATTTGGCCTGGAGAGCTATTTGCACCAAACAATCTAGACCCTATACCGCCTTGAAGTATATCCCTTTTACTGGTAATCCTATGTTCCCACCAGGACTAGATAACTCTGGCTTTTGCCAGTGAAAACAGATGGGTATTGCCTTAATTAAAGATATTTTCGACCCAGGTGGATTTATTCTCCCTTTATCTATCCTCCATATTGATGCCCATATTCCACACAGACAATTCTATATGTACCTTCAAGCCACTCATTATGCTCGTTCTCTTAAATTCCTGGTTTATTCCTCCAATTTGCCCGATCCTCTGCACAGTCTATTATCCTTTCTTGTGCTACACCCTTATAAGACTAAGTATCTTATCACAGATATGGTGTGGAGTTCGCATGACAAGGTATGAAAACATACATTTGTATCATGGAGCAGAGACCTGACTACTTAAATTTTTGTGCTGTTCCTAGCTACAAGAGGTTCACATCAAAACTATTAATAGAGCATATACCTTGCAGGCTCGCAGGAGCTTTATGGTGCAAGGAGAGATGGGTGATTGCTTAAAATGTAGGTGCCTGAATGCTACGTTGTTTCATAATTTCTAGACATGTCCTAAGATCGCAAAGTTCTAGGGTAAGGTAATGATCTTTATTACCTCTATTTTTCACCTAAACCATTATAGTGATCCGCTGGCCTTATTATGTGCTAATTTCACAAACTGGGATTTGGGCCCTAAATCTCGTAAAGTCCCATTAGTGACTATCATTGTCACCGTTGCTAAAAAAGTAATTTTATGTGCTTGGACCTCCCCTTCCCTTTTTGGGAACAGTTAAGTCTGTTATGCTCCAGACCCTGTATTATGATAGACAAGCAGTTTTCCCTGTGCTGGAAGCAGAGGTTACATCCTGTTATAAAAAATTGGGTCATATATTGAATCACTCAACTCCCCTACACAAGCTCAGATTTTGAAGATGTTTGAGACTACCTCATAGTATTTACTCAGACAGTTATCTTGAATGATACGGAAATTCTTATTTATTGTATTTCCTTTTGATCAATTGTAAACCTGGATGTTCCTATATATAGTATGTACAATATGCTCAGGGGACATGCTCTGTACATCACCCTGATATTGACCACATATTCTCTCTTCATTGATTCTACTGCAACACTGCATTTCTTTCTTTCTTCCTCCACCTCCCCTCCACTTTTCTAATATTTGTATTTTTTGCAGTTATCTTTGTATTTTGATACAGATATCCATATGTATTGTTTTTTTTTCTTTGGATATTATAATATTGTTCATGGGCTATATTTGTAGTATTATACAATTATTATTCAAACTGGGACTATATTTCTACTTCCCTAATGTATGTTTAGTGGCTGAATCTACACATCAGTTTGCTTTTTCCATGCTAACATTGTATAACTATTGTACATTGTGATTTACTGTTATTGATTTCTGCCTGTAACATTTTCTATTTTTTCTGTCACTTGATTTTTTAAACTCCAAAATAAAAAGATCTTTAAAAAATATATATATGTATAATACTTTCACTTACACATAAGGCTATTAACCAAACCACACCAACATACATCTCTTCACTCATCTCAAAATATCTCCCAACCCGACCTCTCCGCTCAGCACAAGATCTGCGTCTCTCATCCCCATGCATTACTTGCTCCCATTCACGGTTACAGGACTTTCTTCGCACTGCACCCACTCTATGGAATAACCTACCTCTCACAATAAGACTTTCTTCTACTCTCCAATCCTTCAAGTGTTCCCTGAAAACTCACCTCTTCAGGCAAGCTTATCAGATTCCAGAACCTCCCACATAACCTTCATAGCTTCCATATCTAATTACATCCCTTTTTACAGTCCACACACAATCTCACACATTGTCTTTCTCTCACATCCTCATGACATTTGGTTGATATTCCTGTGTGACTGGATCATGCAGCCAACCAAGCAACTGTGCATTCTGGCTGGACCAAAATGCAATATATAGCACCTATCCTTGTGTATCAATGCCTATTTCCCTTAAGATTGTAAGCTTGCGAGCAGGGCCTTCCTACCTATATATCTGTTTGTTATTACCCAGTTTTGTTCTATTAATGTTCCAATTGTAAAGTGCAATGGAATATGCTGCGCTATATAAGAAACTGTTAATAAATAAATAAATAAATATGTATATCATACAAACTCAGCACTCACCATTATATTCCAATGCAGATATTTAACTGTATTATTTTACAGTACAGTATAGCAGATGTATACAGTATATATTATCAATCATTTTTATATTGTATTAAATAGAATGTTATTAATTTTATTTCTAATAAAATTGTCCTTTTATTTTGGATTTTATTTCATTTTCCTTGCATTTCCTACCCATTGCTATAATAGATCTTTGCAAAAACTGCCAGTTCCACACCTTCCAAATCCTTATACTTTTACGATATATTCTTGCAATTACTAACCTAATTCATTACATATATACACCCCACTAGTTTCATTTCATCCATTGTTATACCTACACATTTTCACTTATCATATTTCTATTGTTATATTTAACAAAATTGTATTTCTTCATTCATGGAATTAGGTAGGAGACTTATAGACTTTGATAAACAGGTGGAGTATAAGAAGCATTTCAAAATTCTGAGGAAAATAAAGCAATTGATTGAGTGCGGAAGTATATTCAATAGGTGGGGGTTGGCAAGGAAAATGTCTTGAATGTGCATGTGGCAATGGAGGATATAGGAGCCAGACATTGGTGAATATTGTTGAAGGTAGTGTTAAAACAGATGTAATTGCATTACTAATTTCCTTCTCCTGTCAGTTCAGTTCCATGTCTTCACTTTGACAATTTCTGTATTGAAATAATCAAACAGACCACTGTGTATAAAATTTCACAATATAACATGGATTATTATCAAGAAAGATTCTACAAAAGCATACAATATAACAACAAAGAATGATTGTGACAATTTTACAACATTGTGCCACCTACTGTTCATTCAGTGCAGTTTCTCAAGCAATTCACAGCCTGCTATTGAGTACATCTCAATAGCTGAGGCTTAAGCCTGTTACAGTAAACCCATTTTATTTAATCACTTGCAAAGTCAATCCACATATAGAGGTGTTTACCATTACAGTTTGCCGCCTGCTTTACACTTGCCTTAAACTTCCTTATGCACTCTATGGCCTTTCTCTTTACTGGCAGATCAGTAAGTATTCAGGTTTGGTTGTTGTGCATGGATTTTATTTCCTCTTAAAATACTTTTGTCCATCTGTTAGCTTCAATTCTGAAATATGTGAAATGTATTCTCAGATTGTGTTCTTATGTATACTTATTGCTCTTGCTTGTATGAAAAGCTTATAGGTGATTTACTCTTTTTTTCTCTTGAAGAAAACCTTACTCTGCTCTCTGGGCCAGATTCTGACCCGCTCGCGAGCGCTGAGCGCTCGCAAGCGGGTTGATGGTGCCCAAGTGCGCATGCGCACGATGGAGATGGCTTGTTTAATGTAATGTCACAATTGTTAAATTAAATTATTCTTTGCAATACATTCCTACACCCATGAGTTCCATGACCCAAAGTATCATCCTAAACAAAAGAAAGCAGCAGATGGAGCACAGGAAGATAAAGAATTCTTTCTCAATTTTGCTATAGTATGTGCCGCTATCACTAGAAGTAAGATATCATCTACGCCAGATGATTACTTCAACTACCATGCAAGCCCAAGCTGCACTTGTTCATTATGCTGGCCATACACGGGACGATTGATCACACGATTTGGGTAGTTTCTACAGGTTGGACAGACCAATCATTTGAAAATAGTTGTATTTTGAGTCTTCTGCGACCCCGATGCGTGTCCCCGCTGTCGTCTAGTTGGATTGCAGATCAGATGGTTTTGCAGGGAGATCTCAACTGATCGTGTAGGAATTGACACACATTATGTGATGTGATTGATCAAATCGTATGGTCTTATGTGAAATAGTTGCATTTTAAATACAAATCGTCCTGTATCTGAAGGGAAGAATTGTCAAAGGAAATTGCACAATTGATCTGACCAACTTTTGATTCTCACCGTGTATGGCCACCTTTACTGAAGTTCCCTTCTGGCCACTATTTTGCCAATCTGAAGGACTGCTTATCAGTCACACTTGAGACCCTCTTTGCTGCACCCTGCATGAGGTGCCTCTAGGGGGAGCCATGTACATGCATAGAATGGTAGGGGGATTAAAGTCACTGAGAGATTTATTGCTGTAGGGGTTGGGGGACTGGGCTAGGGTTTATAGTAACATGATTTTTTGCCACTGACGTGTGGGAGATAATTTTTTAATTGGAATATATGCACACTTGGGGGGGGTAATGTTCCAATGTGATCTATGGTCATAAAAATACTACTACAGACATATAGAATACAGGGTGAAGACAATGCTACAGAAAGATTTATTGTTACAAGGGTGATGGGAAAGTGCTACAGAAGAAAGGGATGATGTTACAGGAGTCTACTTGAAATGCCTCCTAAGTGGTGCTCAACACCCCCTAGGCTTATTTTGTATTTTAAATAAATATTATATGCTTGTTTTTTATATAAATAAATAATAAAAAATAATTTCTAATTACATTTTTGCAAAAACGATTAATCAGTTAAGTTACACTAAGAGCCATTCTGGTGTCACTTTCCAATTTGCCATGTATGCATTACTTTTTACATTGTTGTAATCTAAAAAAATATATATATATTTTTTTTACAAATATTAGAGTAGTGTTTATTCTGTTTCAGGGCATGTTAGCAGTTTGTTAATCAGAGCACTGGATGTGTCAGGTATACAGCACAGACATATCTACCATATGGTTTTGTGCAGCTAAGCAAGGGCAGCAGGAATAGTCCATTGCTACTCTTGCTATCTAGGGTAACTTTGGGCCTGATTCAGGTATGTACATAAACCCGGTGGTTTACATATATGACACCCACCTTTGTCATCCAGTATTTCAGGTAGGTTCCTTCAAATGCAACAGGTTCTTTCTTCCTTGGCAGAGAGGTGAAGGTAACCTGACCCCAGACCCAAGAATCACAGAGGTTAATAAATAAAATGTAGTTTTATTTGACTGGATCACCTCCTAAGTAATAAAACATGTTTGCTTTAAACACAGTTAGGTAAGCATCAATGTAATATGCTTGTTAAACATTAAAAACATACATTCTTGGAGATACCAAAATATGCACAACAAATGACAGGAAATATGATTTAATGTCAAAAAGTTAAGCAGTAAAATAATTCTACACATATTCTCAATATTACTACCACCGAAAGCTTCCCCTTATTGCTCACGCTACATGGCCCTGAGTAGGGGTTTAGGATACTGCAATTTACATGAAGCAACAATTTACTTTAAAGCTTTACATTTTTAATTTATCTACCCACACATTCTGATTACCCATTATGAGTCTCTCTATGCACATGGCCATGCTACGATGGTGCACTTATTCATTACAATGGCGTTTATTGAATAGTAGCATCCAGTTAGCTCATTAGATAGTAATTCAGTATAAGATTACTGTAGTTGTCAGGGGAGGGTATTCCTGGCATTACTGGTTAGAGCTGTATATGCTGCCTGTCAGCACATTATTGTATGTCCTCAGTGTTGTCACAGATCTCCAGTACTTAGTTTATTAAGATCAAACAACTTTTCTCTCATATGCTGCATATGTATGTAGGTCTCTGTAAGTGCTGCATATGTAGGCCTCTGTCACATGTGGCAGCCTGAATCTCTGTTACTATCTGTGAGTGGTGCAGGGCATTATTATCATCACAGACCTGATCCTCCTAAATCTGTGAGGTCCTGCTCCTACTCCTGGGAATCTCCATCCTCTGCCTCCTCTGTCAGCTCAGTGCTCTCTGGTTGTCCCATCTCAGGGGTGTGCTTAGGTAGTTCCCTCCACTTCCTCTCTCTCTCAGCCTTCAATCTGCAACCAGGGGTGGCTCTTGGGTGTATATCATAGCCCTTTCCAGATACTGTACACAGCAACACAGTAGGAGACTCTCAGGCATTCCCCAGGGCATGTAATCAGGAAGCTGATGGTCTAAATCCCGACCGCCGGCTTCCCGACTGTCATATCCTGGCAAGGTACAAAAGACAGGCGTCAAAAACTAGACACCTGTCATTAGACTTATGCCAGAAGACCAACGCCCGGCATACTGAACAAAGGTAAGCCGGGCACAGACAGCCATGGGGGGGAGGGCTAGGTTTTAGGGCTCCCGGAGGGAATTAGGCTAAGGCACCCCCTCGAGTGTGGTTAGGTTTAGGCTAGGGGAATGGGAGGTTAGGGTTAGGCATCCCCAGGGGGAAGTTAGAGTTAGGGGGCACCTCCCCAGGAGACTTAGATTTAGGCTGTGGGGAAGGGGGGTTAGGGTTTGGCATCCCTAAGGGAGAGTTATGGTTAGGGTAGGGAATTAGGTTAGCGATACTTACCTTATTTAGCATTTGGGATCTTCACCTCTGCCGCACTTCCATGCGGCTGGTGGTAATACCTACTACACCCTTCCCTAGTCCTCTGGCTACAGTCCTTGCCCAATTCTGTTTCACTGTGAGAAGGGCAGCTGTTGTTTTAAAATCCTGCAGCTTATACCACTTTTCTTTCCACCCTCAGACACAAGCAGGTTCCAGAAGATTCTCCCCTCACAGCAGTCTTGATGCTCCTGATTTCTCCCCCACAGCTGCAACAGGTGCGTATGCAGGGCTGTAGCTAGGGTAGTGTGGCTGGTGCCATCGCACAGGGCACCACAAGTCAGGGGGTGCTGATTGGGCCTGTCAGTTTTCCTGTTTATTATCATTCTCACTTGTAGCTTCCTCTTATTTCATCCCCAGCATCTCCTGCCCTCCCCTATCTCTTCCCTGGCCCTTCCCCATGATGCCATTCCCCTTTTTTGGGTGCATTATGTCCTTTTGAAAAATGAGGGGGGGAACCAATGCTCTTTCTGGCACAGGGCACCAAAAAGTCTAGTTACGGCTCTGTGTGTATGTGTGTTTGTGTGTGTGTGTGTGGGGGGGGTAGGAAGGTGTGAGCCTTCCCTGTTCCTTCAAGAAAGCAGTTTATATTAAAGCAGAAATGTAAATGATGAAGTGATGCCCTGTTTTGGGGGTATCACATATACATATCTGATTGTTGTGGGTCTGTGCTTGTGCAGGGCCCATTCCAGTGATGTGCAGTCAGGTGAGGCAGGTTAGCAAAACATTTCCTGTCATACTTAGGTCAGGCTTGCCTACACTCCCGATTTGGTCGGGAGCCTCCCGAATATCCGGTGCCACTCCCAACGCCCTGGAAAGGCAGGCAAGCCTCCCAGCTGCCACCTGCCCCCCCTGACTACCTAGTAAAAACCCCTGCAGTGGGGTGGCCTGATGACACAATTTGCGCTGAATCGTGTCATCGTGGCTCTGCCCCCTGCTTCACAATGCCTTTATTTTCAGCATTGTGAAGAGGGGGAGGGGCCACAATGACGCGATTGTGTGGCTCCACCCCATGCCATGCCCCCAACATGTATCCATTGCCCAGTCACACCCTCCACTGTTTGCAGGCATTCAGCTCCCTCCTGGTCGGAGGGAGGCGTGCCAGTGTGTTTGCATGCTTTTACAGGGGCGTGCATAAATTATCCAATGTGATGCCATACGCAGTCTGAGGTCTCATAGCATGGTTGTTAGTAATTTTGTGTAAGGTCAGAGCTAGTGCAAGTGTACGTGAGGCTGCAATGGTACTCGATTGTACCAATGGTTTCGCTATTCTGCTAAGTATTATGGATGTGTGCAATGTAAAGTGGGCTTCCTTATGTACTGCTGAGTTTGCATTGCAATCTAAATGGATTGGCATACTATTGCAGCTGAACTGCATGCATACGCAATATTGTGATCCGTAATGAATCAGCCCCAGAGTAAGAAAGAGCAAATAACCATAGATCTTGGTCAAAACCATGTTGCGCTGCAGGTGGGGCAGATGTAAAATGTGAAGAGAGATTAAAGCTAGGTACACACAAAGATTTTCTGTCCAACCATCCAACTAGTTGATTGGTTAGAATGAAAATCTGGTAAGGGATGAAAGTAAATGACAATCTGCAATTTGCTCCCAAAATGGACAAAAGCTGTTGTTTGGACAAATTGTTTAGATCAAACATTTAACAAACTTGTCTGATGACCATTTTCATCTGTTTTCTGGCATTTAGGAGCAAATTGCTGAGCATCAGTTACTCCCATACGTTACCAGATTTTCATTCCAACCAATCAACTAGTTGGATGGTTGGACAGAAAATCTTTATGTGTGTACCCAGCTTTAGATTTGGGAGGGGTGTGTTTAAATTTAAATTGCAGTGTAAACATAAAGCTGTCTAGCATTTGTGGGCTACATGCAACAGCAGCCAGTATTTACTCCACATACAAAAAAAGTATGTATATGCACCCCTTGTCGTGCTGCATGATTTGTCCAGATACACAGTTACTTGCTCTAGCTTACTCTATTGCCAAGTCTGAATCAGGTCCTTTGACTGTATAATTACCAGTAACGTGCTACTGTTTTCCAGGTCTAATATTCGCTATTAACAAAATATAAAGTTGTCTCCAATATCTCCAAAAAGTAGTTTCAGCTTAATGTGCCTACAAAAATATTGCAGAGGGAAAAATGGAATTTATCTCTTTTTATTTTTGGGTCCAGGATTTAAGTTTGCTGTGAGCACAGAAACAGAATGATGCTGGGTCTATGAATAATTGTTATCTGTAATGCTCTGAAAAAAAGCATATAAATCTGATGCATGCACTGACATACTAAATTACATTAACACTATGTTTAACTGTTATCTGCAAAGAGCAACACATTTGAAATGTAAATATATTGCTCTATATATTTGAGAATACAATTATTTATTTCTTGTGCTGCTAAGTAAACACAAGGAGTTCATTGATAGTATAAGATTTAAAATAGCATGAAGATGGTAATGGCAGATGGATAGGCAGATAACTAATGCTATCAATAATTTTTGCAGGATTTCTCTATAGAAATGGGTGCAAGATGACAGAGAACCCCTTACAACCCCCACACTCTCTGGCTCTGTACTTTGTTCCCTCAGCTTGTTTCAGAATCCAAAGAAGCCAAACAAATAAAGATTTGCTCAGATGCAATTGCACAATTCCACAAGCACTAAGTGGTCACAAAAGCAGTAGCAGAATTTCTCATTCTCCCCAGTGTACACTAAGGGCTGATTCTTAACTAGTAAATTAAAGAAATGTGTCTGCGCTTAGCTAAGTGGTGTCACCAATGATGTTCAGTAAGACTATTATTATGGCTGATGATGAACCTGCACTTACTTTTTGTGGAGATCACTAGCTGCAGGTACTAGGAGGTAATCCAAATCTCCTTATCTTGATGCTAGAAAATAGAGGGTATGTGACTGTGCTTGGCTATAGACTAGTCATGCATAATGTTTGCTACTTAGAACTGGGTGATCAATCTAAAGTGCTTATTATAACTCCCTATTGTAAGATAAGTATACACATGTCTTATATGGATGAGAGAAGGGATATTTATTGGAAACTATATATAGAAACACAGTTAGGTAAGCATCAATGTAATATATTTGTTAAACATTAAAACATACATTCTAGGTGATACCAAAATATGCATAACAAATGACAGGAAATAATTCTACACATATTCTCAATATTACTACCACCGAAAGCTTCCCCTAATTGCTCACACTACATGGCCCTGAGTAGGGGTTTAGGGTACTGCAATTTACATGAAGCAACAATTTACTTTAAAGTTTAAAGTTTTAATTTATCTACCCACACATTCTAATTACCCATTATGAGTCTCTCTATGCACATGGCCATGCTACGATGGTGCACTTATTCATTACAATGGCATTAGTAGGTAATACAAATCTTCTTATCTTGATACTAAAAAATAAACAGTATGTGCCTGTGCTTGGATATAGACTAGCCGTGTGTAATGTTTGCTATTTAGAACTGGATGGCCAATCTAATGTGCTTATTATAACTCCCTATTGTAAGATAAGTATACACATGTCTTTTAGGAATGAGAGAAGGGATATTTATTGGAAGCTATATAGAGAGTATCCGGTCCAACAACTTACCCTATATCTTAGTGGTGTAGCTCCTCTCACTGTCCTCCACTGTCCTGGTACTTATGTTCTGGTGCTTCTGTTGGAGTTTGTCCCCAGTTACACTCATTATGATGTCCTCCTTAATCATCAGCCGCGGCAAGGCTGCCAGGTTCCTGGATCCCATCCGGTCACATGGACCCTGGCCGTCTGCTGACACGACCAGCTGCTCAACCCTCTGGGTAGTGGGGAGACTAGGGGTTGTTATAGCAGGCAGAGGGAGTGTGTGCCGGGTTACACACTCTTTCTGGCTATAGTCAGGTACAGTCTTGTGAGAACCAGTGAGATAAGGTGTTGGTAGTCCTACTGTGAGGTGCCTGCTGTAACCACCACTAGCCTCCCCACCACCCGGTGGGTTGAGAGGCCAGCTGTATCAGCAGACGGCCAGGGACCATGTGACCGGATGGGATCTTGGGACTCCGCAGCCTTGTCATGGCTGGTGATTAAGGAGGACATCATAGTGAGTGTGTAACTGGGCACACACTCCAACAGAGGCACCAACACATAAGAACCAGGACAGCGGAGGACAGTGAGATGAGCTACACCACTAAGATATAGCATAAGTTGTTGGACCGGAGGGCACAGGACGCTGCCCCTCCAGAGCGCAATTGCTGTAGAACAGCTTTTTTATAACATACACAGTATATCCAGAGGAATAAATTTAGTTAAAAAACCTGACTTGACCTCAAGCATTCATCTCTTTTGACAGTACAAAGGACCTTTTGGAAATTTTTATATTTTTAGATTTATCTCTATTTTTCATTTACATACTGTCTTGTATAAAAAAAGGAGCACAGGACCTGATTCAAACCCGGTCGCAAGGCTACTGTCACAGCGTCGCCGAATCCAGGTCTTGCTTACCTGGTCCGGCGGCGCTGGGGTCTGGGCCAGCATGGGACAGCGGGCGGGAGATCCCCGGCATCTTTTCAATTAAAAAAAAAGAAGAGAGACGCAAAGGTCCAGTCATTACAATAGTAATCTAATGAGGAAAAGCAGTACTTTCTAAAAAGCTGTGCACACACTGTATGACAAATACTACAAAATGTTTGAAATAAATTTGAAATTGCAAAAGGCAGTGAGAATGTTAAAATAGCTTGTGTGACCGCTTAGAGTTCAGTTTGTCATCAGTGAGAACATAAGATGAACCTCCAAGGAAGGGGAAGCAGGAGAAGACTGTTGGCTAGCAGCTGAGCCTAAAGGAAGGTAGTAGATCCAGACAATGAAAAAAGCTGAGGACTGGGGATGCTAGCAGTAGTGATTGGCAAAAGAGCTTAATGAAGTCCCCTCACTGCAGTCTCTCTCTCCATACTGGGTAGGCACCTGTGGGATATTTTCACCTAACTTTAACCCCGCTAGACTACCAGGTGAAAGTTGTTACTCTTGAGCTCCCAAAGCAGGCTGCATGTTAACACAGCCTTGCGAACGGGTCTGAATCAGACCCACTGTATCTCCCATATTCTCTAAATACTTTTCAATAAATATCACTTCCCTCATCCCTGTAAGACATGTGTATACTTATCTTGCAATAGGGAGTTATAATAAGCACTTTAGATTGACCAACCAGTTCTAAGTAGCAAACATTACACACGACTAGTCTATATCCAAGCACAGGCACATACTGTTTATTTTTTAGCATCAAAATAAGAAGATTTTATTTACCTGCTAGTGCCTGCAGCTAGTGATCTTCACAAAAAGTAAGTGCAGGTAATAATAGTCTTACTGAACATCATTGGGGACACCACTTAGCTAAGCGCAGACACATTTCTTTCATTTACTATTTACTAAAGAGATTTGGGTCATCTCTTTGTGTCTACAGCTAGCGAAACACATCAACAGGAGAAAGCACAGGTTCCCCTCTAGACTCTGATTCTTACCTAGTTACACACCTCAACGATGTGCTAACCCAGCTTTGCCAAACATACTGAATGACCTGCTGTATGATGACTCAATATATTGTTACATACTTAATGTAACAACGCTGCATCGTTCATCGTATCATTCCATCTAATGTGCAGAACATCAGATGGGAATATACAACCACTCAATTCATCAAACAATGAATTAGGTGGATTTAGTTGCATACACTATGGGTTTTCACACACTTTTCACATTAGTAGGCTACCGCACAGTCCCCACAACTGCTGGAGGAGAGACCACAGACAATCACTTTTCCACCAGTAGCATGTACTGTGTTGGTGGCTGATGGCTGTTAGCTGTCAGCATGATCATTGGAGCATGTCTGGCATTGTCATGTGCAGGAGGTTCCATTCAGTTTAGCAGCTGTCACATTGGCACAGCAGCAGCTGCTGTATTTACAGTATAAGTGGGAAGAACACTTAGGGGTGGACTCTCAGGCATCATTCAGTTTACTAAAGCATTACATTAGTAGGAAGTAGCAGTTTAAGTCTTAACATAGTTTACTTCATGTATTGAACAAATTTACTGATGGTCTGAAGCAGTATAGTTATAGGATAGTGGACTATAGACAGGTACAAAATGTTTGACATGGTCAAATTTTCAACACATAACTGGTCAACCCATGTTTTTTATTGGGTTATGTTTAGGCACTTAGTGGATGGTTAGGCACTTACCCCAATGGTTAGGGGCCTACCTCGATGGTTAGGCACTTAGTAGAGGCCCATGGTTTGGCACCAGAAGGTACGGTTAGGATCAGGCACCTACCCCAATGTTTATGGTTAGGTCCCAGGAGGGAGGGTTAGGGTTAGGCACCAAGGAAAAAAACATGTGTCAACCATTTCTGTATTGACCATTTTCATGGCAACATAAACATTCCCTAACTGAACATTCATCTAACAAGCTGACTTGGGGTAATTAGCTTGGTAGATGAGTGTCAGTGGTGCAGTGATTAGGTGCAGAATTAGAGTCCACACATGGCATTCCAGTAATAATACATAAAAAGGGTGATTTACTTTCAGCATGGAAATCAGGAAACAAAATGAGAAGAAAATAATAAACAAACCTAGCCCTCACTCAGGGCACTAGCTCACTTGTTGAGCCCTCTCAACCTTTGGGCAGGTCTATTGCCTACTCCTGACTGGCTTGGCTGCCACAGCTACACAAACACAGTCAGTCTTGGTGGACTTCCCTGTCTCCTCCAGGTATAGTCTTTGGATTCCTCAGGCTGCAGCTTAGCTGCTTCAATGTATACAGTCTTTGAAGTTTTTTGGTCCTCCCTGGCTCCTGCAGGGGCTCTGTGGCTACCAGTCCTCCTTGGACTGCTTCCACATGCAGCCTGACTGTAGGTCTGCCTCATAAGCCATCACCTGAGCTCACTCTACGTGGCAGCCATTAGGTGTGGCAAAACTCAGTATTTCTACCCTGTGTGGATGGAAAAATTGTGTGGTGCAATTCAACATAATAAATTCATGACACCAAAAGTGTAAAAAAGGCACTTTAACCATGCTTAATAAAGTATCCCAGCACCTATTTAGAAACTAATAAATTATATGCCTCATACCAACTCTGTTCAGTCATGGTCAGGTATGGGGTAATAACAACTGCAGCTGGTCTCATCAGTTGGTGGATGCTTTAACTGCTAATAATTTGGAGAGATCACTTGCAGAGCCTGATTGTTTGATGATTTTTTGAATATATAATTATTTCAAAGAACTTTGCAGCAACCTCAACAAATACAGGGAGTGCCCACATTGCTATAAATATTTTAGTCACCTACTTTATTGGCACATTTGTATTTTTATCTAGTTTGATAATTTTTATAATTTTTCTGTGGCAATTACACATTGTTTTGTGTATATATATATATATATATATATATATATATATACACATACACAGTGGTCGAAGTGGGAATTTTGAAGTGGGGCTATGGAGAACTAGTGTATGTGCGTGCCTTAAAAATGGGTGTGGTCAATGCATCAGGGGGCGTGGCAATAGGGTTGTGGCCTCTCAAAATGAGGGAGTCATGCATCCATCTCTCATTCTTTCCTTTTTCTCTCAAGCTTTGCACCTCTCACTCAATCCTTCTATTTCTCACCCTCTGCACTTCTCACTCCCTTCTTCCCTCTGTTTGTAACCTACTTCATCTCTTCTGTTCTCATCCCCTGTACCTCTTACGCTCTCATTTCCTCTCCCACTCCATATAGACTGTCACTGAATGCTAAAGACAGGTCATACACTGCTCATAGTACATATGGGCCATACTCATTATCTGATTCACTGCAATATGCCTGGAACAACTGGAAGAGGGTGGATCTCATGGGCTGTACAGAGGCAATGTTCATATGACCTGTAGCCAGCAGCACAGCGTTATATTATCCTGCACAGGGCAAGCAGTGCCGCTGTATACAGGACAGCTCCAACTTCCCGCAGCTGCTGCTGCATACACACTTGCTCCGGGCACACAACCAGTAGGAGGATGCTGTAAATAGGATGCAAATGCTCTCTGTGCTGTGTTAGGCTGTGGCTTCTGGGAGTTGTAGATAGTTGCTAGGCTCAATCTATGTCTCAGTTTAGTGGATGTTAGCATGATCATGCATGCAGTATGATAAAGCATAGTGCTGGCTTGTAGAATAGTTAAAAATTCAGGGGCGGCCTAAGGAGGCACTATGCCATATTGTTGTATATCATCATACTTTGAGCCTTAAAGGCATTCCTTTCATGTATTAATCTAAGAATGAGAAAATTATCATGGATTTATGTATCCTTATATAAATAAATGCACAACAGTAATTTTTAAATGTATATTTTATTTTAAAAAAATTCAGTCATAATTTCACAAATTACAAATCACTTGTTTTATATCTTACTCTATGACTGAGAATACGAAAAACTGTGAAATATGAATGTTTCAATAATGATAAAACGGAGCAAACCAGGACGCCCTCTAAGTAACGCTATTAATAGAAACAGCTGCTAGCCTAGGGGTCCATCAACACCTTAAAATAGCAAAAGTAAGAATTTATTGTTGAAAGTGGCAGCGCCAAAGCCCTAAACTGGACCGAAGAGTAAAACACTCCAATCGCACTCAATTATTAACCAAATGTTAATTTGTATTGCATAAACACAGTCTAACAGTCACAAAAAAATATAAACCAACTGGCCAAGGTAATCTGGTTCTATAAAATTAACACATGCACATAACAGAACCAGTTAGATGAAAAATAAAATAAAAAATTTAATGCAAATTTTCTAATTTAATGTACAGGACTGTATTCACGATAAGTCTATGATAATGGTCTCTGACCCATAAATCACAGCAGCAGCTAAAAATGTACTGATAATGGAAGTTAGAACATTGTGGATATCCAGTATGGCAACCTAAGATGAAAAATACACTGGCTGATGGGCCTGTATTTCCATGACAGGACAAACCTTTGGGTAAGTTATGTCTATATAGTGTAGGTAGGATGTCCTTAACATCCAAACGTCAGAATCCCCAACAGGTCAGAGAGTCAAGAATGAGACACGGGGGTAGGAGACAGGTGAGTGTTGAGCTGTGTGAACGTCTCTGTTCTACACCTTATTTCTGCCAAATCCTGCAGGGGACATTACTTACTTTACAGCCACTCTTGTCAGGAAATTTGATATTTATTTGGCTTACTCAGATTTCCAATCACATTTATTGTGTGTTTCATAAAAAGGTTACTAAAAAGTATATATGCACACACCATAAGAACATTATTCCATAAAAAGTGGTAATTTTTTTTTTTATACTAAAAACAAGAAAAATAGATCTATACATGAGTGATCACTATGTTAACGAAGGTTAGTGTCATGTAGATCCCGGGGAACAAAATAGTAAATTTTTACAGTCATAGCAGTCACTGTAGCAATTTTAATAACTCAACACTGTGTGGATATGTATCCAGAAAAATTGTTCATTAATGCAAGTTCCACATCCAGACAGGGAGTATCTAGGGGTCCAAGTGCCCCTGGCAAACTAAGGGAGTGGCGCCTCCCTCCAATGATTCATTGATTGCTCCCACAGGAAATAAAATAACAACCTGATTAATTGCCCCCACAGCCAGAAAATAAATAAAAAACAAACATTAATTCCCCCCAGCCCCCTACAAAAGACTGAGTGACCTCAACTGCTGGGCTGTCACAGCTGCAGAGCTAACTGCAGGAGACCAGCCTCTGGTCACTTCAGAAAAATCCAGACCAGTGAGTGTCTCCCTCCAGAGAGTCCAGACCAGGCCAGTGGGTTGGAACTTGGTCCCACTCCCTCCCTCAGCACCTCATCACCATCCTCAAACCCTCTCATCTCCCCTATCAGCCCCTAATCACCTTCCTCAGCCCACACCACCTTCCTCAGTGAGCCCACATCACCTTCCTCAGTGAGCCCACATCACCTTCCTCAGTATGCCCACATCACCTTCCTCAGTATGCCCACATCACCTTCCTCAGTAAGCCCACATCACCTTCCTCAGTCAGCCCACAGCCCCATCACCTTCCTCAGCCCCCATGACCATCCTCAGCCCACACCACCTTCCTCAGGCTACAACACCTACCTCAGTCAGCCCACAGCACCATCACCTTCCTCAGCCCACATCCCCTTCCCACAACACCTACCTCAGTCAGACCACAGCCCTATCACCTTCCTCAGCCCCCATGACCTTCCTCAGGCTACAACACCTACCTCAGTCAGCCCACAAACCCATCACCTTCCTCAGCCCACAGCACCTTCCTCAGCCCACAATAACTTCCTCAGCCCACAACACCTTCCTCAGTCAGTCCACAGCCCCATCACCTTCCTCAGCCCACATCCCCTTCCCACAACACCTACCTCAGTCAGCCCACAACACCTACCTCAGTCAGGACACAGCCCTATCACCTTCCTCAGCCCACACCACAGCCCCATCACCTTCCTCAGACCACAGCACCTTCCTCGCCCCCCACAGCACCTTCCTCAGGCTTCAACACCTACCTCAGTCAGCCCACAGCCCCATTACCTTCCTCAGCCCACAACACAGCCCCATGACCTTCCTCAGGCTACAACACCTACCTCAGTCAGCCCACAGTCCCATCACCTTCCTCAGGCACAACACCTTCCTCAGCCCACATCCCCTTCCCACAACACCTACCTCAGTCAGCCCACAGCCCTATCACCTTCCTCAGGCCACAACACAGCCCCATCACCTTCCTCGGCCCACATCACCTACCTCAGGCTACAACACCTACCTCAGTTAGCCCACAGCCCCATCACCTTCCTCAGCCTACATCCCCTTCCCACAACACCTACCTCAGTCAGCCCACAGCCCCATCACCTTCCTCAGGCACAACACCTTCCTCAGCCCACATCCCCTCCCACAACACCTACCTCAGTCAGCCCACAACACCTACCTCACTCAGCCCACAGCCCTATCACCTTCCTCAGGCCACAACACTGCCCCATCACCTTCCTTGGCCCACATCACCTACCTCAGGCTACAACACCTACCTCAGAGCCCACAGCCCCATCACCTTCCTCAGACCACATCCCTTTCCCCCAACACCTACCTCAGTCAGCCCCCAGCCCTATCACCTTCCTCAGGCCACAACACAGCCCCATCACCTTCCTCGGCCCACAGCACCTTCCTCGGCCTCACAGCACCTTCCTCGGCCCCACAGCACCTTCCTCAAGCTACAACACCTACCTCAGTCAGCCCACAGCCCCATCACCTTCCTCAGGCACAACACCTTCCTCAGCCCACATCCCCTTCCCACAACACCTACCTCAGTCAGCCCACAGCCCCATCACCTTCCTCGGGCACAACACCTTCCTCAGCCCACATCCCCTTCCCACAACACCTACCTCAGTCAGCCCACAACACCTACCTCACTCAGCCCACAGCCCTATCACCTTCCTCAGCCCACAACACCTTCCTCAGCCCACACCACAGCCCTATCACCTTCCTCGCCCCAACAGCACCTTCCTCGCCCCCACAGCACCTTCCTCGCCCCCACAGCACCTTCCACAGTCAGCCCACAGACCCATGACCTTCCTCAGGCTACAACACCTACCTCAGTCAGCGCACAGCCCCATCACCTTTCTCAGGCACAACACCTTCCTCTGCCCACAACACAGCCCCATCACCTTCCTCGGCCCACATCACCTTCCTCAGGCTACAACACCTACCTCAGTCAGACCACAGCCTCATCACCTTCCTCAGCCCAGAACACCTTCCTCAGCCCACATCCCCTTTCCACAACACCTATCCTCAGTCACCCCACAGCCCCATCACCTTCCCCAGGCCACAACACCTTCCTCAGCCCACAACACCTTCCTCAGCCCACATCCCCTTCCCACAACACCTACCTCACTCAGCCCACAGCCCTATCACCTTCCTCAGGCCACAACACAGCCCCATCACCTTCCTCGGCCCACATCACCTTCCTCAGGCTACAACACCTACCTCAGTCAGCCCACAGCCCTATCACCTTCCTCAGGCCACAACAACTTCCTTATATTATTAATGTATTGAACATTGTATCTGGTGTCTAGATGTGGTACATGCATTTAGGTACAAATGTTGAGTTGTTAACATTGCTAAGACTGTAGGAATTTCAATTTACTATTATTTTTTCCAGGGATCTACATGACACTAAGTGGTATTATTTACTAGAGTGAGTTTTTAGAAGTGGAGATGTTGCCCATAGCAACCAGATTCTAGCCAATATCTTCTAGAAGGTGCTAGTTAAGAATCTGATTGGTTGCTATGGGCAACATCTCCACTTCTAAAAACGCTCACTTTAGTAAATATACCCCTAAGCCTTTGTAAGGCCTCTTATTCTATTGGGGTTCTTTTATTGGGACCGTTAGAGAGGACTGTCCTTATGGTGTGTGCATATATACTTTAAAGTAAACTTTTCATTACATAAACAAACAAAAAATATTTAATATTTATTAGTCTTGCTTACTCAGATTTCCTATTCATAACAAGTGCAGCTTAAAAGTAAATATTCTTCCTCGTAGATTTTGGCAGAAATAAGGTGTAGAACAGGGGAGTGCCGACAGCTCACTACTCACCTGTTGCCTCCCCTGGTCTATAATTCTTGACCCTGTGAGCTGCTTGGGATTCTGAGGATTGCAGGGGAAGGACAGCCTATGGTCTAAACCTGGATCAATTTAATATTTATTGTAAACTTTAAGGCAGTAGCCTTAAAGTTGCATCAATTTTACAGTTTGTCACTTATGGATCTATTCAATTGAGCGAGAGTTAAATAGCGATGGGAGGGAGCTCGAACAGCTAATCAATTGACTGCGCTGTTAGTATGACTATATGATTTCTTCTCGCACCCTCCTGAGGGTGTAAGAAGAAATCCAAATAAGGTGTCATTTGCGATGCTATTTTGCGGCTTAGCATGGCGCTAACAGCCTTGTGCTAGACACTTGGGACTAAACACCCAGGTTAAGTCACTAGAATTGGCAACTTGTAAGTGTTGGACTAAACAGCGTGCTGAATTAAGTAGCTCTGGGACCAACTTCCTGGCGCTATTCAACTCCCGCTGAATTGAACTGCCCATAAAGTGTATCAACCCATCAACTCCCACACAAATTTCATGCCTGTCGTGACATCTGATGCCTTGTTTCTCTGGCGTGAGCAACAAGCAGTGAAGTCTGCATGTCGCCGTCCTTTTCCCAGCCATGAGCAAACGTAGTTTACTGGTTTAAACAGCTCAAGTGGAGGTCCGACAGTTTTTATGAATATAAGCTTGGAGGTTGTTTCCACAGACAATGAATTTCTGATATTTGTAAGAATGTCATTCACAACGCTGAAAGAGCGCTCACATTCAGCAGTGGATATTATTATTGTGTTCAAGACATCCACTAATTTTTGGAGTCTCTCTGGTCTTGTGTCATCTTTGTTTGATAAGTCGCTGACATACTCCCGAAATCATCCTACTACACCCTGGACTTCTGGAATTTTGAAAAAAGTACAAAGGTGTTTGATTGAATTGTCGCCAAAACAAATATCTGCTTTGGAAGGCCATTTTGACCTATCAAGCACTTCCATATGTTTTATTAGGTCTTGGTATTTTCTTTTGTCTTCATCATGTTGAGATGAACCAAATGCACGATGTGACGAACGAGTTGTCAGCATACGCTGTTCCATTTTTTTAGAGAGACAATTAAAAAAATTACTTGCGTTGATGGCTGTCATTCTTCCTTTATGCAAAACAACTCCCTTAAACTCTCCATCAAGAACTGCTTGTCGAGATACTGAAAAGTGCTCTCCAGGATTTTGTGACATGGATTCGAAAACCAGGCACTTTTGCTCAATTAACTTATGAGCATGCACGAGTGTAATAGATCGCCTCTGTAGCTCCAAGGAAAGCTCTTCTAATTCAACCAGTGCATCAAAGAGTAAACCTAAGTTTAACACAAAGGAGTTGTTGGTGAGACGATCTTTGAGCCCTTTGTATGTTGCACGTTCTTTCGAATCTCGACTGTTGTCTTTAGAAGCTTTTTCAAAATGATTTACTAAGGCTACATAATTTTGCCACACAGCTCGTACAGATCTTGCACTGGAAGATACCCAACGAGTACCAAGTATTCGGCCATTAGCGTTTAATCATAGACACAAAGCACTGGCACATTCCTGAAGTTCAACTTGGTTTTTGGGAGAAACAGAGTATAAACTATACAGTTTATCAAATAATGATTTCATGTCGAATGTTTCACTCACTTCTTCCACAGCATCTGAAACTGCTAGTTCAAGTCGGTGGTTACTGCAGTGCCATACTATGACATCTGGAAACATGTCTAAGAGCAGAGACGTTACGCCAGATTTTCTTCCAAGCATATTGGAGGCTCCATCCATCGCAAATGAAACTAAATTAAGTAAAAGAAACTCACGATTAAACCCATTATCATATAGTGTCTTTAAGAATGTATCAAGTATCGTATTAGCTTTGGTATCTGGCAGTTGTGCTAAGTCAAAGAACATGCTGCAAGCATCCTCACAGTTTGGAAAAACTACTTTCATGCAGATGACTAGAGCAACTTTATTGCTTGCTGTAGTAGATTCATCAATCATGAATCCAATTTTAAGATCCCTACTGATTACTGAATCAACCAACTTTCGTCTCATACATTTTGCAATGTGATCTGTAATATCAGCACATGAATGATCAGATTGTAAGATACGACCAACATCTAAACCATTTAGTTTTTGTAAACTTAAGAGAACTGGCAAATCAGTAAAAGGTCTGTTCTGCTTTGCCAGCATGTATACTGTACGAAATACTCGGCATGTATTTTCTTGAAAAACTGACTCTTGACGTGCTGTTGCTTGCTCAAATTGTTCTTTTTTGGCTGCTGCACATATATCTAAGCACCTTTTGTGAGCCGTGCTGGTTTTGTGGTCAAATACTTTTTTTCTAATGGACTGCCTTTTTTTTTCATCAGTGTCACCAAAACAAGTCACTTTGCACTCTATCCACTCTTTTGCCACTTTTAGTCCCCGTGATTTTAAAGTACCTAATGAACCTGCTGATTTACATGCTCTACATACTATTCCATTTTTGTCCACTATTAACCACTTGTGTTCTTTTATTTTATCCAACCACTGCTGTTTCTTCCAATAATATAGAAAGGTTTCACTGTAAGCAACAGAGCCACTGACCGTTTTAGAAACCGACACCATTTCATTAAATTCTCCCTGTCTTGATGTGGATGGTGCTAGATCTGCTCTCCCTGTTTCTTCACTAAAATCAAAATCTGCAGGAGCTGCAACCTTGTTGGACTCTTGTACTAATTTAGGACGCTTAATAATAAATCGATCCATATTTTGTGTATTGGCGTCTGACTATTGGAATCAAATTCTACACGTTTTCAGTATGAGATGACTATGCAGGTAGCTAAAGGAAAAGAATCATTAAGACTAATCACACTCCACTCTTCCCCTCCTAAATTACTGCCACCTCATCTTCTCAAAATCCATGTCAACCAACCCATCCATACCTTTGTTAAATGGTGAGGGACAGGGAGTCACCAGCAGAAGGTTACCCAATAGGTTTGCAGGACAAGGACCAGGTCAGCTGATAAGATGAAGGTTGACAACCAGCAGGAACGCAGACTGCGCAGTATGAGATGACTATGCAGGTAGCTAAAGGAAAAGAATCATTAAGATTAATCACACTCCACTCTTCCCCTCCTAAATTACTGCCACCTCATCTTCTCAAAATCCATGTCAACCAACCCATCCATACCTTTGTTAAATGGTGAGGGACAGGGAGTCACCAGCAGAAGGTCACCCAATAGGTTTGCAGGACAAGGACCAGGTCAGCTGAGAAGATGAAGGTTGACAACCAGCAGGAATGCAGACTGCGCAGTATGAGATGACTATGCAGGTAGCTAAAGGAAAAGAATCATTAAGATTAATTACACTCCACTCTTCCCCTCCTAAATTACTGCCACCTCATCTTCTCAAAATCCATGTCAACCAACCCATCCATACCTTTGTTAAATGGTGAGGGACAGGGAGTCACCAGCAGAAGGTCACCCAATAGGTTTGCAGGACAAGGACCAGGTCGGCTGAGAAGATGAAGGTTGACAACCAGCAGGAACACAGACTGCGCAGTATGAGATGACTATGCAGGTAGCTAAAGGAAAAGAATCATTAAGATTAATCACACTCCACTCTTCCCCTCCTAAATTACTGCCACCTCATCTTCTCAAAATCCATGTCAACCAACCCATCCATACCTTTGTTAAATGGTGAGGGACAGGGAGTCACCAGCAGAAGGTCACCCAATAGGTTTGCAGGACAAGGACCAGGTCGGCTGAGAAGATGAAGGCTGACAACCAGCAGGAACGCAGACTGCGCAGTATGAGATGACTACGCAGGTAGCTAAAGGAAAAGAATCATTAAGATTAATCACACTCCACTCTTCCCCTCCAAAATTACTGCCACCTCATCTTCTCAAAATCCATGTCAACCAACCCATCCATACCTTTGTTAAATGGTGAGGGACAGGGAGTCACCAGCAGAAGGTCACCCAATAGGTTTGCAGGGCAAGGACCAGGTCAGCTGAGAAGATGAAGGTTGACAACCAGCAGGAATGCAGACTGCGCAGTATGAGATGACTATGCAGGTAGCTAAAGGAAAAGAATCATTAAGATTAATTACACTCCACTCTTCCCCTCCTAAATTACTGCCACCTCATCTTCTCAAAATCCATGTCAACCAACCCATCCATACCTTTGTTAAATGGTGAGGGACAGGGAGTCACCAGCAGAAGGTCACCCAATAGGTTTGCAGGACAAGGACCAGGTCGTCTGAGAAGATGAAGGTTGACAACCAGCAGGAATGCAGACTGCGCAGTATGAGATGACTATGCAGGTAGCTAAAGGAAAAGAATCATTAAGATTAATCACACTCCACTCTTCCCCTCCTAAATCACTGCCACCTCATCTTCTCAAAATCCATGTCAACCAAACCATCCATACCTTTGTTAAACGGTGACGGACAGGGAGCTTCCAGCAGAAGGTCACCCAATGGGTTTGCAGAATAAGGATGAGAAGATGAAGGCCGACAACCAACGGGAACGCAGACTGCGCAGTATGAGATGATTATGCAGGTAGCTAAAGGAAAATAATAACTAAATCTCATTGCCACATGGTGTATATAATATATTAAAGATATTTAAACCTACACTTAGTTCAGGGTGGAGAGAGGAGCTAAAGTGGAAGTATAGTGAAGATAATGTTGTGGAAGAGCGGGATAAAGTGGATAACATGTACTGTAGGAGCAATCATTAAGAGTGCCTAACAGGGTCACCAAATTTATGTGTGAGAGGGGCCAATGTGGAAGAGAATGCACAAAGATAAAAGCAAATGAATGAGTGAAGCTGCTGGTAAACACCACATCCTCCCTTCACAATGTATTCATTCTATTCTTCTAAACGTCACTGGTTCTAACACAGACTTGACAGGCAGGGCTGGCTCAAACCTTATTTTTTTGTTATACAAATACAGGAGGCAATTCAAATCACTGCGCTGTTTGCTTAATCGGGAAGCAGTTAAGTCGTAGAATGCCAGTTCTGACGACTTAACCTGGTTGTTTAGTCGTAAGCACCGGCATTCTACTTTTAAAAGTGCCGCAGCCGTTAGCGGCGCTCTAAACAGGAAAGAGCAGCGTGGCCGGCACTTTAGTCGGATTTCTCCTCGCATCCTCAGGGGTGCTAGAAAAAAATCCTTAAGTTGGACCAAACAGCGCGGTGAATTGATTCGCCCCCATAGATTTTGGTGCAAGTTGGTGCAGTAAATCTTATACATACTGTATATGTATAACTAATCTAATTTTATATAAATTTGGGGCTGGAACTGGACTTTTGTCATGCATAACTAAAATAAATAGTTGTAGATATATATTTTATAATAATCTAGTTCTAGATGTAATAGTAATATCAATTCAGGCTCCCTTTTCTAAAGAGTTGTAACATACACTAGACAATGCAGAAACTTTAGATAAAAAAAACCACAATGGAACCTTTAAAGAAATAAAGTAAACACAATACCATGGCCCATACAGTAAATAAAACACAAGCTCTGCACTAAAAAAAACATGCATTGGAATCAATATGAAAAAAAAAAAAAAAACAGGCCCCACAGAAATAAATAAATCACCCATTTTGCATAAACAAAAAATACGCACACACATTGGCACTCATAGGGAAAAAACAAATACAAGCCCCTGCCACAGAAAATAAATCACATAAGCTTTGCATAAAAAAAAACAAAAAAAACCCCACCACCATATTGGCACACACAGGAAAAAAAACAAATATATAGGCCCGTATTCAATTAGGGAGCGGATTGTCCATTCTGGACTTTTCGCTCCACATCAGAGCTTTTCTGGGAATAAAGTATTGGGCGCGTGCCTGCTTTATCCGCATATTCAATTTAAAATTAACAAAAGCGAGACCCGGGGAATTGGGAGATACGAAAAAAAATGGGAATTTTCGGGAAATGTGCCTGGGACCCCCCTAAAGATGTCCAGACATGGGGGATCACTATGGGTAACCCCATTTTTGCCTGCAGAAGAAAGTTGGGTTTTTCAATAGCCGCAGCAGGTGTTTTTTTCCCGACATTGAAGAAGTGATACAGAAGAGCAATTAGGTTTTTTTTTTTTTTTTTTTAAGTGGTCCCATCAAATTTGGGGTACATGAAAATGGGTACTAGCATATATTTAAGTCCCTAAGGTAATTTTTTAAAAATTGTGCAAAAATGCATCGGCCGCTAATAGCCTATTATAGAAAACACCTGCTGCATACTTAGGGTGCCCATTCACGGTGTGTTGCACCGTGTAGGGCAGTGGTCCCCAACCTTAATTGAGGTGTGAGCTACTTGAGAAAAATGAAACCTCCTGAAGAGCTACTAAAATTTTAGAAAAAAAAATCTGATATATAACCGAAGGTTATTTAATGAAAATGTTTTAAAAGAAGTTTAAGAACAGGCACATTTCACTGTTAATTACCGTATCCAAGCAGGTACGTGCAGTAGAGGAGCAAAAGATATAGGCAGGGCTGGGAGAGAGTCTCTTGCTCCACCATGGTGTAGACGCCGTTGGTGGAACCACGGGAAAGCACAGTCTGTAGCAATCACCTGAAGTGCTTGCCTGTGGTTCCACCCATGGCATCAAAGCCATGGGGGAGCGAGCGTCAGAGGTCACTTCATCCTAGTTGACTCTGCGGTACTGCAGCTAGGTGAACTACCAAAATTAAGACCGCGTGCTACCGGTAGCTCGTGGTGTAGGGAGACTGCCGATCCGTTGGAAGACTGATCGTGCTGTCACTGCCGGCAATCGTGTGGTCCCCGTAGACCGCATGATATGCAGACTTCCCCCTCCTTCATCTGAATGGGATCGTACATCGCATCCCAGATCAGATGGTTTTGCAGGAAGATCTGGGAATGCGATGTACGACCCCGCGGGAGCGCGCAACATGATATCAGGTACAATAGCATGCCCATACACGGCACAAAATAGCACCTATATCGTGCTGATCCGTCGGATCGGCACGTATATCGTGCCGTGTATGGGGGCCTTTACAGAACACCCCTGAACCTGTTTCCCTATTTTTAAACACTGTTTCCCCTTCTTTTATTCATTTTTTTTGGGGTGTCCCTATTTTTTTTTTTTTAACTTTTTTTGACAGTCTAATTTTAAGTGACATTCCCAGGGCTGCAGGCTATTTTTTTAAGCCTGCACTCCTAAACCCCAAATCTGCACTTTTTTTTTGCCATGTAAAACATGGTGAAAAGTTATTCCCGTTTTTTTTCAAAGACTTTTCAAACCTGCAAAAAGTCTTTGAAATTAAATACGGGGATCATTGAAATAGGCAAAAATGTCTTCATCGGTGAAAAATTATCGCCGATTCCGACTTTTCGCAGCCTAATTGAATACCCCCCATTAGCTCCCACAAGGAAATAAATAAATCATGTAAGCTTTGCATGATAAAAAAAAAGGATCACATTGGCACCGTACAGAAGAAAATAAACACCTTTTCAAATTCGCACGGACCGCAGCTGCAATAATATGTAATACGCCCACTACTGCTTTCTCACATCTGTTTACTGTTGTTCTCCTGCGTAAACATCGGTACCATCTACGCACATCAACCACTCACGCAGCATTTACAGCAGGTCTGTCCTGCCGCAGACACCAATTCTCTTCACATGCAATGGTCTCTGAAGCTGCATATGTAATCCCATTGACTAATTTATACACACCGAAGTAACGACGTTCAAACGGTCAGGAACACCTGCGGTTTTTCCAACCACTCCCCGATCACCACCTCCAAACGCTAACAGCTTGTCACTCACTCTGCGACCGCAGTGCACGTGCATTGTGGCTTACACACATGCGCAATGTCAAACAATCACTCACTCTGCATATCCATTTGCACTTTAAATTGCTGCTGAATCAGGCCCATAGGCCACACAGGAAATAAAACACATACAGGGGAATTCAATTATTCTGGGTGGTGCCTAATGTAATAGGCGCCCAGTGGAATTGAATTAGCCTCATAGGTTTCGCAAGAAGAATTCTAAAGAAAAAAGCACAAGCCGTGCATGAAAAAAAAAAAAATAATACAGTCCACATTGGTGGCAATTCAATTAAACATGATGTGAATAGCACCAAGAAACAGGAGCTATTTAAGCATTTCCCTCGCACCCTACACTTAGTAGGGAAATGCCAGTTAGTGCGCCTTAAGTCAGGTGTTAGGTTCGCTAACCGGCATTTTCAAAATAAAGTGCCTATTGCAATGGTGTCCGTGCCTTACTAAATTGAAAAACAGCATCGTGGACGCCACTTTAGTAGGATTTCCGCTCGTGCCCTCTGGAGAGTACAAGCATAAATCTTTTAGTTAGGTTTAATAGTGCTGTCAATAGAATAGCTCTGGGACCAAATTCCGGGCGCAATTCAACATCACACTTAATTGAATTGCCCCCAGTAGCACCTATAGGAAAATAAAGAAAGACATAGGCTACAGGAAAATAAAAAAGACACACACACATTGGCACCGATAAGAGAATGTTGTGGGGCAGTCGGGGGGTAATGACGCACAAGATACGGTTAATATCCTGGCAAAAGGGATGCCAGCGCATAGAATACCAGCACCGGTACCCAACCCTGAGACAAACTGGGGTAGTGAGGCACACATTATATCCAAGATCTTGTATTACTCACCGGTTGCTGCTGTCACAAAGCTGAGGGATCCATCCAGAGCAGTAAAGCAGGAAGAAGTGCAGTGGCACCAACAGCTGTATTAGGGAGGGGGGAGGCCTTCCCCCTGCAGTTGAACCAGGCTTCAGGGCTCCTTCAGTAAGCTCAGCTTACTAAGATGACAATCCCCCTCACCGCGGAGGCCAGTATGAGGGGCTTTGAGGCAGTGACTACTGTGACTGTCACAGAAACCAGCGGGGGATGGGCACATATGCCAAACACATGCAGTATGTAATGGATGCTGCTGCAGAGCAGACACCTTCCGATGGGGGCAAGCAACTGGCAATGTGGGCGGGCAGGAGGGTGGCAGTGGTAACTACACCCGGCACAAACCTATTGGACTCTGCAGCTTGGATGCTGCTGCAGAGACCTTGAGAAAGAGGATGGCTGCGGGGGACCGGCGAATGCAGGCCGCGGGCGGGCACTCAGCAGATGCGAGCAGCAGGCACTGGCAGGAGCCAGGAGTCCAAAAATGGAGGCACACGGCCAGACTCTTCCAGCGGGGGATGGACAGAACACGCGGGCGGATGGGCGGGAGCTGCAAGGACTGACAGCCCAGTGTTTTCACTGAGCCAGCCGGGCTGGCTTAGGGGCTGTCCTAGCGGGCGGAGACCCGCGCGGCGCTAACTACTCCGGGCACAGCACAAGCCTTGTTGGACTCTGCAGCTTGGATGCTGCAGAGACCTTAAGAAAGAGGACAGCTGCGGGGGACCGGCGTATGCAGGCCGCGGACGGACACTCAGCAGACACGAGCAGCAGGCTCCGGCAGGGGCCACAAGTCCAACTACGGAGGCACACGCCAGACTCTTCCATCGGGGGATGGACAGAACACGTGGGCGATGGGCGGGAGCTGCAAAGACTGACAGCCCAGTGTTTTCAATGAGCCAGCCGCATAGATACACACGGTGTCTGGCTTAGGGGCTGTCCTAGTGGGCGGAGAGCCGCGCAGCCCTTTATAATATTCAATTGGAAGAGAAAAAAAATAAATCTTATTTGCTTGAAGTGGCGGTATGCCATACCGTCGCATACCATCACACTTCGAGCACTGTATATATATATATAGCAATAGCGAATCAGGCGGCACTCAGAGACTCCCAATGAAGTAAAAAAGAAACTTTAATGTGTAAACGTTTCGGAAGACGAGTCTCCTTTCTCAAGACAATACAACATAGCAATGGACAAACATACATATAAATACCTTCCACCATGTCCCAATCACTCCTTCCCGCCCAATCAGCACGTGCACCTGGCTTCCGGCATCACGAGGGGTGTGTGTCACTGCATGGCGCAGCCCCCAGGTATCACCTGGTAGCGCCCGCTGATGACATCAGACATGATTGGATTATGCCAGAGCGCTGGCATGGCAACCGTAAACAAAACGGGAGCCAAATGACAGCCGATCCAGGTAGAATCCCACATGTCAAAATATAATAAAAACAAATATGAAAAACACATAGCCATCTGACACATATATAGTAAATATATGAAAAAGAATGAGAAAAGCAAAAAACAAAAAATATATAATAGAATGGAAAACGATATTCCAAAATATAATCCACAGGTAATACACCAATACAATGAAACAAATATGCCAAGAACAAGAAAGCAAGCTCCATGTCAACCCAGAATAATATACTGATCAATATACATCGATGCTGATATAATTACAAAAATGTAAATAAAAATTTAAAAATACTACTCATAAATCAACATACAAAAATATCAAATATAACCAAAATCAAAAAATCAAAAAAATATAACATATATATCCAATAATACAAATAATACACCAAATCCAAAAGAAAGGTTACAAGAAACAGGTCAAACCCAAGGATTCATTCAAACCCCTAGGGGCCAAAGTATCCAATAAAAAAATCCATTTGGAGTCCAACTGCAACAAACATTTAGGTCTGTTGCCACCCCGCAGTGAAACAGGTACGTGGTCAATCATGCGGTAGCGCAATGTCGCCACCCCATGTTGCAACAAGGCAAATTGACGAGACACCTGCTGATCGCTAACACCTGTGGAAATGGCTGCCCTGATAGCGGAGCGATGTTGCGCCATACGCTCCTTGAACTGTCTTTCTGTCTTGCCCACGTAGTGTAACCCACATGGGCAAGACAGAAGATAAACAACAAATCTGGAACTGCATGTAAGGGAATGGTAAATTTTACATTTCCTGCCTGAATATGGGTGAAGAAAAATATCCCCCACTACCATATGTCTGCAGGTTAGACAACCAATGCATTTGAAGCAACCAAATTTGCGATGCAAAAAATGAGCGGGCAACTGTTGTGAAGATGTCAGTCTTGACAAGAAAATTACTGTGGTTACGACCCCTGGTATAAGATGAATGAATCCTAGCGTTAGCCAAAGATGGTAACTCAGGATCCGTTTGAATGACAGGCCACAGTTGTTTGGCTTTACTATTGCTAAACTTACTGCTGGTACTAAACCTATTAACTCAAGTGATAACATTAGAATCCACTGGCTTAATAGATGGCTGTAATAAATCTCTCCTAGCAATACTTAAGGCTTTCCATTTAGCTTGCAATAATTCAGACAGGGGGTAACCCCTTGCCATGAATTTTTGAACCATCACTTCCAATTTCTCATCTCTATCAATAGGGTCACTAGAAATTCTACACACCCTCAGCATCTGGGAGTAAGGTAAGCTCTTGATAGTGGATGCCGGATGGAAACTATTATGTCTAAGGATGGTGTTACGATTGGTAGGTTTAACAAATAAAGAAGTCTATAACACACCCATATTGGAACTGATTTTTACATCCAGGAAAGTCACCTCCTTGGTGTCAATAACATACGTTAATTTAGCCAGAGCTTCCGAAGCATTATGCCTCCGAATAAGATCACGAAACGCCTGTTCTGAGCCTGTTACAAAAAATCAATATGTCGTCTATATAACGTAAATATAGACAAATCCCATGACGGACATCGGGACTATTAAAGAACAGGTTCTGCTCAACACTATGCATATATGCATTAGCGTGGGATTTGTCTGTATTTACGGTATATAGACAACATATTGATTTTTTGGACAGGCTCAGAACAGGCGTTTTGTGATTTTATTCGGAGGCATAATGCTTCGGAAGCTCCGGCTAAATTAACGTATCTTATTGACACCAAGGAGGTGACTTTCCTGGATGTAAAAATCAGTTCCAGTATGGGTGTGTTACAGACTCCTTTATTTGTTAAACCTACCAATCGTAACACCATACTTAGACATAATAGTTTCCATCCGGCATCCACTATCAAGAGCTTACCTTACTCCCAGATGCTGAGTGTGTGTAGAATTTCTAGAGACCATATTGATAGAGATGAGAAATTGGAAGTGATGGTTCAAAAATTCATGGTAAGGGGTTACCCCCTGTCTGAATTATTGCAAGCTAAACAGAAAACCTTAAGTATTGTTAGGAGAGATTTATTACAGCCATCTATTAAGCCAGTGGATTCTAATGTTATCACTTGGGTTAATAGGTTTAGTACCAGCAGTAAGTTTAGCAATAGTAAAGCCAAACAACTGTGGCCTGTCATTCAAATGGATCCTGAGTGACCATCTTTGGCTAACTCTAGGATTCGTTCATGTTATACCAGGGGTCATAACCGCAGTAATTTTCTTGTCAAGACTGACATCACGGGGTTTTCACGACAGTTGCCCACTCATTTTTTGCATCGCAAATTTGGTTGCTTCAAATGCATTGGTTGTCTAACCTGCAGATATATGGTAGTGGGGGATATTTTTCTTCACCCATATTCAGGCAGGAAATGTAAAATTTACCATTCCCTTACATGCAGTTCCAGATTTGTTGTTTATCTTCTGTCTTGCCCATGTGGGTTACACTACGTGGGCAAGACAGAAAGACAGTTCAAGGAGCATATGGCGCAACATCACTCCGCTATCAGGGCAGCCATTTCCATGGGTGTTAGCGATCAGCCGGTGGCTCATCATTTTGCCTTGGCGCAACATGGGGTGGTGACATTACGTTACCGCATGATTGACCACGTACCTGTTTCACTGCAGGGTGGCAACAGACCTAAACTTTTGTTGCAGTTGGAGTCCAAATGGATTTTTTTATTGGATACTTTGGCCCCTAGGGGTTTGAATGAATCCTTGGGTTTGACCTGTTTCTTGTAACCTTTTTTTGGGATTTGGTGTATTATTTGTATTATTGGATATATATGTTATATTTTTTGATTTTGGTTATATTTGATATTTTTGTATGTTGATTTATGAGTAGTATTTATAAATTTTTGTTTACATTTTTGTGTTTATATCAGCATCGATGTACATTGATCAGTATATTATGCTGGGTTGACATGGAGCTTGCCTTCTTGTTCTTGGCATATTTGTGTCATTGTATTGGTGTATTACCTGTGGATTATATTTTGGAAAATCATTTGCCATTCTATTATATATTTTTTGTTTTTTGCTTTTCTCATTCTTTTTCTTATATTTACTATATATGTGTCAGATGGCTATGTGTTTTTCATATTTGTTTTTATTATATTTTGACATGTGGGGTTCTACCTGGATCGGCTGTCATTTGGTTCCCGTTTTGTTTATGGTTGCCATGCCAGCGCTCTGGCATAATCCAATCATGTCTGATGTCATCAGCGGGCACTGCCAGGTGATGGCTGGGGGCTGCGCCATGCAGTGACGCACACCCCTCGTGATGCCGGAAGCCAGGTGTGCATGCTGATTGGGCGGGGAGGAGTGATTGGGACATGGTGGAAGGTATTTATATGTATGTTTGTCCATTGCTATGTTGTATTGTCTTGAGAAAGGAGGCTCGTCTTCTGAAACGTTTACACATTAAAGTTTCTTTTTTACTTCATTGGGAGTCTCTGAGTGCCGCCTGATTCGTTTTTGCTATTGGAGGTTGTTGTTCGTTCAACACACAGGAGGGCACCAGAGCAAGTTCTGTGCTGGAGCACTGCCAACGGAGTGCCGGTCCATTGGATTGTGTATATGTATATATATATATATATATATATATATATTCCATAGATAAAAAACCTTATGGTTTCACATGTCCCATTAAGGGTTCTTATATATGATCTAAAACTTCACAAAACCTATTGAATTTCTCACCCTATTGAATTTCTGTGTGAATTAGCAGCTCCACCATTTTTTGAGTGAAAGCAATCTCACTCTGTGAGAGTGCTGAGTCTGCAGTTAACCACATGGCATGGTGTTATGGCATACCATATCTGTATTACGCAAGGAACACGTCCATTAAGGCATCAGCCTTAATGATTGTAATTTTATTGCTTTTTGTGAAATTTCAGATCATGTCTAAGAAGCCTTAATGGGACATGGGAAACTGTAAGGTTTTTGGTCTATGGATTTTAATTGCTTTTTTTAACTGTATTAACTATCAGGGTTTGGAGGAGCAATCCGGGCCACCTGCAGGGAAGAAGGGCAACAAAATGGTAAATTAGCACAGTTGGTGGAAAGCTGGCACACAGGAGGTGTTTTGGGGATGCACAGGGAGAGACAGCTGAAGGAATGGGCTACAGGAGAGTGGGGGCAGTGGCAGCAGTGGGGTGCAGATCATTGGCAGCAGTGTAGCAGTGTACAGTGCTATCAGTGGGCGACACAGGTGCTCACTGGTGCTGGGCATGCATCTAAGAAAATAAGACACAGATGCATGGATGAATCAGTGAGATCCATCTATGCATATGTTCAAAATTTTAATTTTATAAAATAAAAATTAAAAAAGGGACATGCTTCCCCCAAGCACAACCAGCCTTTGGCTTTTCACAGCCAGTCCTGATTGTGAAAATATGGAGGACAAATGACATAGGGTCTCCCATACTAAGCACAACCAGTATCAGGCTTTTCAGAATTAGTCCTGGTTGCCAAAATATGGGAGGACAAATGACGTAGGGGTCCCCCATATTCGGGGCAACCAGCACTGGGCTCTGAGCCGGTCTTGTTCTGGAAATACAAGGGAAAAAATGTGTAGGATTTCCTTGTATCTCCCAAAACCAGCACCAGACTATTTCTAGAGGAGGGATAATGCCACAGCCAGGTGAGTCCTTTCACCAGGCCCCCTGACTGAAGCAACACTCCTGACTGCTATTCAGCCCAGGCTGGGGATCCCTGGGGAGCTGGGGACCCTCCAATACAGGGGTACCCCTCTCCAGGGCACCCTAGACCCAAGCAGATAGCCCGGGGCTGTCCCTGGCACCCTTGGCTAGTGGGTGCCGGGTTGATAGTGTAGTGTGGTGCATTTAAAAGTATATATATTGTCTTTTGCAGTATAACTACAGGTCCCAGCAGGTCTACCCCACAGACTGGTACTTGGAGAAGCACAAGTACCAGAAAGTGGGTGATTAAGGGCCCGCTGGTACCCATAGTACCCCTAAAAAATAAATATTAAATAAAAGTCAATGATGAGAACCGCTCATTGGCTCACCTCTCTCAGCCAATCAGCACTCAGTGGTGGGGTTTTCATATTGAAATCCCACCACTATGCTCTCATTCACATAAGGACAGTACTAATATCCGTGGGTCCGCGCTGTTCGTTTTTTTTTTTGCCAACTTCGGACCAAAGAGTACCAATAAATGCATAGGAGAAGGTGAGTATGTTTTTTTTAGGTACCCTGTGGATTCTACTAGAGAAGGGGTCTGATGGCTACAGGGATACATAGGTGAGTATGTGTACATGTGTATGTGCATGTATGTTAAATAAACTTTTACTTTATGTGGTGTGTGTAGTGTCATTACTTAAATATTGATTTTGCTCTAGAACTACAGGTACCAGCGGACCCATAATACCCTGCATGTTGGTACTTATGGTTCTCCAAGTACCAGCATGCAGGGGAGGCTTACTGGTAATTGTAGTTTTACAACAAAATACAATATTTTAACTCTTTACTTTCACCACACTTTACATAACCTGGCAACCACCGCCAGCGATGCTGGGGATAGCCCCGGGCTATCAGTCTGGGCCTGGGGTGCCCTGGGGAGGGGAACCCTTTTATTGGGGGGTCCCCAGCTCACTAGGGATCCCAAGCCTGGGCTGACTAGCAGTCAGGGGTGATGATTCAGCTGGGGGCCCAGTGAAAGGGTTCCCCTAGCTGAGGCATCACCCCCCCTGCTAGAAAGGGTCCAGTGCTGGTTCTGGAATATTCAAGGGGATACTACGCATTTTTTCACCTGTATTTCCAGAACCAAGACTGAATCAGAGCTTAATGCTGGTTGTACTGAATACGGGGGACCCATACGTCATTTGTCCCCCATATTTTGCCAACCAGGACTGGTTCTGAAAAGCCTGGTTCTACGTTGTTTGTCCCCTGTATTTAGCACAACCAGTAATGGCTTTCCAAAAGCCCGGTGCTGGTTGTTGTTTTTTTTTTGGGGGGTGCCGTCATTTTTAATTTTTTTACACAAGTTTTCTTTTATTTTTAAACACAGAAGCACAGACGGGTCTCACTGATCCAATACCTGCTTCTGTGTTTATTTTTTATACACAGATGCATGTATCACAGATCTCTCAGATCCGAGCCTGCATCTGTGTGCTGCTACCTCCCCTGGATCCTGCCATCAGCAGCACCCCTGCCCGCACTGCTGCTGCTGCCCGCACCACCACCGCTAATGCCTGCTACCATCCCCGGGTCCCGGACGCAGCTAACACCTTCTACTCCCCCCCCCCCCGCGTCCCGACCGCAGCTAATGGGCACTTCCTTCCCCTGAGCCCACCACCACTACCAACTACACTGGCCAGTTATCTTGGTGCACCCAAGTGAAGCCACAGTGCATACACCTGTTGGAAGCTCTTACTGAGGCTGCACAACAAGTAGAAACTTCCTATCTATACAATGGCAGATTCGTGAGGTAATGGTTTAAAAACTAACTTTCTCAATTACCTAAACCCCAAAAGCACCTATTCTGGAACAATAGCTACCTAATAAAACAAACCCCAAGTCTAAAATCGCCCCCCTACTCTGAGTTATGCCTTCCCAAAAATCCCCCAAAGAGAACAGCAGAAAAATGGTCCTAATTGAGAGTGTCAGAAAAAACTGACAGTTGGAAATTAAGATTACTCCCAAATCCTCATTTTTTAAGTTTTTACCCTGGAATTTGGTATGCAGCACTAAGCGACAGTTCTACCCAACTTTGCCAAATTTCAGCTTGGTACCTCTGATATCTTTTGAAGTGTAGCCCCTTAAACACCATGCCTCCGGTCATCTAGGTAAATCAGCCTCCGATCTTCTGGGTAAATGTCAAGGGCTTTTATCCTGACATTTACCCAGATGACCGGAGGCAGCACATGAGTAACACCAAGCTCTGGATCCCCATGTAAGTATGGACGGTGCAGAAGGACAGAGATATCGCCACAGAGTAAAGCTCATCAGTGACGCATATCAGGAGAAGAGTTACCAGCAACCTCTCTGCATGTGTCACTGCACCGGACCAACACAATTCCTGACTTACCGATAATATTGCACCGAACACCTTTATATACACAGCCCGGGACAGATGGGAGAAGCATAATCTACTGCAGATTCACTACTTGGATTGAAAGTTACAAGGGCGAGTCCTTTTTACTTTATTATTCAGAACTTGGACACTTTGAAACCACCTTCTGGATCTCTAACAATATTTTTTTTGGAAAAACAGGAGGATAGATTAAACAAAACAAATACATCTTTTTCATAGGAGAACCTTTCAAACCTGCCACAGCTGCTACGAACACCCTCTTTGGACACTTATTATTATTTTTGATGCAGTATTTATTTGCATTGAAATTATCAATGGTTATACAAAGGTCTTAATTGTTTTTATTCTTATATTTATTAACTTGATCATATTTTATATTTGACCAATTCACAATCATGAATTGTCTTAATTTTTTTCAATAAACATATATTATTTTCTTACACTTACTTTCAGTTCCTGAAACACTCGTTATACAGTTAGGTGAGTGCCTAAATAGGTTTATACATTTTTCTGGTTCTCGAGAGTAGCCTGAATAAACAGACGCCTACGAGGGACCGTTTTTGTCTTTGACTTGCTTAACTAAAATCGTCACTGCTCAGCTTTCTTATGTCTTACATTAATGAGCACTCCAGTCATGCACACTGCAGCATGTACAGACTGCCGCAGCATCCTCTGGGCAGTGCTGTTCTTCCTGGCAACTGCTGCCCCTGCCCCCTTGGCCTGATGTCATGATGTCATGCGCTCAGGGGCCATGGCCAAAACAGGGTGTTGTATAGCCCTGTTACTGCACTGCACACAGATGATATGATGCAATAATCAGATAAACCAGCAGGTGGCATCTATTTTCACAAGATGACTTCTGCACATAAGAGTATTATTATACCGCCCCTGCATACAAATATGCAGAGGATGAGTGATTAGGGTTCATCTCTGAATCAGGCCCTCAGTCACATATAGAAATACTAATGTTGAAAATCCCAGTGATCTGTGCACGCTAGCAACACAGCTTTGTCACTTCCAGTAGTTATATTTGTGTGACTACCATGCACATTTTGAGTTGTCTGGGACCTTGTGCACAAAGAAGGGCTTTTTGATGAAACTGAAGCTACAGTGTAAAAGGACATGTCTGTAAATACTGGCTGGTTTTGCATGTAGCCCAGAAATGCTAGACAGCTTTATTTTTTACTGTTATTTAGACTCAAGTTTGGACACACCCCTCCCAAATCTAAATCTCCGTACATTTTACATCTGCCCCACCTGCAGTAGAACATGGTTTTGCCAAGGTGCAAAGTTATGTGCTCTTTTTTACTTTGCTTCCAATTCAGAATTAGCCCCAATATGTCTCACCATAGACCTACTTTGGGATTTACTTACTAAATGTCATTTAATTTAAAGCAGTGATTCTTTAAAAGACATTACACAGCAATACAGATATTTATTAGATTAACCCCCATAGCGTTATTCTCCTCAGTCAAACTAGTTTTCTGTTCAACAACTTAAAAAATAGGAACATAAAATGTATGAGATATGGTTCTTCTGAAGTTACCAGTAATGAAAACCTGGGAGCTCTTGAGCTGGGAGAATGCTGCATCACACAGAGTGATTAAATGTTCCAGTTGATCAGGCAATACTTGACAGAACAAATCATCATTTTGTTATTAAATTGAGATGAGTGAATTGATTAATCCAAATCACATTCTACGCTGGATAATAAATTTGCAAATTGATAATGATTTGCATAAAATTTAAAGAATAAAACATGACCATACAGATTCAAACAAATCACATCAATCATCAGGTAACAACCACGTCAGATTATTATAACCTTAAAAAAGTAGCACTTTTTTGGCATGCTCTATACACTGATGTTTGTCGTTTTATATCCATATCGTACACCTCCTGGGAAAATAAAAATAAAAGATAATGTAAAACATTAATAGTTGTGCTAAGTGTTCAAAAGTGATATATTTACAATGCTGTGCACTGTTGTACAACAAAGGATATACTATATGATTTAACAGAATTAAATATGTATTGAAATATGACCAACAAGATATAATGTGCCAAGTATTATTCCTAACAAGATGTAGAATGCCAATAATATTCCCAATAGGAATATCACAATTGCACAGTAGTGTGCTCTGTTTTGTGCAAAGCATACTAAGTATAACCTCATTCTCTTCAGTTCACGTGTATTACTTTTTTATGGTTTATTCATCAAGCACTAATGTATTCTGTTACACTGCCAAGCAAAATGCATAACAATATGTTGTGATGATGATGTCCATCAGCAGCACTTTCTAGATGCTTCTGACTGGCTGCATATTGACTTCTCTACCTGATAGTACTTCATTCCTTAGTGCTGCAGCTACATTATATTAAGTCATGGTCATTTATTCACATAACTCATTTGTCATTTCCAGGAAAGAAGACTCCCATTGGATATTTAAGGATATAACCGATGTATGTGAAGGTAGAATGGATTAACCAGCAACATCTCAAATTTAATGGGTTTAGAGCTCAAATGCCCCTACTGGACTCCAAGACCAATTGTCAAGCATTGATCCAGAGAAGGTTGTTTTTTCTGATTTTTAATACACATGCAAATAATAATAATAATAATAATAATAATAATAATAATAATAATAATAATAAATTATTATTATTTGTGTTTTTATTTTTTATTACACTATTGTATATCTGTTTCATTTTGGAGATTCAAGGTAACTGAGTTCCCAGCACTGAGTATCAAACATTACACTTGAGAGGTTGCTGGTTAATTCACTCTGCTGCCATAAAGAGTGTCCCACATTGTTTTTGAAGACTCCTACAAATTCAGATATGCTCCCTAAAAGGATCACTATTTAGTATCAGACCACTTATTTTTCTGATTATATCACATTGCAATTTTATTTTGATTACTTTAAATTCACCATTGCGTTCCTATTATTTCTCAGTATTCAGTAAAGAAACAGGAGGTGTTATTAAGGGTAGCTGCTATCCTATTACGTGAAGAGACGTGTTATGAAGGATAGCTGCCATTCTATTACATGAAGAGAGGTGTTATTATTAAGGATATCTGCCAGCCTAGACCTAGCTAGGGCTGGCAGCAGAAATATTGGGGCCTGGTACACTGGTATGTCTTGTGTGCCCAACTCCCCTCCTCTCCCAATGCCCCCTCCTCCAAACACACATGCCAGGTCCATACACACATGCACACACAATTATGCACACTACTGGTACGGATGTGTCTACATATATCTATCATCCATTTCTCTACAGGTCACTTAATCATAATACATGAGTGCCTTGTGACCAAACAAAGAGTAGCCAGCACTATTAGAGTCCAGTCTTAACACCGTGCTATGAGCTTCCTTGAAAAAGTCCCCAGCAAAACGTGCATCCGTAGCCTGCTGGAGGATACCTTAGTCTGCACTCTGAACCTTGTCCCATGGGAGAGCTACCTACAGGCACTTACACTTTATCTCCTTAGCTGCTCTCTCATTAGTTATCTGTCCTTCAGCTCCCTGCACTGCTCACTGCATCAGGGAACTCAGAGAGTCATTACACTAACAGTAGAAGCAGTTTTTACTTTCTTCACTGTGTCAGTGTTGAGGACTCTCATTTCCCATCCAATATAGTAACATGGGAAACAGTAGATCCTTATGCTTGTTATTATGCAGGCTCTGATTTTCCTATCTATTGTGACATAGGAGTATATTTTATTTAACTCCTACTCTCCCAGGTAGAATAGATGGATGCCTCAACTACCTATTATCTATTTGAGATATTATTTAAGAACAGTGGCGGAACTCCCGGAGACGATGGAGTCATTTGCCACCAGGCGCCAGCCCTGAAGGAGCCACCTGGCTCCATTGACCCCGGGAGCTGCATGGAGAAGGAGCGCTGCTGATCGGCACTCCACCTCCATTGGCGTAACTAAGGAGGGTGCAGGGGGTGCGGTCGCACCCCCTGCACCCTCTATTTGCCGGGCACCCACTGAGTGTGTTAACAGCGGGTGCCTGGCTCCTATTCAAACCACCGGCAGCAGCTGGAGGAGGGAGCTCCCTCCGTCTTCTGGGTCCTGCAGTGTACTATGGGAGTGACATCATGACATCACTCCCATAGTGCCGAGGAGCAGACGCTGGGGACAGAGCTCAGGAGTGAGCTCCATCTTCCGGGTCCCGCAGTGCATTATGGGAGTGACGTAATGACGTCACTCCCATAGTGCCAAGGAACGGAAACCGGGGATGAACAACAGCAGCACTGGAGCGGGGATAAAGGTAAGTTGTTGTTTTTTTTGCATGTGTGTGTTTATGCGCGGGGGGGCCCTCACTACTGGGGGCAACTACAGGGGGCTCACTACTGGGGCAACTACAGGGGGCTCACTACTGGGGGCAACTACAGAGACCTCACTACTGGGGGCAACTACAGGGGCCTCACGACTGGGGCAACTACAGGGGGCTCACTACTGGGGGCAACTACAGGGGGCTCACTACTAGGGGCAACTACTGGTGGCTCACTACAAGGGGCAACTACTGAGGGCTCACTACTGGGGCAACTACAGGGGGCAACTACAGGGGGCTCACTACTGGGGGCAACTACCGGGGGCTCACTACTGGAGGTACTGCATAGGGGGACCATTACTGGGGGACACTACATAGGCGGACACTGCATAGGGGGACCACTACTGGGGGCATTATATAAAAGGAGCTGCATAAGGGGGGTGGCAGCAGCTGGGGCTGGCATAGGTGCTGGGGGGGTGGTACATTTTAGTTTGGAGGGAGGCACCAACATTTATCTAGCCTTTGTGCACTTGGGATGAAGTTACGCCACTGTTTAAGAATATTGATTTGTGGTGATATTATTTAAATTTAAATAGTTTAAATAGTATTTAAATAGTTGCACTTGCAGTTGGTATTGAATCAGGTGTTAAGATCCTAAGCAATATATTTGTTGGCTTTTAAATGTGAGTGCTATGTCCATCTTCTTGTTTGTTTTAACATGTTAATACATGAGGCATGTACTTCTTTTTTAATCTATGGAGAGAGAATGTTGCTGATTACCCACAATGGAATTCAGGGAAAAAAATAAGAAATCTTTATTTATATACAACACTTTCCTAACCCCCCTTTGATCATGCTCCTATTTTATAAAGAAGTTTTGAAACTACATGCTAGTCATATATACATAAAGGATTTTCCTTTTTTTTCCTGAATGTGCATTGACTTTTTGAAAGATACATTTTACTTATGCATAATTAAACACACTCAGCACCAAGATGGTTGAGGATTCCTATAAATTCAATTTGGCTTACATATGTGTGGAACATTATTTGGAAATGCATCCATCTCAGCATATGAATGTAATCAGATATCCTCATTGGAAACATGGGGCCTGATTCAGCAAGGATCGCAATTCTGCTTACTTGCATGCAATGCAGTTACTAATATCAGTGGGGATATGCAAATGTTTGCATTCGCATTGCAATCACAGCCTAACATGAGGACGTCCACTTCCCCTTACTCACGTACACTTGGGCAACATAGCGAAACAATTGGTTACATCGAGAAATATCGGACCCATATGCACAGTTAAGGCAGGTCAGACCTCATTCAGGAATTACTAACTTTGGCACATGCTATGAGGCCTCAGGTTACGTATGGTAATGCAGTGACTAATTTATACATGATCCCTGCAACGCCCTCCCAATGCACTGACACGCCTGCGTTTGCCCGACCACCCCCCATCACCACCCACAAGCGGCACTTTCTGTCAATCACTCAGCAATGGGTCTGTGTACACACTATGCTCTCACTCCCGATCGCAGTGGATAGTCCACGCATGGGCACTGCGATGCATATGCATGCGCAGATCACAAAAATCATCCGACTGTGTGTGTCTTAGCTCTCGCAATCCTTGCTGAATCAGGCTCATGGTCTGTTTTGTTTGGCAGGGAATTTTCTTGGTGCGCATACAATGCGAAGTTCTGTAAAAATATGGGATGATATTATAAGCTTGTCAAGGTCTGTCTCAAAGTCATATAGTAATCCAAAGTCCATGGACTCTCTCTGGCTTGAATATGCTCCATTGCCTTCTCAGACATTACTTAATACCCTCTCCAGGAGTAAGTTCTTTGTGTTAAATAAAGGGCAGATACACTTGGGGCTAACTGTTATTATTGACACTACTTTTCATGAGGTGATGCCTATCCAACAATTAACTACTGTAGGCAGCAGTGACCTGGGTCTGTTGCAGGGAGATCTGCTGGCAAAGAAGGTGATAGTACAATAGTGAAGGCAAGGGATTGTTAAGGGTTTTGTGCTCCTAATAGTTGAGCGGTGAAGTTGGGTCATCCTAGAAACTGGAGGTTTACTTTTCACCTGCCAAATGAGGTCAAGAAAAAAGTTATGAATGGGGTTCATCATTGTGCATTATAATGCTCTTCCTCTGGTGGCTTAGCCTTGTCCCCTTAGTAGTAGTCCTTAAGAAAACCCCTGGGAAGTAACATCTGATTTAGCATCTGATTCATCCTCCTAGATATTTGGTTATTGCTGCCATCCCAGATGATTGTTGTGATTTATCAGTGTTTAGAAAAAACACTGTTGTAGGGGTGATCCTTTGGGTGTGTGCCCTTTTGGGTAAGATTGATATTTAGTCAACCTTTCACCTTTTGCACAAGAAATAAGATTATTTTCAGTTAATGAGGTTTCAGTTGGAGGATTTTTATTATATCAATAGATGACTGGCCATGGGATGTTCCACCTCCTGCATCCAGGCACATGGAAATGTGGGAAAGCATATAAATCTTAAGTATTTCCTTGAGTTGGACCCTGCTTGGTCTTTCCAATGCACAGGTTTGCTTTTTTTCTGCCCAGACTTTCTTTACAGAGTTTGGTGTTCCCATCACACATGACAAGATGGAGGTTCCAACATGTAAACTCTTACATTTTTGTGATATAAGCCCCATACAGATGGAGCATGGCATTTGCATGTTGACAGTAAACCCTAATCAAGCTTGGAGGGTCTTGGAGTGCTGCATTCACACTATTTGTCTTTACCCAGCATGTTAATGCTTCTAAACATTTTTTCCTGACCAGGAGCCTAATTGCCTTCCTGGCAGGTGTTTTTCATTTTACATAGCCTATTCCCTAAGATGTTAGCTCTTCAATTTGTTTGTTTATTGATTAATTGTTTCTGTATTCCTATTTGCAGCTTTACATAAGAATGTAAATAATAATTATGTTTTTATTCCTTGTAATGATCAGTGTTCACTAATGAAAGATTAGTGAGGCAGGACAAAGCTGCACAAACACAGGGAATCATTTCACCTGTGCAGTATAGCTCTTGATATAAAACTTTCATACAAACAAAAAATTATCAAGTGCTATTTATGATAGTTGTGTGGTGAGAGTTTCTTTATATTTTGGTGGAACTTTAAAAGGCAGGATAATGTGTGATATACAGGGCCGTAGAGAGACTGGTCGGGCCCGGGTAATGGAGGGGTTATGGCCTAATCATGGGAGGCATGGCCACGCCCCCTTGAAAAAAAAATAGAAAAAATAACACTTTTGCAGCACCACCTAGCGGCACTGCGTGTTGGGGAGGGGGCATTATGTAGGTCCCCCCAGCCTGGCACTAAGCAGAGGGGGGCACGATCAGTGTGATCGCTCCCCCCCACAGCTATAGGAGACTGCTCCGGCTGCTGCAGCAGTCTCGAGCAGTCTCACACAGCAGCCCAGCTAAAGTTGTGTGCTGAGATGCTGTGAGGGAGGGGGAGGGCGAAGTTGGACCCGGCCAAGCCAGGGCCTGGGTAAACTGTACCCGCTCCCCCCCTCTCGGCACCCATGGTGATATATCCTGTGTTACTCACATTGTTATATGTATATACAATATACTAATAATGTTTGAATATATTATATACTAATAAGTACTAAAAAATATGCAAGAAGCACTGTTTCCCCTTGTTTTGTTTTTATATCTGGATTCATCTTTGAGTTTTGGTTTTGCAAAAACACCCTCAAGTGTTTTGGTTTTGGATTCATATAAAAATCAATAAAATTCGATAAAAAAAGATAAAATGTCTGAATCCAAAACCCAAGTTCGTTTTCTAAATCTGAGTTACAAACCGGCAACAGATCTGAACCGGGACTCAGTTCAAACTGGGTCACAAAAGTGAATCTGAACCTTGACTCTGTTCTACTCAGAATCCCGAAATTCAGGTGTGTTTGGAATTTAGACATCTGAACCCGCACATCTCTTTTTCCACTTTTTTTTATTAATTCACTTGATGAATACAGTATGCCATTAAAAGCACTGATGTTGTCATACTAGCCATGGATATTGGCACTTTTCTGCATTACATAAAATTAAAAGGAACCTAGATAGGGTTCATTTGTTTTTCTAGTATATTACAGTAGTTCATTATTCTTCTTAACAAGATTCTACACTTAATGGTAAAGAAGGTAGCAGCAGCTTTAAAATCTTTGAGACAATCATTCCACTAAGCATACTTATTCTTAATCAAAACTATATAAAGGTCAAAAAATTCAGCATAAAACATGAGACATTTCAATGTGGTAGAATGACCATAATTTTAAATGCAAGATTTGTTTTCTCAACCATAGTCAAACATTATAGATAAACTTGCCACTTCTGAGTTGGTTACTTGACTTAAATTACATATTTCACACATTATTTAAGTCTCTGAAAAAGGCATTGTTAGGGATTCAAACGTAAAAATACAGCCAGTCTAATTTATGAACAATTATGGATTTTCCCATATAGAAAGATGCAAGCACCCATTGCCTTTCTTGTTTACAAAAACATATATTATGGCTTCTCTTGCACTATATCAAATCACATATAGTATTAATGGCTGCTGTGTTCAATTAAAAATAAAAGATTTGTAGTTTTTCATTGATATTAATTTCACTACTGCTACATCCACATGGACAATAATATATTGCAATTGGGAACATCTTGATTGATTACAAAATGTAATTCTCAAGACATGACCAAACCTCCCAGAAAATAAGAATATAAAATGAGTAAAATTGCATGCATGTTTTTTTTTCAATGCCATGTTCGAGCATGGAAAATGATGAATTTGGCAGCAGCAGTTTTGATCAACTAGAGAACAGATAGGCAATTAAGTGGAAGGCCGATAGGGAGAAGGTCAAAATAGTACAGATGGGAAATTATAAAGCAGGCATATAAAGTTTCAGTCATCTCTTGAATGAGAGAGAAGCATATTTTATCAATATTTTTAAAGATCCATTTGACAAGACTTTGGTAGTAATGTTAAAGGATGAGAAGTATAAAGGACTAAGGACTACAAGTTAATAAGCTTATGCAATAAAAACTATTAAATATAATTGCTTAAGTGTAAGACTAAGTGGACATCGAGGGGGGAAACAATTGAAGATATTTTTTACTGCATAGAAATAGAGGTGAGCTAATCTCACTCCCTGGTTTATAAAAAGTGTTAGCTATTCATGATTAACTATTAGTCTACTGCACATCAACCTTATCATTATAATCATAATTGTTAAAATGCACTCTACAGTACCATACAATGGGAACATAAATAAAATACATAAATTACAAATTTTACATAAAAAGAAATTATACATAACTTTTTTTTTTCGACATGCAACTGTATATTTTTATTACTAACATTGATGTATTGGCAATGAAATATTGTGTTGCAAGCTATACATGGATACTTTTATTCAAATATAAAGAGAAGGGAGATCTGTAACCTTGGGGAATGGACAAGGAAAGGTAGAGGGTGTGGCAGAACTTACAAATGACCAGGAGTTGAACAGAATTCATTCACATACCTTTGAATAATAAAAGAGGTAACATCAATCTTATCCTGAGCAGACATCATATACTGTATTTTGTAAAAAAAAAGAATCCACTTGGTTATGCAGACCTTCAATTAATTTATACATCACAAACAAAAGATAGTTTACATCTAACCATAGCCAAATTCACGCTCTTACCACTAGATATAAAAACTGATCTATAAAGTGGTAAACATAACATATGAAACTCACTCCAAAATGTATCATTTCAAACAAAACCAAAACACATGACTTCTAACAGGGCCTAATTTGTTTAATTTTATTACCTTGCTATGCAAATCAACTAGAGGAGGCTATGCAAGTGGGGTAATTAATTTGCACCTCATTTATAGATATTTATGTAATATTTTCCTAACAAATGTAACTTTTTATTGAACATGATGGGTTACATCAAAAGTAGTCATGAAAAGCCAACACAAACACGAACAAGTATGCAATAAAAGCAAAAAGAAACAAAGATAAACATTTGTCTGTCAAGAAATAGATTAGGAAATACACAGTTTTAAAATTACTTCTAAAAAATAGCTCTGTATGTACAAATTACAGAACTACATGTTTGTTGCTGAATACAATATTTGTTAAATACGTTTTACTTTTACTTTTACAGCAATCTTTTTTGTAGTGATTATGTAGCTTCTACTCAAATCTGTGGAGAACATGACCAGTACCAAGGCCAACTAATTTTGTAGCCAATTAAGAGACAAAAGGAATCCAACAGCCCCTCAAGAAGGAAATGTGGAAGGGACATTCTCTTTTGGTACAGGTGAACAGAGAAAATAAAAATAAATATAAGGGTCTTATTTAAAGTTGGGGGCAAATTTAATTGCAAACTCCATCTGAAAAAAGTCCCATTATTTACTATCCACTGTTAATCACATTCACAAGTTTGCAACTTAGGCTCCCACCCCTTCATGTACCTGGGTCCAATGTATCTGGAATATGACTGGAGGCATAACTTCACTGTGAGTACCAAAAAAGATGAAAATTGCAGTACACAATGCATAGAAATGTAATTAAATGACTCGGTAGTGTAGATAATAAGTAACCACGTTGATTGGAGCATCTGAACTGATAAGCAAACCAGAAGCAAAAACAGTATAGCTTTTTTATGATAACACTCATAAACAAATGTGCATCCTCTTCTTACCTAACAGAGCATGCAACATATTTTATTTGTGGAGAATAAGTATTCATTGCATTGTACTGTATTTTGACTTTTAAAACACAGTTGCAGAAGTTTAAATATATTTGTATATAAATAGACAAGTTTTAGACATCATTGTCCTATCATTCACAGACTGAATCTGTCGTCGTCGTCGTCGTCGTCGTCGTCATCATCATCATCATCGTGCAACTTACACAAAGGATTTAAGGCCTGATTCAGACCCGGATGCTAAGAAGTGTTCGCTCGTAGCTGACGATGGTTTGCATTGTGCACATGCATATGCATTGAAGTGCGTGTGAGCGAACCACTGCAAAAGATTTGGAAGTGTTCGCTGGACAAGCATAGACAGCCCAGCAGATTGAGTGACAGAAGAAGCCGTTTGTGGGGGGTAACAGGGGCAGGCCACTGGAAACGTGGTAGCGTAGATGAGAACGCAGGCGTGCCTGACCGAAATAACACCGTTTCAGAGGTGTGCATAATTAACAGGCAGCGTCATAGTTCACATCACCTGGTTGTATTTCACACTGAAGTGATCGCAGTGCTTGAGGTAGGGTAGAGGGTATAGTCCTAAAACAGGCTGGTGGGTATCTGCATACACAAAGCGATCACATGCCAAGACATAGTGGGCATGCTTATGCCTTGCCGTGCGATCGCCTGCCATGCCGTCACTTAGCCAAATTTGCATATGCTGGGAACGAGCGAATGCATCTAGTGACCGGCTCTGAATCGAGCCCTTAAGTACAAATAAGACCCCTCAGGCAAACGTGACTGTGTCTGTTTGGCACCCAAGTCACAATTTGTTACTACATGTCCACACCATCCCCTTTCTGTACTTTAGCCTCATCTATGGGGGGATTTGAAGTGCGCACTGGGTGTCACCAGACCATGTGAGAGGGAATATAGATAATAAACTGTACTGGGGCAGGGACTGATTTAAATGACTGAAATTGTCTCTACAAACCAATGTGTGTTATTTGTGCACTATATCAATAATTGTTAATAAATAAATAATGCTTCAAAGTGCTTTAAACTTAGGAATTCTTGATTTCATGTTTCATGTGCATGCTGTATCAAGAAGCCAATAATTGAATTGGCTTAGCTGTGGGGTAAACCCTGCTTCTAATTGAATTCTCCCCAAGGAGGGCCTCATTTACAAAGAACAAAATTAGCTAAGGCATAGTGCAAAATTATTTTTGGTGGTGTTGTGCTCCTAGATAGACTTCCACTATAGCACATGGGGTTTTTGAAGCAGATCGTGGCATTTTTGGAGAAGCAAAGGCACTTTAAGACAGGAGGGGGCTTGCATGCAGACTCTGTGTGGGCCCCCTCTCTTGCCATCAAGTTACAGATTAGATTCTGTAATTTCTCTACAGCACAGTGCTGTACCAAATCCCTTTGCTTTCTCTAGTTTATATATACTGTAATAATTGCTTTATTTTACCTTCTCTTGTTTTTCTGGTTCATTCCTCATTGCTGATTTCTCTTCCTTTCTATTTTGCCTGTCCTCTATTTTTGAATTTTTCTGTTACTACCTCTTCATTTCCATTTTTTTGCTTTTGCTGGTGATCTGCTTATGACTGCTTCTTTTAGCAGGAGAGGGTATGTAGAGGGGGCTCCATCTCAAGGGCCCTCTAATACTTTTGTCTGTCTCCATAGTAGAGCTGTTGTACCCCCTCATTCCCAGATCCTTTGGAGATTGTTTGGCTTATTAACTGGGTGTTGTGTACAAGGAATGAGTGTTTGATAAATATAGGGCTTCCCTCTAGTGTGGTTCTACAGCATCTGTCACCCTTGTGACAGGATTTATTCTGGTGTACATGACTGCCTTACACTTTCATATGCATGATGTAACCTCCCCATTTATTTCCAGTGAGTGAGTACCTAGGTGTGTGCATCCACTCCATACACCTTGGGTTTCTGCAAGCTAGCTCTTCTGACCTCTCAGTCTAATTTGCTTTCCAGAGATGCTATGTCCACTTTATATAATTGATCCGTGCATGTAGTGGCCGGCCTCAGTTCAGATCAAACTTCTATACTGTTTTTATTGTTGGTTACCGACTGTTTGCACAATTTTATTAATTGTCCTGCTTGGTGCAAGTGACAAAGGCTTGTTACTGTATCCTAGGCCACACTGTGTAAATGCCCTAGAACTAAAGCTAACAACGTCTTCCACCAATAATAACCACCCGCTGTTCCCTTAGAACTTATTACATTCACCGGTACTTAGGTGGCTGCCTGGACTTAAACTCATAGTAGCAGTGGTTTACACAGATACCTATGAAGTCCAGAGTTTCATGTGAGAGTGTAAGTGTTTGATGGGAAATAGTGTGACTAATACAGCCAGAGAATTGGATGCAACTGGTATGTTGATGGCAAAATAGCCAGCCATGCAGCTTTGAGAGCCTATGGCGTGGCTTCGAGAGCCAGCATGGCTTGTGAGCTGGTGGTGCGGCTTGAGAACTGGTGGTGTGGCTTGAGACAAAGTGGAATGGCTTGGTGAGCAGATGATGCGGCTTTGAGGGCCGATGCAGCTTGCGAGCCAGTGGTACGGCTTAAGAGCCGATGGTGTGGCTTGAGAGCTGGTGGTGTGGCTGGAGAGCGGTAGTGCAGCTTGAAAGCTGGTGATGTGGCTTTGAGACCTGATGCAGCTTGAGAGCCGGTGGTGTGGCTTGAGATATGGTAGTGTGGTTTCAGAGATGATGATGCTGCCTTGTGTGCAGATGAAGCAGCTATGAGAGCTGGTGCAGCTGAAGAGCTGGTGATGCAGCTTGAAAGCTGATGATGTGGCTTGAGAGCTGGGGATGTGGCCTGAGAGCTGGTGGTGTGGCTTGAGAGCCAACGCTGCTTGCGAGCTGGTGGTGTGACTTGAAAGCTTAGAATGTGGCTTGGTGAGCAACGTGGAAGCTGGTAAATGAGAGTCCACTAGGAATAAGGAACAATAAAAAACACAGATCATGCAGCAGAGCAGAGGGATACTAAAGGAAATGCTATAGTAGGCGAGGCAGCAAAAGACCAGCATGTACAAATAAAGAAAGGATCCAATCACGCTATGTTGTGGTTCACACATGACATCCTGTGGTGTCTGATTCACCTAGCAACCGATGGAAGGACTCCAGGAGAAACACTGGCAGATGAAGGTATATTACTGGAGAGAAACAAGTCGTGACCGCGACTTGTAACAGTACCCCCCGTTGATGAAGAACCCCAAGAACTATCCAAGGTTACTTTTATTCTAATATACAAAAAATATGTTTCAATAGTTAATCACATACAATATTTACTTTCTGTTTTGATTTATGTACTGTCATCAGCCTTAGTCAAATGTGTATGCTTTTCACAACTTACTATACACAATCCTCATAATAAAATGAAGTAATGTAACAAAATGTACTATATCGTTTAATGTGTACTTTGATGTATATACGAACTAAAGTGTATAGGCCTTATTACTCGTGTTAGTCTGCTGCCGTGCAGTCTATGAAACTCATTTAGGGGTTTATAAATATGTGCTCATGAACCACAGTTGTGGATTTCATATCAGGTTTTTGTGAGAGCAATAGCAGTGGATATTTAACTATTTGATATGAGTTTGTATATGATTGGCAGGACCTAGACCATACTAGGATCTGTACATAATTTAATATACTTTTATCTTGTTTGTCTCATGTTTCTTTTTTTGTAATGGTGATCTGTTTATTAAAGAATGTAGTAAAAGTTAAGTTTTAGAATTAATTATTTTTTCAGTGCCCCCAAACAAGAGTCTTCTTTTTTCCTTTTTTCTTATGAATAAACTCACGTTGACCGTGGATCACAACCAAAGCAGGTCTGGATGGAAATTTGGGTCTGAATTTGACAGACCTGAAGGCTGGTTTAAATAGAGAACAATAAAAGGTGTTATTAATATGGAGAGACTTGGGTAAATGAAGCTTGAAGGCCACTGGATTCACCTTAACAATGATGCGAAAAGGACCAATAAATCTCGGACCCAATTTCTGAGTAGGTTGGTGAAGATTGATGTTTTTGGTAGAGAGCCAAACAAAATCACCCTTCCTGAAAGCACATGACCTCAGATGCTTGTCACCTGACTTCTTGGAGCAGATAGAAACTTTACTAAAACTGCACCTTGCTCTAAATGCGATTGAGCCGAGAAACAGAAGACAAATCAGGCAAATTGGAGAAACTGGAATCAAACTAATTCACTCTGGGATGTTGACCTGTTACACAAAAGAAAGGAGAGACTGAAGATTCTGAATGACATGAGTTATTAAATACAAATTCTGCAAGAGGCAAATGATTAACCCAGTCGTAATCGCATTTGGAGACATAGCAGCATAAATATTGTTCCAGAGATTGGTTGGTGTGTTCCATTTGCTTATTGGATTGAGGATGATATCCTGAAGAAAGACTGAGGCAGATGCCTAAAGTGGAACAGAAGGCTCTTCAGAACTGTGCAACAAATTGTATTCCCCAATCCGACACTATGTCCACAGGCAATCCATGCAGGCAAAAGATATGCTGGAAGAACAACAGAGAGTTATTTGGCAGTGGGCAATTTAGACAAAGGAATGAAGTGTGCCATTTTGCTGAAGCGGTCCACAACTGTCAGATAACAGAGCATCGAGCAGGAACTGAGAGACCAACAATAAAGTCCATGTCAATGTGGGTCCAAGGTCTCTTAGGTATAGAGAGAGGAAGCAACAGACCTGAAGGAGCTGTCCGAGGCACCTTATTTTGGTCACAAACCTCACATGCTAGGACAAACTCATGGATATCTTTGGTCAGAGATGGCCACCAAACTGAACAGGATAGTTACTCCAGAGTCTTGCTACTGCCAGGATGACCAAAAAGTAGTTGAGAGGGGAAGTATAACAAAACTAACTTTCTGAACTTTTCCGGTACAGACAAAAGATCAGGAGGCTTGTCCGATGGAGTTTCGGGTGAGAGCAAAATGGATGCAAGAATTGGGAATAATAGGTTCATCTGAAATAGTAGTTTGTTGAACCAGTACAAAGCTTCTGGAAAGTGCATCAGTCTTATTTTTTCTTGACCCTGGATTGAAAGAAATTATGTAATTAAAATTGGTGAAAAACAATGCCCAACGTGCCTGTCTGGAATTCAATCTTTTAGCAGACTCGATGTCTGATAAGTTCTTATGGTCAGTAAGAACAGTAATTTGATGTTTGGCCCCCTCCAGCCAGTGCCTCCAGTCCTCAAAAGCCCATTAATAGTGAGTAACTCCCGATTACCCACTTTGTAATTATGTTCCGCAGTGGTGAATTTACAGGAGAAAAAAGCACAGGGGTGCAATTTGTTATCAAGAGGATCCCTTTGGGATAAAACAGCTCTGGCTCCACCTCAGAAGCATCTACTTATAGGATGAATGGCAGATCTGGATTAGGAGGACAAAGAACAGGAGCATGTATAAAGGTGGCCTTAAGATCTTCAATGGCTTGACCAGCCTTGGATGACCAGTGGAAGGTGTCAGCTCCCTTTTTGGTGAACTCCACACATTAATATTGCCATGCTGCTGGTACCATGTATGATATGGGTAAAACCAAATGCAGGTTTATTTATTTTCTGTTTTAACTCCACAATGGGTGCCACAAGATTTGATGAATCTTTGGTAATAATTAGCAGGGTAGTTGGTTGGACCCACACTAGAATCGCTTTGATCTTATCAGGATCCATAGAAAATCCCTGGGAAGATATGATGTAGCCTAGGAAAGATATTTCAGTGACATCAAAATTGCACTTCTCTAATTAAGCAAAAAGGTGGTTTTCCCACTATTTTTTCAATATCTGGCGAACATGTTGATAGTGTTGATTCAATGACTGTGAGTAGATGAAAATGTCATCAAGGTAAACTACCACAAAGACTCCCAGGAATTCACGAAGAATATCATTATTTATATGCTGAAAAAATGCTGAGGCATTGGAAAGCCCAAATGGCATGACAAAATACTCATAGTGTCCTGAGTGAGTATTGGAGGCCCTCTTCCATTCGTTGGCACTCTTAATCTGGATTAAGTTGTAGGCACCCCAAAGGTTGATTTTTGAGAAGATAGTGACTTGATGTAGCTAATCAAAGAGGACTGAAATGAGGGGTAATTCATAGGAATACTTGACAGTTATATTATTGAGGCCCCTGAAGTCGATGCAAGAATGGAGGGAGCCAACCTTCTTCACTACAAGAAAAACCTAGCCCCCGACTGGAAACTTGGAAGGATAGATAAAACCTTTTAGCTATAGCATTCTTGATAGCTTCCATAGCTTTGTTTTCGGGAATCGATAAAGAATATAACTGACCTTTTGGTAACTTAGCACTTGATTGAATGCACAATCATACAGATGATGAGGTGGAAGAACATCAGCCATTTGTGTAGTTATTGGAAAAATCCTGATACTGGACAGGTATAGCTGAAACATTTCAGGAACAGCAGGTTGAATCATCCGAAAAGGTAAGGTGAGACATTGAGAATGATTTCCCCAGAGGACCAATCAATAACAGGATAATGATCCCTGAGCCAAGGGAGACCATGAAAAATGGGCACAGGAGAACACTGGAGAAGGTAGAAAGAGATGACCTCCGAATGTAAAAGACCAATGGACAAACGAATGGGAGGTGACTTGAATTTGATGAAACCATTGGAGACCAGTCCTCTATCCAGTCTGCAAATGGAAATGTGTTGATCCAAAGGAACAGTGGAAAGACCCAGAGATTTAAAAAAAAGAGATATCTATAAAATTACCAGCTGCACCGCTATCCAAAAATGCAGAAGTGGCAAAAGTTGAATTGGAATATTGGATGGTGGCAGGAACAAGAACGGAATTCTTGGAGTAGATTGGAGCCTGGCCTAATAGTTACTATTTATTGCAAAATTTTATTCCACAGTGTATTATATATAATTAGTAATGTGGGAGTTGTGCACTTGTACTTTTTCTTTTTGTGTCTGCAATGATAGTCTCAACAGGTAGCACATCCCATTATATATATTCAGGGTGTGCAGTCTAGGGCCCTTTTCCACAAACTAAATGTAAATCCTACTGAACATTAGGCCATTCCTTTTATTAGTTTGAGTTGACAGTTGCTCAAGGAATATCCCTTGTCTCTGCAATATAGAGACATAGGAAACGCCTCCTGTGCTTCTCTTCTGGTGGTAAGCAAAAGGCATCAATTGCATGGGTTCCTCCTGATGTGAAGATGGAACCCAGGTGGGAGACTGAGGAGATTTTGTAGGAAGATTCTGCTCTCATCTTTGCTCATGGAGAAGACGATCAATGTGAATAGCCAAATGCATGAGAGCATCTAAAAATTTGAGATGGAGGATGCTGGACAAGACTATCTTTAATAGCTTCTGAGAGTCCAAGATGGAATTGGCTACATAATGCTGAATCATTCCAACTGGAGTCAATTGCCCATCTACAAAATTCAGAAGCATAATTATCCGCTGCTTTTTGTCCTTGTCTGAGGGAGCACAGCTTTGACTCTGCTAAGGCAGTTCTATCTGGATAGATATAACTTAGGTACCTAGGTGGCCACCTGGACTTAAACTCAGAGTAGTAGTTGTTTACACAGATACCTAGGAAAACCAGAGTTGAGAGAATAGGTGCTTGATGGGAAATAGTGAGACTAATACAGCCAGAAAATTGGATGCAACTAGTATGTTGATAATGTGGCAAAAGATTATTGGAGGGTTTATGGAACAGAGGACCTCATTCAGAGGTGGTCGTTAGTTGCAAGCAGTTGCATTGAATCAGGGTGGCCACTTGCATCCTGATTGGTCACCTCTTTGTTGATCGTTAAGCTGTGGGTTTCCACCCACAGCTTAACGACTGACCAGGTTGATGGTCGCGATGGTGATCACCATCACGACCATCGGGGCTTACGACTAGACCATAAGGTTGGGTCTGGACACTCGTAAGCCCCAGGGAGCTTTCTGCTCTGATGGAGCAGGAAGCTCCCCACTGACATCACTGATGATGTCAGTGCGGCCACCCATAAAAAGCTAGGCGTTCGTTAAGGAACGCCTCCATTTTGGAAACCACCCCCCGGCCTGCCTACCAAATAGGGGCAGCTTTCAATCAACATCGACAGACACTCCTTTGGTAATGAGCTCCAGAGCAACAGAATTTCTCTGTCGCTCCGGGGCTTGCACACGCGCAGTATGGCCGCTGCGCGTGCACAGGCCAAACCATCGAGTCAGTTACGAGCGCATCGGCGCTCGCGACCGACTCTGAATGAGGTCCAGAGTTCTTATAAGAATTACTATTTGATTTGTTCTGAGGAGCAGCTTAGCTTGTGAGGCGTCTACTCTCACATATGATATCGTAATGCTAATATGGTTTGTGCTAAGCGCTACACTGCTTGTATCCTGTATATTTGTGCTCTATATGTTTATTTAATTAGATGGTAATATAAAGTAGAAGTGAAGAGATGAATATTAATAACCATGCATTTATTCTATTTGGAGCCACAGTGCTCCTGTGAAAATCTCATGCAACATGTATTCAATATATATTCATATATATGCCTTTGTACATGATTAAAAGGTAAGAGTAAAATTGAAGTGCATATATGAGGACTATTATATGTATAGGTTTATGTCTCTGATTGCATACTTATTGTGGTATAAGCATACACCAACCTCAATTAGAGATCAGTATATGATCAAATCTATGTCTGTGTCTATATGGACACACATCGGTGTCCTCCTGGGAAATGTGTGTAAATTAGTCAAATATGTCCTGTACATGAGGTAAGTAAGTAGTCCTGGCAGGGCAGTGTCCCTTACCCCCAGGTGCACCAACTTACCCTCTATGTCCTTAATGCACACCTCCTGGTGTGCCATGTTTTCATCCAGGTACCTCCTGGTCTCTGTTGTCCTGTGCCTGTCTTCTTGTGTATGCTGTCTCTGCTGGTGCTGTCTGGGATGCCGTCCACACTGCCTGACCGCAAGACTTCTGGGTGAGCGATCTCATGAGATCTCGTGGCTCCCGGGCTCAGCATTCTGGCTGCAGCTCTACTGGTTTGCTGGCAAGGAGACTTGATTGCTATCCACACTGCCTGACTGTGAGACTGCCGGGTGTTGCAATTTTGCAAGATCACGCGGAACCTGGGCTCAGTGTACTTGTAGCGGCTTTACTCGGTTAATAGCCAAGGAGACTACAGATTATTTATCAGTGTTGGTAGTGGAAATGGATCAAGAGCTGTGCTTGTGTCTCCAACATGTTTCAGCCTGTTAGGTTATTTGGCAAGGCATGGAAAAAGAGCCAGTCGTTCAGCTTTGAGAACCTATGTTGTGGCTTCAAGAGCTGATGTGGCTTGTGGGTCAGTGGTGCAGCTTAAGAGCCAGTGGTGCGGCTTGAAACCAAGTGAAGTGGCTTGGTGAGCAGATGGTGCTGCTCTTAGGGCCAATTTGGCTTGCTAGCCAGTGGTAAAGGCTTGAGAGCTGGTGAAGTTGCTGGTGAGCTGGTAGTGCAGCTTGTGAGCCTTTGGTGCAGCTTGAGAGCCAGTGGTGTGGCTTGAGAGCTGATGATGAGGCCTTGTTAGCAGGTGATGCGGCTTTGAGAGCCAGTGCAGCTTGAGAGCCATTGGTACAGCTTGAGAGCCGGGGATGCAGCCTGAGAGCCAGTGGTGTGGCTTGAGAGCCAATGCAGCATACGTGCCGTTGGTGCAGCTTGAAAGCTGGGAATGTGGCTTGGTGAACCAGAGCATCATGGAAGCTGGTAGGAATTAGGAACAATAACAAACACAGATCAAGCAGCAGAGCCAAGGGATTCAAAAGGAAATACTATAGTCAGCAAGGCGGCAATAGACCACCATGTACAAATAAGGAAAGGAACCAATTACACTATATTGTGGTTCACACATGACATCCTGCAGTGTCCGGATCGCCTAGCAACCGATGGAAGGACTCCAGGAGAAACTCTGGCAGATGATTGTATATTGCTGGAGGGAAACAAGTCATGACCACGACTTGTAACAGGCTATTATGTTGCCCTGCTCAAGGTCAATGGAAGGCTTCACAACCTTATTAATTTACACATGTAGGGCAATTATTCAATTGCAGATTTTTTATGTTGTACTTCAGTGAGCCATATCACAGTGCCCTCCATTTTTATTACTTTGTGCAGAGGTGAAGTGTGTGTTGTTTGTGAAAGTGATAGGCACACAATACCTTTTAAGAGTTCTGTACTCTTTTTCTCAGTCTCTCTTTTGTTTGCTTAAACAAATAAAGAGTCCATGTGGAAATTTATTTCTCTGATATCAGCTCCAGTCTTGATTAATTAATAATACTGAATGATATGGTAAGCAACATAATGGGCTTTCAGGCAATTAGACAAATAGGTATACAGCATTGAAAACACCTGCAGCCAACAAGGTAGGGGTGTGCACATTCCCAATAGACAGAAACAAAGAAATGCTGGATATGTGACGCTATGTCTTTATACTGTAGTAACAAAACATATATTATTGACCTGTATATATACTATTGTTAATTAATCATCACAAAAACATGTTAAATAAAAAATACACATCTCCTCAGAGTAGGAAGTCACATGAAAACAAAAATAAATGTGTAAAATTACAAGGATTATACACAACAAATCCTAATACAACTATAATTACCAAGCCAAACCGTTAATACAATACAACATATGTTTTTCTTTTTTGCTGTTATCCCACATACAGAATTCTAAATGATTTATTATACTGTTACAGGGTCTCCACTCAGAGATGATCACGTGTGGGTAATATCCAACCTCTTACCTTTTGTTGTCAGGATGGCAGAGTTAAAGAATACATTCCCCCCCAAAAATATTAGATTTTGTATCCCTAATGCTGGCTAGACATAGTTCACCTCACTAGTCAGTGGCCAACTAGTTTGGCATCGGTTGTTCCGTCCAAAGGAAAGAGCAAGTTTACATAGCCCTGAACTCCTCCCCAGCTCTGACTGGAATCAATTAGAGATTAGTGGCTTGTTTGGTCTAGTTAGATTTTTCCAGCCAGCTTTGGATTCAAGCATAAGACCAGGTCTCATCTTTCTGGGCCAAAAAAAAGTCAACATTGCAGAGCTGATTAATTTTTTGCCTAGAAAGATGATGTCCTGCCATGTACTTTTAATTTGAAACAAACAAAAATGGCAGCTGCTCAATCAATCTAGCAGTACTTATCAGGTGCATGAAAGGGAGGGGTCAGACTAAGTAGAAAAAGGAGGGGGATTTAACCCCCTATTGTACCTCAGCACACTGAATAATACCTGCAACAATATATGAAGACTATATGGTCATAGAAATTCAGAGATATTAGTTGCATGCATTTGCAAATACATGGGAGGCTGCTGGGCCACGTCACGGCTTCTCTGTTACCAGCAGTCCCTAACAATAAGGGGTTCATGTCCGGGGCGCAGTGCACCCCAAAAAACGTCCAGCCCAGGACCCCCCCAGGGCATCACACGAAAATGGAAAAAGAGTGACAGTGCAGTGTAAAGTATAGCTGTGTGTGAGTAATCATTAATTAATTCCACACTTAATGATTACTCACACACAGCTATACTTTACACTGCACTGTCACTCTTTTTCCATTTTCGTGTGATGCCCTGGGGGGGTCCTGGGCTGGACGTTTTTTGGGGTGCACTGCGCCCCGGACATGAACCCCTTATTGTTAGGGACTGCTGGTAACAGAGAAGCCGTGACGTGGCCCAGCAGCCTCCCATGTATTTGCAAATGCATGCAACTAATATCTCTGAATTTCTATGACCATATAGTCTTCATATATTGGTGCAGGTATTATTCAGTGTGCTGAGGTACAATAGGGGGTTAAATCCCCCTCCTTTTTCTACTTTTAATTTGAACCTGGTGGGAAAAACTGAACTAGAACCGAACCCCACATCTCTAAATCAAACCCATGATTTCCCAACAGCTTTCTTGGCTGATTAGACCAGGTACTTAGGTTATTTTGCTGGCTAGAGACACAGCCAGCCCCACCCAGGAGAATACAAATCTTCTGTAGTAATTTGACTTTGTTACATTACTGTATTATGTATTAATGCTTTGGTTTAGTAATAATAAATTTAAAAGTATTTGATATGTATAATACTTGTATTTTTGCACATTTCATATTGTTTTCATTTACCACTGCAGAAGCTCTGTCTTTTAATGTTTTTATTATAATAAAGTAAGAATATTATATATACTTGCCATTAATAAATATGATAGCATAGAAACCTAGTGCCACATATCCAGCATTTATGTTTTCGATGCTGTCCCTAGTATGTTAGTGGAGTGTTTTGGTCATGTATTTCTCTAGTTGGAGACACAGACTCCATTCATCACCTGAACTTGTCATCACATCTTGATTTCCTTGATGTTTTGTACATCAATTTACAAATGCCTTTCAAGGAATTGCCCTGGCATTCCTGGATGGAAATCACAGGTTTCTCATTTCTATCCTGAGGTGTCACACATTTCCTACATTGAGGGTGGGTCTTAATTGTCCAGGTCCAACCTGGGTAGGTCTTGGTTCTTGACTGGAATCCCATCTTGTGAACTTTGGGCCTAATTGACTAGGAATCACTATTCTGCTAATATGCATGCTAGGCAGTTGCTAATAATGGCGGTGACATGTAAATGTTTTCATTTGCATTGCGATTGCAGCCTAACATAAAGACGCCCACTCCCACTTACTCACATCCGTGTACTTGGCCAACATAGAGAAACAATCGGTAACATCAAGTAACAGCGGACAGTTAATGAAGCTCAGACCTCACTCAGGAATTGCTTACTTCAGCGCATGCTATGTGGCCTCAGGCGGTGTCTGGTATTGCAGTGGCTAATATATGCACATCCATGCAACAGTGTTTAAACAGACTGACATGCCTGCATTTGCCCAACCACCCCCATCATCACATACAAATGGAAATTCCTGTCAATCACTATGCCATGGTTCTGCATATCCTCTGCAATCGCTGTCCCGATCGCAGTGGCTAATTCGCACACACACACTGCTATGCATACGCATGCACTGAATGCAACAATGGACCGAATGCATGCATATAAGCACCTGCATTACTTACTGAATCTGGCCCTTTGCCTATTGATTCCTAGCTCATCACCTTCTTATATCTCCTATTGTTTAGCCAGGATGTAGTTACTATGCCTACACCCGGAATCCCCACTGCTGACCAGAAAACCAGTGCTGGAATCCCAGCAGTAGTGGAGATGCCGATGCCAGAATCCTGACAACTGGCACCCGGATCGTAAGTATAGCTGGGCCAGGTAGGTGTTAGCTGTGGGGGGAGGGTTAGGATTAGGCACCCCAGGTTGGCTAGAGTTAGGCTGCAGGAGGAGGGAGGTTAGGGTTAGGCTACACATTGGGGAGGTTAGGGTTAGGCAGCACTGGGGGGGAGAATAGGGTTAGGCACTAAGGAGGAAGGGTTAGGCACTAAAGAGGGAGGGTTAGGCACCAAGGAGGAAGGGTTAGCCACTAAGGAGGGAGGGTTAGGTTTAGGAATGTACCAGGAAGGTTAGGGTGCGAGGTAGGGAGCGTTAGTGTTAGGGTGCTGGAAAGGAGGGTTAGATGGGTGAATAGGGCAGGGGAACAATACTTACCATTCCCCTGTCGGGATTCTAGCCATCAGGATGCTGCTGTCAGTCTACTGACAGCCAGCATCCCAATTGTCAGGATATCATACCCAACCCATTTAGCCTTCTGTTAGTTTTGGCATAATGTGATTATTATACCCCTCAGTTCCTATTTTTTCCATATATATATATATATATATATATATATAAACATATATATTCTCCATTTAACACCTGTAACATGAGGCAACACTGACACTGTTAGTCCCTTACTCAGTTCAATTAATGTGTAAATTCTAACAGTGCATTTACACCAGGGATGGGGAACCTCAGGCCCATGGGCCGTATAAGGCCCCCAGAGTCATATGGTCTGGCCCTCTGAGCTTTTTTCTGTTAGCCTCATCTGGATAGCAGGGTGCCTATAATGTCACCCTGCAGCCAGAATCTACGCGGCAGTGCCTCCAGGAGCGTCCTTAGGACACTTCAGATGGTCACACTGCTGCCCTTACAGCTCCCCGAAGCATCCTCAGGATGCTCCAGGGATTGCTCTAATCATCGGCGAGTGTTTCCCGTCCCCGTGTGACATCACACGGAGGAGGTGTGGCCTGCACCGGGCCTGCAAATAATGTTCTATATATTAAAATGGCCCTCGGCAGGAAAAAGGTTCCCCACCCCTAATTTATACCTTTTACACCATTAAAGAAACTGGTTGATTCTGTAAAGGATAGTAATCACAGTAGGTGTGAGGCAATCAATAATGAATTAATATAGTAGTAATAGAAACCAACAGATGTGTCCTTTGTTATTGTTGCTTAAGTCATGCCAAATAGCCTCTTTTGGAGTGCCAGGTTCCATGACACTTCAGCCATGCTGAGTGTCATCTTTGCTGAAAATGTGCATATTATTTGCATATTAGAGACACATTGAAGAGACAAAATGACATTGCTAGCTTACACTGAACAATTTGGTGTACCACATTTGTACGATTGACTGTGAATCTATGTAAAAAAGGGCTCTGATGTGCTGCTTTTGCAACTTTATATGTGTGTAACACCAATTCCTGTGCCAGTAACGTTGCAACCTAGTGTCTCTGGTACAATGTGAGTGTAATTTTGCTGCAACTGCTGTGCAACTAAGATGCTAAATTTTAAGAAAAATAAGGCACACTACCCCTCATCTTTGGCATATGGACAACCAGTATGTGAGAACACATGTGCAAGAGCTTACAGTCGCAATTTGTCCAAAATAAATTGGGTTAGTGGTGCTCCCAAAGATTAAATATTTAATACTCAGTAACAGGGGTGCAGAAAAAAGCAAAAGACAAACATATTTTGTTGGGGCACACTTAGATTAGAAAACAAAAAGATTTAAAACTTAACTTTTATTACTATATACCCTATTAAAGTATTAAATAATACCTGTGAGAAGCTTTCGGTTCTGATATGGAGGAGTGAGCAGCTGCCTCTGTGAGCTCTGTCCTGCCCATCCGCCTAACCTTTCTCTCGGCTACCTTGTTAGCCTCCAAGCTGGCACTGAAGCTGCCTATTACCTGTATGGCCATTCATGGACAAATATCTGAGGGCGCAGCAACCACAGTAGCAGACACCACAGCCTCAACCTCCCAGACAGGAGAAATGCAAGGCTGAATCCAATATGGCACCAGATGCTGATAAAGCTGCAGGGACCTCAGAAGCAAAGAAGCCTAAGCCAGCACTCTCTCAGGATCCTGACATTTCTCAGGTATGATGAGTTCGTGATGCCCCCGTCACATATAGTGATATTGTAGATGCCATTAAAACAACTATAACTCCTTTACTCACCCAAGCTATCTCAGATATTACAAAATATAAATAAAGAAGTAAAATGACTTGCGCTGCCTAGCTGCTGCTTTGTACCAACTCCCAAGAGCACCAAGTCTTGAAACAATACATAAATAGCACATATATGGAGTGGTCCACAAGCGCTGTTAGAAATTAGATCACGCGTTCTCCCTTTCATTTTCCCTTTTTTTGGAAGATCATACGGATGTCCTGTAAATCCCAAAAAACTTCAAAAGAAGGAGACACTATCAGTATAATACAGGAGCAAAACTTCCAGAAACTTCAGGAGGACCACTGGACTTACCCAGACAAAATAAAATGCATTCCTCAAAAGGTTTCTTTGTAAGTCATATGCTTCCTTATTTCTTATCTCTGTGAACCCCAATTGGAGTGACACTCACCTAATATCTCATAAGTCTGTTCCCGTAAAGGTGTCTTTTAGATGTTAGGAATTCCAAATGAATCGAAAAAGAATCACTCCAATGACTCCAAGCAAGTCGATAGCATTTATTCCCAAAATTAAAATGCATTTGTTTTTTAAGAAAATTGTTTTATTTAGCATGTTAATGGAATGATCATGTGACCCAGGTATTGGGTATAAAAGACCGTGGTGGTTTGTTGAACTTTACACCCTGAGGAAGGATATACATCCGAAACATGTTGGTGAATGAAAGGGACACCCCAGGATCCAGTTCCAATTGTATGGTAATGTACTGATTTGACCATCCGTCGAAATTGACCAGCATCCCCTAACATTTTTTGCCCAGGATTAGATGTGGGAGGAAGGTTTGGTTTGGACCTTTTTTCTGGTGTGGTCTGAATTGGAACAAACCATCTGGTCTGGAGTGTTTCCTTTAAAGTTTTTTGTTTTTGTTTTTTATACTGCAATTTTTCTTAAAATGGAGATCGTTTTTAGTACTTGTTTTAATTTTTGGGAATAAATGCTATCGACTTGCTTGGAGTCATTGGAGTGATTCTTTTTCGATTCATTTGGAATTCCTGACATCTAAAAGATACCTTTATGGGAACAGACTTATGAGATATTAGGTGAGTGTCGCTCCAATTGGGGTTCACAGAGATAAGAAATAAGGAAGCAAATGACTGACAAAGAAACCTTTTGAGGAATGCATTTTATTTTGTCTGGGTGAGTCCAGTGGTACTCCTGAAGTTTCTGGAAGTTTTGCTCCTGTATTATACTGATAGTGTCTCCTTCTTTTGAATTTTCTTGGGAGTTACAGGACATCCGTATATGATCTTCCAAAAAAAGGGAAAACGAAAGGGAGAACGCCTGATCTCATTTCTAACAGCGCTTGTGGACCACTCCATATATGTGTTATTTATGTATTGTTTCAGATATTACAACCCAGCTGCAGCAATTTACACACAGGGTTTCGGTGGAGGAGGACAGAATAGGGGTGATTTTCAGGATGTCTCACAGCTAAAATGACATTTCATGACATAGAGAAAAAAAACTTGCAATTGTGGAACAAAATAGACGACCTTGAATATAGGTCCTGCCGTAACAATATAAGCATAGTGGGAATCCCTGAATCAGTAAAAGGACCATCCTTAGCTCATTTTGTCCACAATACACTTCCATTCCACCTGGGCATAGAATCAAAGGGATCTTGTTATAGAGACAGAGTGGGCAAAATTCCCCCTGCTTCTTCTGCAGCTAAACCAAGAGTTACGTTATTCAAAAACTTAAACTACCTGCATAAAACTGCTATATATGGTCTGCTTCTTGCAAAATGTTTCTTTTGTCATAAATTATATATCTTCCAAGATTTTTCCGTTGAACTATCCAGAGTCAGAACGGCTCCAGTATGTGTCTCACTCATCAAAAGTAAACGCAAATTGTCCCTGATTTACCCTGTGCATCTGCGCATCTTTGATGGGGCCTCATACAAGGACTTTACAAACCTATATGATGCTGCAGCCTTTGCTGAAGGAGGAATATGAAGTGATGAACCATGATATCTCTGATGAAGCGGTCACAGTGACTTGATTTATCCTTGGAAAGCTCCACTGATTCATGTTTATACCATTAAGGCTAGCATACCTAAGTCCACATATTTTACTCCAAGGTTTTTGCAATATACCTTTTGTAGTATTACAATATATACTGTTCTTGTTGCTATTCAGCTTTTTTGCCTGCTTAAATAGTATATTTATTTAGTATAAGGGTGTGAGACGGATTACACAAATATGCCTGTAGTCTGTATTATGCTGTTTTTATTACCATCTATTATACACCAGAAGACATTTACTGTACTATCAGATATCCTGCTCTTGTTCTTTGTATTTATGCTTTATTCTCCACTGTCCTGCTATTGTCTTGTATTGTCTCCTGCCTCAAATTTATTCTATGTGATTCCTTCATCAAAAGTGGTGACTTTATATGACAACATTCTCATGTGTTCTAATTTTTTTTTTTAATCTCTGCTGTATCATGGCTTCCCAAAAATTTGGTACATTTAATGTAGGGGGGATTAACTCTCTGGCAAAACGTAGAATAATATTACTTTAGTGAACAAACAAAGTATTGATGTTGCTTTTCTGCAAGAAACTCACTTGATTCCAGCAGAGACAAAACATCTTCAAATGTTTCAGTGGTCTCTAATTGCAGCTGCTCCCTATAGTTCTAAGTCCAGGGGAGTTGTTATATTGGGGAAAAAAATATTTATATATGGAGTTAATGTCTGTAGAATCTGACATAGAGGATCGATGTGTATTTGCTTAAGTCCTCCTCCTAGTATCATTTATGCAATATCTATGCTTCTGTTTAAACAAAGTAATTTTACTGCACAATTTTATCTAAACTGCTAACTTTTGATCCCTCCACTTTAATATTATGTGGAGATTTTGACCTAATTTTATCCCCTTATCTGGAGCGATCCAATACTTTTAAGCAATCCACACCCCTTCCTAAATTTTGTGTTCCACTTCTAGCTGAAAGACTTCATCTTGTTGATTCATGGAAAGCCTTTCATCCTATAGACAAAGACTATACATGTCTTTTATAGGCACATAATACACTTACATGTATTGATTATACTCTAATCTCCAGCTTTCTATTTCCCAAAGTGTCAAACTCTTCTATATAGCCCATATTCCTCTCACACCATGTATTGGTTTGGTTTGAACTTCAAACTACCTCTGAAAAATGCCCGAATAGACTATTGAGATTTCCAATACATCTTTCTCAATCCATTAATTTTCGTAAAAAGTTGGAATCTGCCTGGGAGGAATATCAGCTCATTAATTTTTCTCATGCTGACAAAGATCCTTCCTTATTTTGGCAAACATCCAAATCAGTTATACGGGGATACTTATTTCTTACACTGCTAGTGTTAAAAAAACAACGTGCTAAGTCCTACATTGACTTACAGCAAACATTATCCGTAAACATATCAACATTTTAAAATGTCTCTGAATATGGCAACAAAAACTTTATACCAAAATGCTAAAACACATTTTGACAAATGTCTTAATATTATGGGAGATAAAAATTAATTCTCAGTAAACTATAAATTCCATAAGTTCAGGAATAAAACTGGAAAGCCCCTTACAAATTTGCTTTCAGGTGGTCTCCAGTAGATGATAGTTCAACCCCTTAAAAAACCTGATGATTCTCTCACTACTTCCAAAGGTCAGATCACTGATGAGTAGATCCTATGAATCTCTATCCTCCCCTCCCCACCAGATCAACGCTATTCCTTTAACAGCCGACTCAACTAAACCCTCCTCCTTAAAGGAACCTTTTGGTCTGCAATCCAATATGTCTCCTCCAAATGCTTCAGCCACACATACTGATGCTTAATTTTGCTCCCTGCTTCCGATACCTCAGATATCACCTAAAGTAAAACAAATATTATCTGACCCAATCACTTTAGATGAAGTCCATAGAGACATTCAGAAATTAAAATCAGCAAAAGCCCCAGGCCCCAATGGTCTCTAAAGTGAGTTCTGTACGTTACTAGCTCCTAGAATAGGCAAATCCTTGATCTCTCTTTGTACCCATATAATGACTCATGGGACTTTTCTGAAGTATTTTAACTCCATGGTGATTAAAGTTATCCCCAAACCAGAGAAAGACCCCTCTCTTCCTGGCTCTTATAGGACAATTTCTCTTTTAAACATTGATTACAAATTGTTTACAAAAATTTTAGTCGAAATACTTAAAACATTTCTGCCTGACATTATACATCCTGGCCAGGCTGGATTTATCTGGGGTAAACATTCAGTTGTAAATGTCTGAAGAGTCTTGTCAGTCATTCAACATACTAAATATACCTTAGGAACTACCAAAAATACCAATAAAATTTTAGCCTTAGATGCAGAAAAGGCTTTTGACCTTTTCTGTTTCTTACTTTACAAAACTTAGGGTTTCCCACATCATTTATAGACACCTTACGGACTTTATATACTCTGCCATTTTCTCAGGTTTCTTGTAATGGTTATCTTTCCTTTCCCATTTTAATTGGTAGAGGTATTAGGCAGGGCTGTCCCTTGTCACCATTACACTTTGCTATAGCAATTAAACCCTTAGCAGTTGCTAATCACTCCTCCTCCTTGATAAGAGGGATTTCTATTGAAAATTGCACTGTTTACTGATGACACACTTCTTTTTTATCAGTTCTGGATCAATCATTACCAGCAGCCATGGAATTAATAAATTCTGTAGGCACAGTATCAGGATACAAGGTTAATGTTGCCAAATCAGAAATACTATATATCTGTGGATCCCCTCTAGCATGAGCAGACAATGTGAATATTCCCCTGTTTAAAGTGGCCTTGACTCATATACAATATCTTGGGATTAATGTAGGGTCTGACCTCTCCACCTTATGTAATTTAAACTATACCACCGATATAACAAAAATGTATCTCCTTTTCAACAATTGGAGATACTTACCTCTATCATTGTTAGGCTGACTAGTTGTTATCAAATGTACTTATTTTTCAAAAAAGATTTAATTTTATCCAGATGCTCACTATCTCCCTGACACACAAAGATATTTCTAAATAGAATCATTATTCTCAAAATTTGTATAGCAAAATAAAAGACCAAGAATAATGACACAAAAACTAAAGGTGTTAAGGAGAGGGGGAAGACTGGGAACTCCAGACATCTCCACATATTCCATAGCGGTATTTTCCGATACATCAGTGACTGGCTGTTGTAAAAAAGTGAATATACAGAAAAATCATTAGATATTGCCCTTCTCTCTGCTTATTCTCTTACTGCTCTTCTCCAAACAAATGTTCTTTTTTTCCTCATAGCATTATGAACAATATAATCTTTAAAGTTACATATCAAGTTTGGCTTGATCTTAATAAAAAATATGATAGGAATCCACTTATTACACAACTTATTCCTCTATGGGAGACCCCATCATTCCCCCCCTTCTTTGACTAATTCTGCTTTTCAGACATGGTGTGATATGGGTCTCTCTTGCTCATTAAAAATTTTCAACCTGAGTGGGGTTTTACTCTCTTTCTCAGAACTCCAACTTAAATATGGGCTCCCAAGACAATTCTTCATTTACCTTCAAGTCTGCTACTATATAGCTTCTCTTAATTTTAAACTCAATGCTGTCTTTGACCCTAACTCATTAGATTCCTTACTCAAATTTCTGGGCAATATTTTATTTCAAAACTAGGTATATCTTCCGTAAACTGCTCCCAGCCATTATCTCACCTCAATGTGATGTACTATTTGCAAAATGGAAATCTGATATACCAGAGTTACAAGGCATCCACAGCCTTGCTCACTATGACAAATCCTTAAAGTTTCTACAATCAGCTTATCTACAGAATGTTCACTTTTGCACACTCCATAAAGCTTACATCACCCCATCACAACGTAAACACATGGTCCCTAGTGAAACAGGCAAATGTTTGAAATGTGGTGTTTCTTCAGCAAACTTTAATCCATTACTTTCCACCATACTCACCCTGGGGAAATAAGCACTTGTAATTCACTGGACTTCCAAATTTGCACCCTCTTTAATGTTAATTAAACAAAAATTGTTACAGCTCCTCTATTGTGATAGAAGAGCTACTATCCCAGATATCATTAAAGGGGTTGAGAAATTCTATGCAAAATGGGAAATTTATATAGAATCCCTAGGTACTACAGCCATGGGCAAAAGTATTGAGAATGACACAAGTATTGCTTTTCACAAAGTATGCTGCTTCAGTTTTTATGATGGCAATTTGCATATACTCCACAATGTCAAGAAGAGTGATCAGATGAATTGCAATTAATTACAAAATCCCTCTTTGCCATGACAATTAACTTAATCCCAAAAACAAAATGTACACTGCATTTCAGCCCTGCCACAAAAGGACCTGCTGACATCATGTCAGTGATTCTCTTGTTAACACAGGTGAGAGTGATGATGAGGACAAGGCTGGAGATCACTCTGTCATGCTGATTGAGTTGGAATAACAGACTGGAAGCTTTAAAAGGAGAGTGGAGTTTGGAACCATTGTTCTTCCTCTGTTAACCATGGTTACCTGCAAGGAAATATGTGCAGTCATCATTGCTTTGCACAAAAAGGGCTTCACAGGAAAGGATATTGCTGCTAGTAAGATTGAACCTAAATCAACCATTTATCGGATCATCAAGAACTGCAAGGAGAGAGGTTCAATAGTTGTGAAGAAGGCTTCAGGGTGCCCAAGAGTGTATAACAAGTGCCAGAATTGTCTCCTAAAGTTGATACAGCTGTGGGATCAGGGCACCACCAGTGTAGAGCTTGCTCAGGAATGGCAGCAGGCAGGTGTGAGTGCATCTTCATGCACAGTGAGGCAAAAACTTTTGGAGGTCTGGGTAAAGTTATTTTCTCTGATGAATCCCCTTTCAGATTGTTTGGGGCATCTGGAAAAATGCTTGCCTGGAAAATGAAAGGTGAGCTCTACCATCAGTCCTGTGTCATGCCAACAGTAAATTATATTGAGACCATTCATGTGTGGGGTTGCTTCTCAGCCAAGGGAGTGGGCTCACTCACAATTTTGCCTAAGAACACAGCCATGAAAAAAGAATGGTACCAAAACATCCTCCAAGAGCAACTTCTCCCAACCATCCAAGAACAGTTTGGTAATAAACAATGCATTTTCCAGCATGATGGAGCACCTTTCCATAAGGAAAAACTGATAACTAAGTCGCTTGGGGAACAAAACATTAAAGTTTTGGGTCCATGGCCAAGAAACTCCCCAGACCTTAATCCCATTGAGAACCTGTGGTCAATCCTCAAGAGGCAGGTGTCAAACCCCCCACAATATTTCTATTCTTTTGTAAAAACATGTTATATAAATTATATTTCATAGAAACCTGAGTGCACAGTATAGGAGCAATCTCAGTATGATGGATCCACTAGAAAATAAAGTGTTGATGTTTGCATTTTAGATCATTTGTATCCTTTTATTTACATACTGTATTATTTTTATGATATACCTATGCTCTAAAATATTATGTTCTCTGTATATTACAACTGTGTGATTGTTTTGATATAATTATCTCTTTTGTATTTTGTCTCTATATAAGTTGAGAAAAACTCAATAAAAGATATATTAAAAAAATTATAATACCTGTGAAATATGATCATAATAATAAAAAAAGTTTCACTAACTATAGAGATACAGAAGACAATACTATAATCTGCATAGAGAAGAACTAGGTATAATGGAAGTATGAGTATCTGCCTAATATGGTAAGCAAATTAGTTGCAGTATGGTAATATATATATATATATATATATATATATATAAGTGTCAAGTGTCTTTTTCAAGCCATCCAGAGTGCTGCCTCTTGGTACACTATTTTACTATTTAGGTATATGCCTGTTAAAGGGGATGTAATTATGAGACCGGTGGCCTCAAGGCCGCTGGTCTCAATCCCGACATCGGAATCCCGGCAATGGATTTAAGATAGGCGTCAAAATACCGACATCTGTCTGAACCCAATGGCAGGGCGCTGAGGATGCCAGCCCATGTGAAAGTAAGTCCAGGGTGCCCAAACATTAGCCATGGGGGGAAGGGTTAGGATTAGGGAGTATAGTGTGGTTAGGGTTAGGTTTTCGCAGGGAGATTACAGTTAGGCACCTCTATGGGGGAGGGTCAGGGATAGGCACCACCAGAGAGAGATTAGGGTTAGGAAACCCCCTGGGAGGGTTAGGTTTAGAGAGCAGTAAGAGGGTGTAAGGGTCAGGCACCCCCGGTAGAAGGTTAGGGTTAGGCATTAGGGGGGAGGTTAGGCACCAATAAGGGAGGGTTAGGAGGGAAAGGGGAGGGTTAGGATACTTACCTGCCCCAGTTGGGATCTTCATCTTGTTGGGCATCTGCTGCCGTTATTTTAATACCATTCCCTGTTAAATGCACCAGATGCAATCTATATACAGCAGCCAGGCCAGGAGTCCTGGCCTCAGCAAGCTATATATATATATATATATACATACATATATATATATATAGACAAACAGACTGGCGGTACTCTCTTCAAAAAAATACTCAGACAGCAGGTGTAAATCGATCAACGTTTCGATGTTAATACATCATCATCAGGATAACAAAAGACAAATGAATACACTTACTTATACTTCCACCACTCCCGCGTGTACAGCTGCGGCTTCTGGGTCCGTCATGGCGGCACCCATCGATGACATCACCAGCCATGTCCCGTTGCCACAGTAACCAAGTAAACAATAAAAATGGCATGAAGAGGGCAATAAGCATAGCAAAAGAGGTATAATACCTCTGATACCAATGCGCAAATAGTTATCACATAGAAATAGAGGCAAAGGAACAATCTCGGCCCATATTATATGAAAGCACAATCGCAACATATTAATTGCATAAAAATTTACAAATATCTACAATTAAATATGTTAATGACCAGAGGTAAAACAAGGAGACTGGAAAGTACACACAGAAAATTATCACAAAAAATATAATATCAAGATGCAGTGTCATGTATGTCCCCAGGCAGACCCCCTGGGGAAAACCATGACACCCATATAAAAACAAAAACATGATCAAGTGACTTATTACATAAGGCTAATTACCATAAGTGGACCACATGTAACCAATGCAAACATCCTAGATATTAATCACACCCTATTTAGGGTCTCTCTAATGACAAAGTGGCCATAACATCGTAATAAATAACATTATATAATGAATTTATAAAAAACAATGTAAACCCAAGTTGTCATTTAAGCCCCGAGGATGTAAGGTGCCAAGGCGAAATATCCAGTGTGACTCACACTGTAGTAGCCTGCGTGAGCGATCACCCCCTCTACGTAGGGGCAGAACATGATCTATAAGAATGTAATGAGGGGTAGATATATTGTGGCCAGCCTGTGAAAAGTGTCTGACCACAGGCTGGTCACTAGTCACCGAACCTATAGCCGTCCAAATGGCAGAGCGGTGCAACGCCATGCGGTCCCTCAATGTCCTATCTGTCTTCCCTACATAGCCTAGGCCACAGGGACAAGTAATTAGGTAAACCGCATATTTTGTGGTACAGCTCAATCTGTATCTTATGCTATAGCGTTTGCCGCTCAGAGGGTTCGCAAAAGAGTCACCTGTTAACAAATACCTACAGGTTAAACAATTGAGGCATTTGAAACAACCATTCTTTTGCCTTAGAAAATGTCCATTCTCATTTTTGTTTCTACCACTGCCAATATCGGTTTTCACAACCCAATCATAAATATTTTTCTGTAGAATAGGCCAGTGTTTTTTTGATACTGAATCAATCATAGGGCTAAATGTGTTATAATGGTTAACCCAAGGAATACGTTTGCTTTGTTGCAAGGTCAACTTGGGACCCAAAAGAACATCACGAGAAACAGACATGGCCCTATATTTAGCATTCAATAGGGAATCTCTATCATACCCACGTGCCAGAAATTTGTCAATCCTCACATCAATTTTTACACCAGCTGCCTCAATGTTATTACAGATGTGTCTAGCACGTAAAAATTGAGAGTACGGCAAACCGAACTTGAGAGATTTCGGATGGAAACTATCAGCATGTAATAATGAGTTTCTATCAGAAGGTTTACTGTAGAGGGATGTACTGATTTTCCCATTCTGGTGACAAATTTCTACATCTAGAAAGGTAACACAGTCGCACTTGATGTTATATGTAAACTTAATAGGGCTCATGGTCATATTATGGCCTTCTATAAACTCTATAAATGCCTGCTGTGTATCCATCCTGATGATAAATGTCATCTATATATCTAGCATACATATGTATGTATCTAGATACAGATGGAGAGGAAAAAAAGATTTTACGTTCTTCCTAAAACATATACGCATTGGCGTACGATGGGGTCACATTCGACCCCATCGCACACCCCATGCGTTGCAAATATATTTTATCCTCAAATGTAAAGTAGTTGTGCGTAAGGATCAAATTCAAAAGGTGGGTAACCAACCTGATATCGGGACCGATGTATAATGGATTCCCATCTATCAAACTATGCACTGACTCAATACCAGCATCATTCGGTATAACAGTGTAAAAATTTGAAACGTCTACACTGCATAACATGCTATGAGATGGAATATCCCCCAATAAAATTAATTTGTTCAAGAAAGAGGTGGTATCCATCAAAAAATCAGGATGTGCAACTATGCAGGGTTGTAATAGAGTGTCCAGATATATTGAAACACATTGAGACAATGAGCCACGTGCTGATATGATTGGACGTCTGGGGGGATTGTTCAAACTTTTGTGCACTTTTGGAACAGTGTACATAATCGGGAAGACTGGAAATTTGGGTACCAGAGAATCACATAATGCTTGTGAAATAATACAGTTGTCAACAGCATCTTGCAGGCATAGTTGTAATTCACCCTTGTATCATAAAGTTGGATCAGAATCAAGTAATACATACACGTTTGTGTCACACAATTGCCTTGCAACCTCTGACAGATATTGTGAAACATCTTGAATTACAATCGACCCACCCTTGTCGGCGGGCCATATAACGATGTCATCATAATTAGAGAGTGCATTCAAAGCTTTGAATTCCAGTTGACTTAAATTATGATGGAACTGGGGCTTACTAGTAGACAACCCTTTATTGACCTCTTTGTCAACCATATTAATATACGTTCTGATTGATGGATTCATGGAGATAGGGTCATACGTTGACCTGAGTGATAATTTCTTAACAGATTATGGAATATCTGAAGTCAAATTAACTCTATCATGACTCTTAGATCCACAGTATGTGTTTTGATATATCTGGACACTCTATTACAACCCTGCATAGTTGGACATCCTGATTTTTTGATGGATACCACCTCTTTCTTGAACAAATTAATTTTATTGGGGGATATTCCATCTCATAGCATGTTATGCAGTGTAGATGTTTCAAATTTGTACACTGTTATACCGAATGATGCTGGTATTGAGTCAGTGATAGATGGGAATCCATTATACATCGGTCCCGATATCGGGTTGTTTAACCATCTTTTGAATTTGATCCTTACGCAAAACTACTTTATATTTGAGGATAAAATACAGTCAGGTCCATAAATATTGGGACATTGACGGAATTTTCATATTTTGGCCTGTATTCACTACCACAATTGCTTTGAAATGAAACAAACAAGATGTGCTTTAACTGCAGACTTTCAGATTTAATTTGATAATAATTACATCCAAATCAGGTGAACAGTGTAGGAATTACAACGCTTTCTATATGTGCCTCCCACTTTTTAAGGGGCCAAAAGTAATGGGACAAACTAAACAATCCTAAATCTAACTTTCACTTTTTAGTACTTTGTTGCAAATCCTTTGCAGGCAATTACAGCCTGAAGTCTGGAATGCATAGACATCACCAGACCCTGGGTTTCATCCCTAGTGATGCTCTGCCAGGCCTCTACTGCAAATGTCTTCAGTTCCTGTTTGTTCTTGGGGCATTTTCCCTTCAGTTTTGTTTTCATCAAGTGATACATGCTCAATTGGATTCAGGTCAGGGGATTGACTTGGCCATTGCATAACATTCCACTTTTTAGCATTAAAAAACTCTTTGGTTGCTTTTGCAGTATGCTTCGGGTCATTGTCCATCTGCACTGTGAAGCGCCGTCCAATGAGTTCTGAAGCATTTGACTGAATATGAGCATATAATATTGCCCAAAACACTTCAGAATTCATTCTGCTGCTTTTGTCAGCAGTCACATCATCAATAAATACAAGGGAACCAGTTCCATTGGCAGCCATACATGCCCACACCATGACATACATGCCCACACCACCATGCTTCATTTATGAGGTAGTATATTTTGCAGTTCCATTCCTTCTCCATACTCTTCTCTTCCCATCACTCTGGTCCAAGTTGTTCTTTGTCTCATCTGTCCATAGGATGTTGTTCCAGAACTGTAATGGCTTTTTTAGATGTTGTTTGGCAAACTCTAATCTGGTCTTCCTGTTTTTGAGGCTCACCAATGGTTTACATGTTGTGGTGAACCCACTATATTCACTCTTGTGAAGTCTTCTCTTGATTGCTGACTTTGACACATATACACCTACCTCCTGGAGAGTGTTCTTGATTTGGCCAACTGTTGTGAAGGGGTTTTTCTACACTAGGGAAATAATTCTTCTGTCATCCACCACAGTTGTTTTCTATGGTCTTCCGGGTCTTTTGGTGTTGCTGAGCTCTCCGGTGCGTACTTTCTTTTTAAGAATGTTCCAAACAGTTGATTTGGCCACACCTAATGTTTTTGCTATCTCTCTGATGGGTTTGTTTTGATTTTTCAGCCTAATGATGGCTTGCTTCACTAATAGTGACAGCTCTTTGGATCTCATATTGAGAGTCGACAGCAACTGATTCCAAATGCAAATGTCACACCTAGAATCAACTCCAGACCTTTTACCTGCTTAATTGATAATGATATAACGAGGGAATAGCCCACACCTGTCCATGAAATAGCTTTTGAGTTGATAGTCCCATTACTTTTGGCCCCTTAAAAAATGGGAGCTACATATAGAAACCGTTGTAATTCCTACACCGTTCACCTGATTTGGATGTAATTACCCTCAAATTAAATCTGAAAGTCTGCAGTTAAAGCACATATTGTTTGTTTCATTTCACAGCCCTTGTGGTGGTGAATAGAGGCCCAAATATGAAAATTCTGGCAATGTCCCAATATTTATGCACCTGACTGTATATTTGCAATGGGGTCAAATGTGGCCCCATTGTACACCAATGTTTTTGGAAGAACGTAAAATCTATTTTTCCTCTCCATCTGTATCTAGATACATACATATGTATGCTAGATATATAGGTGACATATTTATCATCTGAACGGGTACACAGCAGGCATTTATAGAGTTTATAGAAGGCCATAATATGACCATGAGCCCTATTAAGTTTACATGTAACATAAAGTGCGACTGTGTTACCTTTCTAGATGAAGAAATTTTTCACCAGAACTGGAAAATCAGTACATCCCTCTACAGTAAACCGACTGATAGAAACTCATTATTACATGTTGATAGTTTCCATCCGAAATCTCTCAAGTTCAGTTTGCCGTACTCTCAATTTTTACATGCCAGATGCATCTGTAATAACATTGAGGCAGCTGGCGTAAAAACTGATGTGATGATTGACAAATTTCTGGCACGTGGGTATGATAGAGATTCCCTATTGAATGCTAAATATAGGGCCATGTCTGTTTCTCGTGATGTTCTTTTGGGTCCCAAGTTGACCTTGCAACAAAGCAAACGTATTCCTTGGGTTAACCATTATAACACATTTAGCCCTATGATTGATTCAGTATCAAAAAAACACTGGCCTATTTTACAGAATGACCCTGATCTGAATCTTGTAGATACGATGATCATGTCATGTTATACACGTGGTAAAAATATTTATGATTGGGTTGTGAAAACCGATATTGGCAGTGGTAGAAACAAAAATGAGAATGGACATTTTCTAAGGCAAAAGAATGGTTGTTTCAAATGCCTCAATTGTTTAACCTATAGGTATTTGTTAACAGGTGACTCTTTTGTGAACCCTCTGAGCGGCAAACGCTATAGCATAAGATACAGATTGAGCTGTACCACAAAATATGCGGTTTACCTAATTTCTTGTCCCTGCGGCCTAGGCTATGTAGGGAAGACAGATAGGACTTTGAGGGACCGCATGGCGTTGCACCGCTCTGCCATTTGGGCGGCTATAAGTTCGGTGACTAGTGACCAGCCTGTGGTCAGACACTTTTCACAGGCTGGCCACAATATATCTACCCCTCGTTACATTCTTATAGATCATGTTCCGCCCCTACGTAGAGGGGGTGATCGCTCACGCAGGCTACTACAGTGTGAGTCACACTGGATATTTCACCTTGGCACCTTACATCCTCGGGGCTTAAATGACAACTTGGGTTTACATTGTTTTTTATAAATTCATTATATAATGTTATTTATTCGATGTTATGGCCACTTTGTCATTAGAGAGACCCTAAATAGGGTGTGAATAATATCTAGGATGTTTGCATTGGTTACATGTGGTCCACTTATGGTAATTAGCCTTATGTAATAAGTCGCTTGATCATGTTTTTGTTTTTATGTGGGTGTCATGGTTTTCCTCAGGGGGTCTGCCTGGGGACATACATGACACTGCATCTTGATATTATATTTTTTGTGATAATTTTCTGTGTGTATTTTCCAGTCTCCTTGTTTTGCTTCAGGCCATTAACATATTTAATTGTAGATATTTGTACATTTTTATTCAATTAATATGTTGTGATTGTGCTTTCATATAATATGGGCCGAGATTGTTCCTTTGCCTCTATTTCTATGTGATAACTATTTGCGCATTGGTATCAGAGGTATTATACCTCTTTTGCTATGCTTATTGCCCTCTTCATGCCGTTTTTATTGTTTACTTGGTTACTGTGGCAATGGTTCGCGCAGGTGACATCATCGGTGGGAGCCGCAATGACGTACCGAGAAGCCGCAGCTGTGCACGTGGGAGTGGTGGGGGTATAAGTATGTGTATTCATTTGTCTTTTGTTATCCTGATGACGATGTATTAACATCGAAATGTTGATCTATTTACACCTGCTGTCTGAGTATTTTTTTGAAGAGGGTGCCGCCGGTCTGTTTGTATGTTGGAGCCCCCTGTTGTGGAGCTTCTCCGGAGGGCACCTTGGTGACTGCTGCATTACATGGGAGTGCCACCCACACTGGTATACATATATATATATATATATATATATATATAGTCACATTTTGTGGTATTTTGCTCAGTATTGTAGTATTTGGATGCTCAAAAAGTGATCACCAAAAATATAATAAAGAAAACATTATGTTTTAATATCATTGCCATACAGCAACAATCAGGGGACTACCACACTTTTTTAGCCCTAACTATCAAAGGCAGCTAGCTTGTACACATGTTTACACAATGTCAGAGTCCTGTTGGCCTCTTGCAGGTATGGCTACTGGCCTCCTGGCCCACTGACCTCCTGGCCTGACTTGCCACAGCCCCACCTGGGCTGCATCCTTGTGGGCAACTGGCAGGTAACTATGGACCTGATTCAGACCCTCTCACTAAGGCAACAATCCCCTGCACTTTTTAGCTGGAGCTAAGTGCAGAAAGATATACAACTATGGAACAACACGCAGCCTCCACCTCACAAGAATTATTGGAGTGTAGAGGTGTAACCACATTATGTGGTGAACAGTTTAGTTATACTGATGATGAAGCTGAACAGATTTTATTCAAGGAGCAACTTTCAAGTGAGGATTTAGCTAGTGCTAATGAGAATATATTCCAGCAATTGGTTAATTTAAAAAGAAGGGAAATAGACTTCCAACTTCACGGAATATCGCTTTCTGATTATTACAGAGAAAAAATGCTACCCCGTGGATTTAGAGTGAAGAACACACCGACCATTGATCGCTACAACCCCGATTTTTGTCGGCGTTGGATAGGAATTCTAAATAAATGTGAAATGGACTTGATGCTCCTCATTATCGAGGAGGCAAGCAGGGAATTTAGGTTAACTAAGGAGAAAATTATTAACTTGGAAACCACCCACAAAAGTGCTTTAGATAATACATCAGCACAGGAATTATATCAGAAAATTAAGAACCAGTGTGATGCCTATCGCAAGGATTTAATTAAATTTAAACAAAATAAGTATCATACAGTCAAGTCTGACTACAATGAGAACAAGGTTTATTGCTGGTTAATGGATGGCGAACCTAGGAAACAGCCCTTCTTTCACTCAAGACAGAATTGGAGAAGACGCAGGGAGGGAATTGAAAGTGGACAAGCAACCTCTAACAGTGACAGCAATTTCACTGTCCAAGATACAGAGGGATCTAATATGAATGCACCACTCCCTTTAGAAGTACCAGTGGAAATAGATACAGCACCCAAAGGACACCCACCCACCGGGAGGGGGGGGGGCAAAATGAAAGTTTCCAGAGGACCAGGAATCAGAAAGAGGAATTAACCTATAATCTTTCATCAAGATCCTTTAGTGAAATAGAAATGAGAGTACTCAACAAGGGTTTATCATTTGTGCCCATAAATGTACATAGTGAAATTCAGTGGCAATTGGATCTCCACAAATTTTCTAGAAAACTGCACCTACGCGAACATTTCCAACATAAACAAAAGCTTTCCACGCATAACAAATTCACACAATTTCTACAAAAAAGATCAACATCAAAATTTGACCCACCATCAAATAATTAATCGATTAAAACTTTCACCCGATTGTTGGATGATTTGGTTCAATGTTACAATGTGGCCATTATACCACCACATCACAATCTATCTAATATTGAACAAGCCGCGCTTAAAGATCTTAGTAAATATCGTGACATTATATTTAGCCCTGCCGATAAAGGTGGAGCGGTGGTCATACAAAATCTTGATGATTATAAAAAGGAACTTCAGCGACAATTATCTGTTCAAACAGTATATACTCGCCTGGTAAGCGACCCAACTATGGAATATAAAAATTAATTGGATGACATCTTACATGAAGCAACAAGTGAGGGTCTTATCACAGAGAATTTACAAACAGCACTAATTCAAGACAACACAGTGGTACTTATCATTTATACAGTGCCAAAGATACATAAATCTTTAATCAAACCTCTGGGATGTCCTATAATTTCGGCCAGGAATTCCATCTTCCATCTGGTATCATAAAACCTTGATAGTGTGATACAGCTGTATCTATCCAATCATACCAGGTTTTTGAAGGACATGACATCCTTTCTGAATAACATCAATATGATCAACATGGTTCCACAAGATACATTGTTATGTACGATGGATGTGTGTAATTTATATACCGTGATTCCCCATACACATGGATTGGAAGCAATGCAAACTTTCTTGATTGCAGAAGAAATGCATGAAATAGATTTGGATTTTTTATTAAAACTGTTGAAATTAACTCTAACACAAAATAATTTTTTGTATAATGGTACATTTTTTTTACAAGCCTCAGATTTTGCCATGGGTAACAATGTGGCAGGAACATGCAAATATTTACATGCTACAAGTTGAAACAGCTATGTTCTTTTCAGGACCAGAAACAACTCAACATATTCTGTACTTTTGCCGATATATAGACAACCTATTTATGTGTTGGATGTGAGGATTTTTGACACTAATGATTAATACAAGATCTTCACCCATCAAATTAATGTATCAATACAGCAAGGAATCTATCAATTATCTAGATGTACAAGTTTATATAAGGAATGGTAAACTGATCACAAATATATATACTAAACCTACAGTTAAAAATAATTTATCGCTGGCAGCAAGTCATCACCCTCAATCATTAAAGAAAGGTTTACCTAAATCACAAATGATTAGGGTAGCACGCATAACTAGTGAGAGAGACGAAGTTGAAAAAGCCATTGTCCAAGTCATCATCAAATTTAGGAACAAAGGGCCTAATTCAGACCCGCTCGTGAGCGCTGAGCGCTCGCAAGTGGGTAGATGGTGTCCTAATGCGCATGCGCACGACGGAGGGAGCTCCCACCAAGCTGTCGCTATGGGTCTTGCACCAAAGAGGGCGTGCTGTCGATGGTGAGTGACAGCACGCCCCCTTTGGTGGGCGTGCCAGGGATGTTGCGCCCAGATGGAGGCGTTCCCATGGGAACGCCTACCGTGTGGGTCCGGCCCCACTGACATCACTAGTGATGTCAGAGGGAGTGCTTTAGGCTCTGATAGAGCCAAAAGCACTCCTGGGCTTGCGGCAGCGAGACCCTACCGCAGGCTCTCGTCACAAGCCCGATGGTCGCGATGGTCATGACCATCGCGACCATCTTTTTGGCCGCTCGCATAAGCTGTGGGTGGTCACCCGCAGCTATGCGAGCGGCCAGGAGGCTGCTCCATTTTTAGGTAGGAGGGCCCTGATTCAGAGCGAGCGCTCTGGTCAGAGCGTCCGGCTCTGAATCAGGCCCAGAGTGAACAACCTGAACCATTTGCAACAACAGAAACAAGAGGTGTTACAATTACCATGCGAAACATTGTGGAAAACTACTACTAAACAAAGAGATAAAATAATAAACTGGAAACACAAATATACAACAGCGAGCCCTGTATTACATTGTGCCACTAAAGCACTTTGGCCAATTATCACGTCTGACAAAAATTTACCAGGTCTTCATGGACATAGACCTATGACACGCTTTACCAGGAGTCGAAATCTGAAGGACTATATTATGCATACTAACATCACTGGATTTAAATCGATGGTACCAGACAGGACTTTCTTATATAAGCAACCAGGATGTTATAAGTGCTTGAAATGCACAACCTGCCATAACATGCTAACAGGATCAGATTTTAAGAATCTGCACAGTGAGAAACTATACAGGATCAAACATATAGTTACTTGTACCACTCCATTTATTATCTATATCATCATCTGTCCGTGCGGCATGTTATACATGGGCAAAACAGTAAAAACCATGCGTGAGCACATGGCGTTACACTGGTCGGCAATCCGTGCAGCCCTATCAGGGAAACCCATAGACCAGCCTTTTGCCGACACTATGTCGAGAGGGGACATTGGGCCTGATTCAGACCCACTCGCAAGCGGCTGTCCGCTCGCAAGTTGGTCGATGTTGTGCTCTGCGCATGCGCACGACGGCGGGAGCTCCGTTGTGCGCATGCGCCAGACGCGACGAGCGAAGGACTTTTCTTCGCTCGTTGTGTCTGATCAAAGGGGGCGTGCTGTCGATGTTGATTGACAGCACGCCCCCTTTGGTGGGCGTGCCGGGGGCGTGCCTCCCTGACGGGGGCATTCCCACGGGAACGCCTACCGTCAGAAGCCGGCCCACTGACATCACTAGTGATGTCAGTGGGAGTGATTTTGGCTCTGATAGAGCCAAAATCACTCCGGGGCTTGCGGTTGAAAACCACAACCACAGGCTCCGGCTCGCAGTTTCGATGGTCGCGATGGTCACGACCATCGCGGCCATCAAACTGCACGCTCGTATAGGCTGTGGGTGGTGACCCACAGCTATACGAGCGTCCAGGAGGACGCTCCATCTTTATGGAGGGCGGCCCTCATTCAGAGCGTGCGCTCTGCTCAGAGCGTACGGCTCTGAATGAGGGCCATAGTTTATCTAACTTTCAGGATAAAATAATCAATCATATACCAGAATCACTATGCAGAGGGGATAGAGCTGGCCAACTCTTGAGACTGGAAGCAAGATGGATTATGACTTTGGATACAGTTAATCCTAAAGGATTGAACGATAAAATCTGTTGGAATATGTTATAAGCATATTTTATGATGGTCTTGTCCAGCAGCTCTTTGTCACTGCTTTAGTCATTTAATAGTTCCTATATAGCCATTGTATTGTTCTATATGGCATGTATTCAGCATACTAACTTATATTGATTCCTTTTATGTACATGTTACATTATTGGATGGGGCAGTTTAATTCTACCTAACTGAGCTATTGTTCTATCCTTTGGTTCATGGTGTACCTTCATTTGTGATCAGTTATCGGCCTTTATTGAGATTGTTTTCTTGATCTATATATCGGAGTGCTCCCTATATTATATCTTGCTATTTAGCTAGCTTCATATGTATACGTTTAGGCATTTTAATTGGTGAAGGTGTGTTTCACGGTATGTTTATTGTTGTGCTTCAGCCACCATACGCTGGGGATCGCTGATGTGTGTTTTGTTGCTATGGCAACAAGCGAACGTTCTGTGCCCCGACGTCATCACGGAGGGATGCACTCTGCAGTGTGCAGATGCGCGGGTCCCACGAGGCTGACAGTCATGTTAAGAGGTGATTTTACTTAAGGTAAGAATGTATTGCATGTTGCTTGTTTTACCAAAGGACATTTCAGCTCTGAAACGTTGGCATCGATATACTGTACATCATTTGTTAAAGACCCTTAGTGCTGCTGCCTATTCTTTGGACTATATATATATATATATATATATATATATATATAGTCGCATTTTGTGGTATTTTGCTCAGTAGTGCAGTATTTGGATGCTCAAAAAGGGATCACCAAAAATAAAATAAACACAAAATTATGCTTTAATATCATTGCAATACAGAAGCAATCAGGGCACTACCACACTCTTTTTGCCCTAGCTATCAAAGGCAGCTAGTTTGTGCACGTATTTACACAATGTCAGAGTCCTGTTGGCCTCTTGCAGGTTAGGGCTACTGGCCTCCTGGCCCACTGACCTCCTGGCCTGACTTGCCACAGCCCCACCTGGGCTGCATCCTTGTGGGCAACTGGCAGGTTACTATGGACCTGATTCAGACCTGCTCACTAAGGCGCGATTGCTCGCTCTTAGCGATTTTCTCCCATCTGTGCATACGTATAATTTACAGTGCGCGTGCGCAAGCCATTCATTGCGATCTGATTTTGGTAGCTCGTAAGCCACTATCAGGTTGCTACTTTGAGTGACAGATAGTGCTGTTTGTGGATGGTAACGGGAAGGTGCTTGTAAATGGAGGAGTGGTTGTGCAAATACAGGCGTGTCTGGCCGCCAAAACGGCACTTCAAGGGAGTGCATAATTAGGAAAGTAGCGTCATTGTACAAGCCACCTGCATGTATTTTAGCCAGCGCTGATCGCTGTGCTCGCGGCAGGTTAAGGTAACCTCAAGGGCTGCAAGCAGTCCAATGGGTCACGATGGTCTCAATTAATCCTTCATTTCCCGGAGATGATGTGTGTTGTGAGTGGCAAGGGGGCATCTTCAGACATTTGAGAGGGCACTTTGCCGTAATTCGCTAAAACATAGTGGGCATACTTACACGATGCAGTGCGAGCACTTCATTTAAATATCTGGCCCCTTTTTGCCAGCGAGCGATTGCATCTTGCGAGCAGGTCTGAATCAGGTCCTATATGTATAGGATGAGCCAGACTTCCCATAATAGGGCAAAAACATAAAAAATGAGGATTTGGGAGTAATCTAAAGCTCCAACTATCACTTTTTTCTGACATTCTCAATTAGGAACCCTTGTCTGCTATAGTCTATGGGGGATTTTGGGGGAGGCATAACTGAGGGTAGGGGTGAAATTAAGACTTGGGGTTTGTTTTATTAGGTAGTTATTGTGCCAGGGTGCATGCTTTTGGGATTCAGATAAATTATAAAGGAACAGTTTTTAAACTATTACCTCAAGAATGCACCATTATAAAGATAGAACTTTTCAACTTCTTGCGCAGCCTCAGTAGGAGCCTCCAGCTGGTGTACTCACTGTGGCTTCACATGGGTGCACAAAGATGGGCATTGTTTGTGGACGATAGTGGTGCTGGAAAACACCAGTGGTGGCGGGGACATGGAGGTAGCATTTGGGACATCAGTGACGGCGGTGGCACAGGTGTTGGCGCTGGCGCGGCTCTTGGCAGCAGGTCACCAGTGTCGGCAGCATGGGTGTCGGCAGCATGGGTGTCAGCGGGACCCCGCAGCGGTGGAGGTGTGGTCATTGGCTGCGGGCCTGGATCTGAGAGGATCCAGTCCCTGCCAAACATTCTGCAGAGTACAGCAGAATGGCTGGCAGGGACTTGATCCTTTCTCTGACACCCGAACAAGCGCCGGTCCCACCGCTGCCGGGTGCTGCCGCCAATGATGTCGCAAGCCATGATTGGCTTATAGTGGCAATATTTTATTTTCAAATATGGCCGTCGCGAGCCAATTATGACTCGCAACATCATTGGAGGTGGCAGTACCTGAAGAGGACCACAGAAGCCCTGGGGTGGTTGCAGCTACCCTCCAGGTGAAGATGCCAGAAGCCCTGGCAGGTGGGTGCCTGCCAGGCAAAGATGCCGAAGCCCTGGTGGGTTGGCACTCACCAGGTGAATCTGCCGAAGCCCTGCGGGTTGGCACCTGCCAGGCAAAGATGCCATAAGTCCTAGTGGGCAGCAGCCATGAAAAAGAGCTGACACAAGCTGTCGCCCACTAGGTGAAGACACTGAAGCCCTGGCAGGTTGGTGCCCACCAGGTGAAGACCCCAAAGCCCTGGTGGGTTGGTGTCCACCAGGCAAAGACAACAGAAGTCCTAGTGGGAGGCAGCCATGAAAAAGAGCTAACACAAGCTGCTGCCCAGTAGGCACTGAGGCCCTGGTGGGTTGGCGCCCACCAAGTGAAGACACCGGAAGTCCAAGTGGTAGGCAGCCACAAAAGAGCTGACACAGGCTGCAGCCCACTAGGTGGAGATGTCAAAGCCCTGGTGGGATGCAGAAAGCCCTGGCAGGTTGGCGCCCATTAGGTGAAGATACTGAAGCCCTGGCAGGTTGGCGGCCACAAGGTGAAGACACCAGGAGCCCTAGTGGGCACTGGCCATGTAAAAGAGCTAACACAGGCTGCTGCCCACTAGGCAAAGATGCCAAAGCCCTGGCAGGTTGGTGCCCGCCTGGTGAAGATATCAGAAGTCCTAGTTGGATGCAGCCACAAAAAATAGCTGACAGGCTGTCGCTCACTAGGTAAAGACATCAAAGCCCTGGCGGGTTGGTGCCCACCAGGTGAAGATGCCAAAGCCCTGGCAGGTTGGTGCCTGCCAGGCAAAGACACCAGAAGTCCTAGTGAGAGGCAGCCACAAAAAAGAGTTAACACAGGATGCCACCCACTAGACGAAGACACCAAAGCCCTGGCAAGTTGGCGCCCACCAGGCGAAGACATCAGAAGTCCTAGTGGGAAGCAGCCATGAAAAAGAGATAACAGGCTGCCTCCCACTAAGTGAAGACCCCAAAGCCCTGGCAGGTTGGTGCCCGTCAGGTGAAGATGCCAGAAGTCCAAGTGGGAGGCAGCCACAAAAAAGAGCTGACACAGGCTACCACCCAATAGGCGAAGACGCCAAAGCCCTGGCAGGTTGGAGCCTGCTAGACAAAGACGCCGAAGCCCTAGCAGGTTGGAGCCCACCAGGCAAAGACGCCAAAGCCCTAGCAGGTTTGTGCCCACCAGACAAAGACGCCAAAGCCCTGGTGGGTTGGTGTCTGCCAGGTGCAGATGCCAGAAGTCCTAGTGGGTGGTGTCCCAGTAAAAGAGCTGACACAGGCTGAAGCCCACTATGTGAAAACACCAAAGCCCTGGTGGTGTGCCCACCAGGCAGGTATGCCGAAGCCCTGGCAGGTTGGCATCTGCCAGGTGAAAATGCCAAAGCCCTAGCAGGTTGGTGCCCACCAGGAGAAGTTGCCAAAATCCTGGTGGGTTGGCACCTGCCAAGCAAAGATGCCTAAGCCCTGGGGTGGTAGCAGCCATGTAAAAGAGCTTAAAGGCCACCATCCTTCAGGTGAAGGCCTGTAAAATAAAATATTTCAATATTAAAGTGTGTTGTGTTATTTTAATATTAATTTTTACAGGTGGACTACAGGTGGCAGTGGGCCCTAATGCCCAGCATGCTGGTACTTGTGGTTTTTCAATTACCAGAATGCAGGGAGGTATGCTGGGACCTATAGTTCACCTGCAAATGAAAATATTCTTTAAAATGCTCCACATCACACAATCAATCTGGCACCCACCACCCAGGGGTGCTGGGGATAGCCCCAGGCTATCAGCCTAGGCCTTGGGTGCCTTGAGGAGGGGGACCCCTTTATTGGGAGGGGTCCCCAGCTCCTCAAGAATCCACAGCCTGGACTGACTAGCGGTCAGGGTTGATGCTGTGGATTGGGGTGCTCGGTGAAAGGGCTCCCCTGGCTGTGGCATCAGCCCCCTGTTCAAAATAGTCCAGTGCTGTTCTGGAGAATACAGGGGGACCCTACTCATTTTTTTCCCTTGTATTTCCAGAACCAGGATCGGATCAGAGCCCAGTGCTGGTTGCACAACTTTGGGGGACCCCTATGTCATTTGTACCCCATATTTTGGCAACCAGGGCTGGTTCTGACTAGCCTAGTGCTAAATACGGGGTCCCCTGTGTCATTTGTCCCCTACATTTAAGCACATCCAGGACTGGCTGCCTGTGTTTAAAGAAAAAACTAAAAAAATGGTGTGGCCCCCTCCCCAAAAAACCAACCAGCCCATGGCTATGGAGCCCCAGTACTGGTTGTGCTAAATACATGGGACAAATGATGTATGGGGCATCCGTATTAAGCACAACCAGCACCAGGCTTATCAGAACCTTTCCTGGTTGCCAAAATATGGGGTACAAATGACGTAGGGGTCCCCCTGTATTTCCCAGAACCAGCACTGGAACCTTTGTAGCTGGGGGGTGATGCCACAGCCAGGGGAGCCCATTCACCAGGCCCCCCAGCAGAAGCATCACCCAAGACCGCTAGTCAGCCCAGGTCGGGGATCCCTGGGAAAATGGGGACCCTCCCAATAAAGGGGTCCCCCTCCTCAGGGCACCCCAGGCTAAGGCTGATAGCCCAGAGCTATCCCCAGCACCCCTCGGTGGTGGGTGCTGGGTTGATTATGTAAAGTGTGGTGCATATGAAAATATAAATATTGTCTTTTGCTGTGGAACTACAGTTCCAATCAAGCCTCCCCCGCATGCTGGTACTTGGAGAACCACAAGCGGGGCATTACGGGCTTGCTGGTACTTTTAGTTCCACAGCAAAAGCGATATTAAAATAAACACACAACCCACCGTAGAAAAGTACAATTTTATTAAAACATGCATGCACACACATGCTCCGACCAACCTCATCCAGCTCCAGCCCACCCCTAGCACAGCAGCCTCTGCTACTGACTGCTAGGCTTGCAGCTTTCCACCAGCAGCATGCACCGGCAGCACCCAGCGAGGAGCAGAGGGACAGGCTAAGGCAGAGTCTGGCTGAGTGAGACATTGACTGAGGATTCAGATCTCAGGGATGAACAGCAGCCAGGCAGATTTGAAAGATAATTGAAGATTTTACATCCATACCGGTTTATTAAGGATTTGTGGAAGACTCGAGAAAGATTCCTTGTGGAAATATTGACCCTCCTACTCACTTCAGAGACAAATATATTTAAATTTTTTTCTGGATTACTGGAGACTGACTCACCTACCTGATTTGTTTTGCACTCTTTTTCGCGTTTGTCCATTCTGTTATCTAGGGTATTTGTGGGGATTTACCCATTCACACTGTTTAGCTGCATTACCAGTGAAGCGCGGTATTTCTATTTACCTACTTCCTTTAATGCACACACACATGTACTCACAAATGCATACACACTATCTCACCTACTCACCTAGTATTCCTGAATCCAATCTGTCCTCTTCTCCAGTAGGTAATCCAATGGGGAGTACCTGTAATAACAATTCCATACAGATCTCCACCAAGTGTAGATCTTGTCCTCTTCAAACAATCCTCGGTCATGGCAAAAAAAAACCACGAATTACCCGAGCCCACGGACATTAGTAGTGTCCTCTAAGGACACTGCTACCAGAATGACAGCTCCACTATAGGATTTCAGTCTAGAAATCCTTTTGCGAAGCTCTCATTGGCTGAGAGAGGCGAGCCTTCCGCCTCTCAGCCAATGAGCGGTTCTCACCATTGAATTCAATGGTGAGAACCGAGTGTGCCCTTTTCAAAAATGGTGCCTTAGTGCCATTTTTGAAATTCAAATATGGCCGCCGTGAGCCAATCATGGCTCGCAAAGTCATCGCCCCACCCCCTCAGCTGGATTAAATACTGAACGTGCAAGGTCCGTGCACTCAGTCGGTGGCGGGGAGGCAGCAGAGAAGAGTTGCCAAAGACAGAAGATAGAAGATGCCGCAGAAGCCCTGGATGGGTGACGAGCAGAAAAAAGAGCTTAAAGGCCATTGCCCTCCAGGTGAAGATGCCATAGAAGTCCTGGGGGAGTGGCAGCCATGTAAAAGAGCTTAAGGCTGCCGCCCCCCCAGGTGAAGGTCCTTCTAAATAAAATATTTTAAATAATGGTGTTTGCCTGTTTTATTTTAATATTTCTTTTGCAGGGGTACTATAGAAACCAGCAGGCCGATAGTGCCCTGCCTGCTGGTACTGTTGATTCTCCAAGTGCCAGTATGCAGGGGCTGTTTGCTGGGACCTATAGTACTACTGCAAAAGACAATATTTTTATATTCATATGCACCACGCAACACAATTCAACCTAGCATCCACCGCCCAGGAGTGCTGGGGATTGCCCCGTATTTTGGCAACCAGGACTGGTTCTCAAAAGTCTGGTGCTGGTTCTGTTTCATATGGGGAACCCCTACGTCGTTTGTCCCCTGTATGTAGCACAACCAGTACTGGGGCTAAAAAAGCCCGGTGCTGGTTGTCTTCTAGGGGGCGGGGCTGCACCTTTTTTTTTACACATTTCCTTATTACCTTATCCACACCAATCTGTCTTTACCCATCTGCACTGCTCTGTCTTCACATGTCCATGCTACTCTCTTCCCCCATCCAAGTCGCTGTCCCCCCAAACTGTGCCACTATGTTTCCCCCCATCCACACAACTGTTTTCCACCCATCTGCATTACTTTGGCTACCCCCCTCTGTACTGCATAACCTTTGCTCCTCTACATGCCTTTGTGTCTCACCTATCCAGCTGCTGTGTCCACCACTTTTATCCCATCTGCACAGCTCTATTTTCTGCTTTGACCTCAGTTGCATAGACTGCATGTGTGTATCCCAATGAGCACACAATTCTGCGAATTAGCAGCTCCACCATTTTGTGAGTGACAGCAATCTCATTCTGTGACAGTGCTGAATCTGCAGTTAACCACAGGGTGTGATGGCATACCAGTTCTGTTTTGCACAAGGAACATGTCCATTATTATTCACATACCACCAGTGTCATATAGCTGTAAAGTAAGATGTTTCGTTCCCCATATGAGACCTTTGTCAAGGTGCATCCATAACACAATGTTAGTCAAGCCATAAGAAAAGTGTAACAACAATTACCACAGAAGACAACATATATAGCACACATAATGCTTACCAGGTGGAAGGCCAATCGATCACTGTGAGACTGCACATGCTGTGCTGACACGCACACCCACGTGGCCACGCCCCCTAGCACAAACCAGCTCCAAGCCTCAAGTTGGAGAACCAATCATATGGCAGCAAACCTCTGTGACATCATACTACAAAGTCACATGGAAAAGGGCTGTGCTAAATAGCACCTGGACACGAACATCACTGCAAGCTAAACCACAACAGTAAGTTGCTAGGCAACATAGCACGATGTGCAGTGTGGGGCATCAGTTCCCTGTCATCAAACAAAATTAGCCATAATGCCCCTCTGTTAGATCATGTAATAAAGACACATAATCGATATGGCACTCCCTGTAGATAAGAAAAATATAAAAACACATACATAGTCACATACAAACAACTATTAAAAAAATTTTTGTTATATATCAGCAATCCCTAAAAAAAATTATAGCAATACATTAAATAGGATTTGTTCATTCAGGCCATGAGGTGCTACTGTGTCGAGTTCATATATCCATTTTGCTTCACGCCGCTTAAGTGCCAGTTCCCTGTCACTGCCTCTTGTTAGTGGAGACTGCCAGTCAATGACCATACACCGTTAACTGGCCAGTGTATGTCCTTGTGCCAAGAAGTGTTTTGCCACCAGTTTGTTGGTGGTTCCCATAGTTAATGCTTGTCGCACTGAGCTTCTATGGTTAGCCATCCGTTCATGGAAGGATCTTGTTGCAAGACCAATATAGACCAGGGCACAAGGACACATAAGCATATAAATCAGATACTCACTGGTACATGTGAGTCTGTGCTTCATTTTTATCGTCCTGCCAGTATGTGGATGCTTGAATGAATTTCCAGTAATCATACTGCAACATGTGATGCAATTAATGCAACGAAAACAGCCTGTGCGCATATCCTTCATGTTGGAAGGCTCATTCCATAAGGTAGGCCTCATCAATAATTGTTTGAGACTTGCACCCTTCCGTAATGATAAAAGAAGAGTCTTATCCTTAAATGGCAACATAGTGTCAGTTCTTATAATTGGCCAATGTTTGTGAATTGCCTTCTGTACACTGGTGGTGTGTGTGTCGTGCAAACTAGAGAAGATGATACGATTCTTCAATTTCTCACAATTGATACGTTTGTTAGACAACTGTCAAAATGTTTTCTTTGCTTTAGCCAAGCAGGATTTGACAATTTTATGTGAGTACCCTCGTTGTAAGAACCGTAGTTCCATTTCATGCAACATGACTTCAGCCACTTCTTCCTCACTGTTGTTCCGCAACACCCTCAAGAATTGCAAAATGGCAAGACTAGATTTTAAATGTTTCGGGTGAAAACTTGATGCCAACAATAGTGTATTACAATCTGTTGGCTTCCGAAACAATGTTGTGGCAATTTTGGTGCCCAACCTGAACACAGTCAGATCCAAAAAATCGACATGGTCATTGTGTGCCATGAACATAAACTTAATGGGCGTGGGTAAGTTGTTGAGTTCTCTCATCATAGTAACAATACTCTCATAGTCTCCAGACCAAATTATAAACAGGTCATCAATAAACCGCTTAAAATACAAGATCTTTATTACCATACTTGGGGAGGATGTATGTGTGCTCAAAAAAATGCATGTAAATATTCGCCACATTCGACCCCATTGCTATCCCTGATGACTGCATAAAGAAACCATCTTTATATTGGAAGTAATTATATTCAAGAACACATCTAAGTAGTACCAATAAAAATTCTATTGGGGGCATCACAATATGTTCCTTAATTTAGTACAAGAGCCTTACTCACCGCCTCCACACTGCCATCATGCGGGATGACGGTGTACAGTGATCCCACATTGATGGTGACAAACATCATAGGAAGAGAAATCTCACCCACATCTTTCAGTTTGCAAATGAAGTCACCCGTATCTTTGATATATGTGGGCCTTTGATTGGCAAACACCTGAAGAAAACCATTAAGGTATTGAGCCAGTGGCTGTAAGATTGATCCCTGTGCTGAAATTATCGGACATCCGTGCGGCTTCACCAAGGTTTTGTGTACCTTGGGGAGTGTATACAAGATGGGACATACTGGAAACTATACTTTCAAACATTTAGCGAGTGTCTCATCCAACCATCGATGTAAGATCGCATCATCGATAACATCATCTACTTTCTTTTTAATTTCATTTGTAGGATTATATGTTAATCTCTTGTAGGTAATGTTATCAGATAATTGTCTACAAATTTCAGCATCATAATCAACAAAATCTTGCAACACAATGGCTCTGCCGTTATTGGCGGGCCGTATGACAAGATCACGATTGTTTTGTAAATTTTTTAATGCCTTGCATTCATCAATCATCAAATTGTCAAAATATCTTTTACAATTCATTTTATGATCAACATTTGTTAGTCGTTGAAAGGCCCTTATACTTGAATTAGTGGAATTTGGATCAAATAAACTTGGTTGTCTAAGAATCGGTAATATGTCATTATAGGGGAGTTCCTGCTTATTACTGAAAAACTCCCATAGTCTGAGCTGTCTTCCCATTTTATAATGATCGACCGCCCACTGGAAATCACTATGCTTTTGAAGTGGCACAAATGAGAGACCTTTATTTAACAACGAGGTTTCACTGTCTGATAAAGGGTATGATGACAAATTAAATATAAGATCACTTATTTATTCCGCCCTTTCTATTTTATATCCACCTCTTCTCGGGTGGGGTCTGACCCTCTGCCTCGTCCACTTACGGGCTGCTGTTTGATCCACCCTAAAAAAGATTGTTTAGGGGGCAGGCTATCTTGGGAGTAAGACTCAGATGCTGATTGGGATGAATAAAAGTTTGGTTTGTTAAACCTCCTTGAGCGTATAAATCTTAATGGTCTACGCTGTTTAGATGTATTAGAGTCAACAATTAACCATCTATACACAGAATGCTGTTTATTGTCAGTATTAACAGTCTCAAGTTTACGTCTCTGAAATGGAAGCAATTCGCTGTTATAATTATCAAGATTAGTCTGTAACCTATCAAACCATTTTTCAGTCTTGTCATCAGATAGACATTTATAATAATTGTCAGGGAAGGTTTTAGTCTCAGGTTTCAAAATGGCTAATTCACGCCACACCTCCTCAATTACCAAGAGTAAAAAATCCAAAGAGCATTTATTTTACACCCCGCACCAACGGCTACAAAAGGCAGGATTATTGCGGCTGATGGTGGGGGTGTTAGCAATATGAAATCCCCTAGGTATCCTTTTTGATCTAAAATACTCTGAAAGGAACTGCCCATGTAAATTAAGATCAATTTCTCGTTTCCTTAATCTAAGTAGTTTATGATAAATATCGACAGGGGTTTCAGCAGGTAACTCAGAGAATTCTGTTTGACCAAAAAAGACCCTCTCAGCATCATCATCAGTTAAACTGATGAAGCGATTTTCAGCCTCATTCAGGATCTCCTCATAAAATACCCTAGAGGAAGTTTGGGAAATGATATATAGCAGATATGCTCAAGAACATCCACTAACATAGACAACACACTGAACAGACACAAAATCCTCCCACAAGTAACACATACAAAAATACAAAAACTTACTGGATTGCTGATATATAAACCAGGCTGAAAAGCATCAGATTGATCCAAATATCAATCATATAAAAAAACAGCTTTTTCGTTGGTATCAATGTTGATACAACAGCTGTTTCTCCAAAAATAAGGTGCAAGGTCAAAAGAAATAACTAAATTTTTTTTAATATCTGTTTGTATGTGATTATGGGCCTGATTCAGACCCACTCGCAAGCGGCTGTCTGCTCGCAAGTGGGTCGATGTTGTGCACTGTGCATGCGCACGATGGCGGGAGCTCCGTCGTGCGCATGCGCCAGACGCAACGAGCGAAGGACTTTCCTTCTCTCGTTGTGTCTGATCAAAGGGGGCGTGCTGTCGATGTTGATTGACAGCACGCCCCTTTGGTGGGCGTGCCTCCCAGACGGGGGCGTTCCCAAGGGAGCGCCTACCGTCAGAAGCCGGCCCACTGACATCACAAGTGATGTCAGTGGGAGTGATTTTGGCTCTGATAGAGCCAAAATCACTCCGGGCCTTGCGGTTGAAAAACTCAACCGCAGGCTCCGGCTCGCAGTGGCGATGGTCGCGATGGTCAAGACCATCGCGGCCTTCAACCTGCACGCTCGTTCAGGCTGTGGGTGGTGACCCACAGCTATACGAGCGTCCAGGAGGACGCTCCATAATTATGGAGGGCGGCCCTCATTCAGAGCGTGCGCTCTGCTCAGAGCGTATGGCTCTGAATGAGGGCCTATGTATGTGTTTTTATATTTTGCTTATCTACAGGGAGTGCCATATCGATTATGTGAGTCTTTATTACATGAACTAACAGAGGGGCATTATTATGGCTAATTTTGTTTGATGACAGGGAACTGATGCCCCACACTGCGCATCGTGCTATGTTGCCTAGCAACTTACTGTTGTGGTTTAGCTTGCAGTGATGTTCGTGTCCAGGTGCTATTTAGCACAGCCCTTTTCCATGTGACTTTGTAGTATGATGTTCTCCAAGATGAGGCTTGGAGCTGGTTTGTGCTAGGGTGTGTGGCCATGTGGGTGTGTGTGTCAGCACAGCATGTGCAGTCTCACAGTGATCGATTGGCCTTCCACCTGGTAAGCATTATGTGTGCTATATATGTTGTGTTCTGTGGTAATTGTTGTTACATTTTTCTTATGGCTTGAATAACATTGTGTTATGGATGCACCTTGACAAAGGTCTCATCTGTGCACCGAAACGTCGGACTTTACAGCTATATGACACTGGTGGTATGTGAATAAACTGGACTTAATTTTACTTAATTATGGTGAGTGCCCACGCTACTTTATTTTTCTACAAATATAAGGACCCTGGATGCTCCATGTGGTTACATTGAGGTGCACCTCTTTGGGCTGACATTGGCTGCAGTGAGTGAGGGCTATACTGGACATATATATCTATATATATATATATATATATATATATATATACAAAAAATCCTTCTGGCTTGGGTATGCACCCAGCGCAATATAAAGGAAGGCGACACTCCAATAGGTGAATAAAGTCAATTTGTATTAATAATTTGACATCATCATAACAATATCCATGTGTCAATGTTTCAAGGCTAGTAGCCTTTTCATCAGGACATACATAGGAGAACAAAATGTAAAACTGTCCTACCTTAAATAGAAGAAGGAAGAGTGCTGAAAGGATCTCCTCACCGTGTTTGGAGCCACGAGATGCGAGCGTCGACCGGAAGTGGGGAACTCACCAAACGTGACACAGCCCTGTGGTTGCCCAGCAGCCGGAGACGCAGCCTCCACTAGGACCTGCGGGCAGGCCAAAACTCCCCGAAGTGACCTCACAGGAGTCTACATCAGGGTGCTGGCATCCCTCGGGTGCGACGCGCCTCTGTGGTTGCCCAGCAACCAGTAGTCAACTTTGTCATCGGCCCCTGAAGGAAATAGAAAAATTAAATATGCATGAAGAATGTATAAAGAGATAGTGCAGACAAACAAATCCAAGTATGGATAGAGAAAAAGAAAGCAGAAAGAGTGCGTGATGTACAAATAAAAATTGACAAAGAAGAAATACTAGAAAAATGTAGGAAGAATCAAAAATAGAGTCAACTAAATACTAAATAATATGCAAAATAACAATAACACATTATCATAATGGCATATGGCAGTATAGTCACTAAGGATAAATAATAAAGGAGAAAACGATTAATGAATGCAAAAGGGGCATAGCATAAAGACCAACTAGAAGACATGAATTATAAAAACACATTTAACATGTTTTTTTCATTAAGCCCCCTTGGGGCAATAGTGTCTAAGTGATGGATCCAACGTGCCTCACACTGGTTCAAACATTTAGCTCTGTCACCGCCCTGAACGTCAATAGGAACATGATCCACAATTTTGTATTTAAGACTGGCTAAAGTATGATTAGCCAACCGAAAATGATGAGCCACAGGTTGCTCTATCTCTTTACCTCCCAGGACCGCTCTGATGGAGGATCGGTGCAAAGCTGCTCGTTCTCTGAACGTGCAAGTGGTCTGCCCAACATAATTGAGCCCGCAAGGGCAAATAATGATGTAAATGATAAACGTGGATGTGCACGTAAGTACATGTCGTATAGGAAATTTACGGCCACTATGCGGATGTTTGAAGTAATGTCCTGGTTCCAAATATCTGCAGGTGCTGCAAGCAATACACCTGTAGCATCCTGGTTACTTCTTCTGAACAACTATGTCTGAAGCAGGAGATGGGGAAACAACATAGGTTTTCATAAGTAGATCCTTAAGATTCTTTCCTCTTGAATAAGCCGGCATGAGAGAAGTGTGCTTGAATATAGGGAGATCACTGTCACTTGTCACAATCAGCCATAGTTGCTTAGAAGACTGCTTCACAGTGGAGCTTATGGTGGAAAATTCAGAGATGAATGGAATTCTGCTTGCCACTTTGTGTTTAGAGGCAGATTTTAACAACTCTGGAGTTTCAGTTATGGAGTCTGCAGCTAACTATTTTGATCCTACTTCTTTTTTGGATATACTACAGTTTAAAGGATTTACTAAGAGTTTTAGTGATGAACAGGCTTCAGCTATCTTGTTCCAGCCAGGGACTAGTGGTGATTTGGAACAAGCGTCATCAGAGGATTTATTTCATCTACTTCTTAAGTGGAGGAAAAGAGAGACTAACTATCTTCTTCATGGATCTTCATTATCTGATTACCACAGAGCCAGAATAATCCCCAGAGGATTTAGGATCAGAAACACTCCTACTATTGGCCGTAACAGTGACGAATTCTGTTGTCAGTGGATTGGTATACTCAATAAGTGTAGATTTGACTTAATGCTATTAGTCATACAGCAATCAAGCAAAAAACTTTTGGTCACACGGACTAAACTAGCTGAATACCACACTATGCATAAAAACTAGTTTGGATGATAAAAAATTGAAAGCATTGTGGGAAAAATTAGAAGCACAATGTGAACAGTATAAACAAGATCTTCTTAAATTTAAAAAGAAAAAACTGACCACAGTGCAGGCAGACTATGAAGACCACAGAGTTTACAATTGGTTATCAGGATCCGGCTCCAGGACCACCAATTGGTCTCGCACCACATGGAGAAATAAATCCTATAAAAGAGATGCGTATAAAGCCACAAGCGACAGTGATTTTGCTGTAGATGATTCAGATGATCACGAGCCCATTTGGGCAGTCCCTTTAGGCAGGATTACAAGAGCCAGCCAAGAAAGTCCTGGACCAAGCCCACGAGGAGGGGCAAACACAACCAAAGACAACACCAAGCCTCCCACAAACAAGAAAAAGACCTAATTTTTAATTTATCAAATCGCCCGTTGTCTTAACCCGAAATGTCATTACTCAATAAGGGCTTATCCTTTATTCCCACTAATCTCCATCATGATCTCACGTGGAAAATTGATTTACACAGGTTTAACCGTTTGAATTTTTTCAACACAAATCTTCTTCCACATCAATTGATAAGTTTGCAGATTTTCATCAGATACATTCTTCTTCATCTTTCGATCCACCCTCATCCAATGCTTCATTAAAAATGTTTTCTAGATTACTGGATACAGCGGTGACAGAATGTAAAACTACTAATAAGAAACGTTATCACAATTTAAATACAGCAGAGTAAACTGCGTTACAACATCTGCGCAATGACCCCAATATAGTTATCCGCCCCGCGGATAAAGGGGGAGCCCTAGTGGTGATGGACACAACTTATTATCTGCAGGAGATTGATCAACAGCTATCTGAGTCCAGCACTTACAAACTGCTATCTCACGATCCAACTTCTGTTTTTTTACAAGAATTGGAGTCTATTTTGACCATCGCATGTGAACAGGAGCTCATCAATCAGAAATTGAAAGATTCCCTGCTTCAGAAATTTCCTAAGATTCCGATTATCTATACAATACCGAAATTACACAAGAATCCCATTCATCCACCTGGACGTCCGATTATATCGGCGAGGGGGTCACTGTATCAAGTTGTTTCTCAATTTTTGGACATTTTAATTCAGCCGCTTATCATGAAACAAACTACATTTCTCAAGGATACAACTCAATTCCTGCTCAAATTACAAAATCTTGAAGCTCTTCCAACGAGGACCATCTTGTGCACACTTGAAGTGAAGAATTTATACACAGTAATTCCCCATCAAGAAGGTTTAGCAGTTATGCACAGATTTCTGGTCAAAAATCAGTTCAATCGGTTAGATATTGACCTATTCATGAAATTGCTTGAGCTCACGTTGATTAGGAATTATTTTCTCCACAATGGACGGTTTCTATTTGCAACTGATGGGCTGCGCAATGGGGTCCTGCGTGGCCCCATCCTTTGCAAACATTTGCATTTTTGAATGTGAAGCACAATTTTTCTTCTCAGATGCCCACATCAGCAGTCAAATTATAATGTACACAAGGTACATAGACAACCTTTTTTTGATCTGGTCAGGTACAGAGAATGACTTGTGTAGTCTTGTGACTTCCATCAACTTATTGGATGGCCCTATCAAATTCACTCTGGATTACAGCAGAAAAGAGATTTACTATTTAGATGTTGCAGTATCTGTTTCCAATGGTACCATCACCATCAATCTCTACAATAAACTCACTGACCGAAACACTGTTCTGCATCATAGCAGTTGTCATCCTTCATCTTTGAAGAAATCCTTGCCTCGTTCCCAGTTTATGCGTGCCGCTAGAATCACCAGTGACCCTTCAGCACTAAATGGCTGTCTTGATGAATTAGTGGACAAATTTATATGTCGTGGTTATCCTGTGCTGGAATTGTTGGCTAGCAAACAAGAAATTCTGCAGACACCTAGGACAGAGTTGTTAATATCTGCCTCTAAACACAAAGTGGCAAGCAGAATTCCATTCATCTCTGAATTTTCCACCATAAGCTCCACTGTGAAGCAGTCTTCTAAGCAACTATGGCTGATTGTGACAAGTGACAGTGATCTCCCTATATTCAAGCACACTTCTCTCATGCCGGCTTATTCAAGAGGAAAGAATCAAAAAGGATCTACTTATGAAAACCTATGTAGTTTCCCCATCTCCTGCTTCAGACATAGTTGTTCAGAAGAAGAAACCAGGATGCTACAGGTATATTGCTTGCAGCACCTGCAGATATTTGGAACCAGGACATTACTTCAAACATCCGCATAGTGGCCGTAAATTTCCTATACGACATGTACTTACGTGCACATCCACGTTTATCATTTACATCATTATTTGCCATTGCACGTTCGGAGAATGAGCAGCTTTGCACCGATCCTCCATCAGAGCGGTCCTGGGAGGTAAAGATATAGAGCAACCTGTGGCTCGTCATTTTTGGTTGGCTAATCATACTTTAGCCAGTCTTAAATACAAAATTGTGGATCATGTTCCTATTGACGTTTGGGGCGGTAACAGAGCTAAATGTTTGAACCAGTGTGAGGCACGTTGGATCCATCACTTAGACACTATTGCCCCAAGGGGGCTTAATGAAAAAAAACATGTTAAATGTGTTTTTATAATTCATGTCTTCTAGTTGGTCTTTATGCTATGCCCCTTTTGCATTCATTATTCATTTTCTCCTTTAAAATTTATCCTTAGCGACTACACTGCCATATGCCATTATGATAATGTGTTATTGTTATTTTGCATATTATTTAGTATTTAGTTGACTCTATTTTTGATTCTTCCTACATTTTTCTAGTATTTCTTCTTTGTCACTTTTTATTTGTACATCACGCACTCTTTCTGTTTTCTTTTTCTCTATCCACACTTGGATTTGTTTGTCTGCACTATCTCCTCATACATTCTTCATGCATATTTCATTTTTCTATTTCCTTCAGGGGCCGATGACAAAGTGGACTACTGGTTGCTAGGCAACCACAGAGGCATGTCGCGCCCGGGGGATGCCAGCACCCCTGACGTAGACTCCTATGAGGTCACTTCAGGGAGTTTCGGCCTGCCCGCAGGTCCTAGTGGAGGCTGCGTCTCCGGCTGCTGGGCAACCACAGGGCTGTGTCACGTTTGGTGAGTTCCCCACTTCCGGTCGACGCTCGCATCTTGTGGCTCCAGACACGGTGAGGAGATCCTTTCAGCACTCTTCCTTCTTCTATTTAAGGACAGCTTTACATTTTGTTCTCCTATGTATGTCCTGATGAAAAGGCTACTAGCCTTGAATCGTTGACACATGGATATTGTTATGATGATGTCAAATTATTAATACAAATTGACTTTATTCACCTATTGGAGTGCCGCCTTCCTTTATATTGCGCTGGGTGCATACCCAAGCCAGAAGGATTTTTTGTGCATTTTTTTAGGATGGCACCCGCGTTCTCACCTTTATCGTCCTGAGTGCCAGGCTTATTCTACTATATATATATATATGTATATGTTACACCTATATCAACTACAGCACATATTCTGCACAAACCCCCTCCTTTTTCTACTTAGTATGACCCCTCCCTTTCATGCACCTGATTAGTGCTGCTAGATTGATTGAGCAGCTGCCATTTTTTGTTTGTTTGGTATGAGTGGCATGAAGGATCCAGTATTAGTAGGGCATGCTGGTTCTAGTAGTGCTAGTTGTAGTTCCCAGGGGTGACTCCCAGGTAAGCTGGCTCTCAATGTGGATGCATTTATGTATGTGCCTTTATCAGGAGGCCTTACATTTGACAAAATTTATATGTGCCTTTATCATGAGGCCTTATAATTGGTAAATTTACATTTGGGGTGAGCGTTCGGGCGTTAGGCCTCCGGGGCTAGTCTGGCTGGGCCCCCTCATGGCATCACCACTTAATACACATAGTTGCTTTTTACATCACATATTATGTTTGTATTTTTTTCATGTAATAATTCACATATATTTTAACCCCTTTTTCCAACACTCATTAATTAGTCTTATACACCTATACCTTACACTGCACTGTCACTCTTTTTCCATTTTCGTGTGATGCCTTGGGGGGGTCCTGGGCTGGACTTTTTTTGGGGTGCACTGCACCCAGATGTGAACCCCTTAGTGTTAGGGACTGCTAGTGACAGAGAAGCTGTGACGTGGCATAGCAGCTTCCCATGTATTTGCAAATGCATGCAACTAATATCTCTGATTTCTATGACCATATAGTTTTCATATATTGTTGCAGGTACTATTCAGTGTGCTGAGGAACAATAGGGGGTTAAACCCTCCTCCTTTTTCTACATATTCTGCACAAGCCAATTTCTATAGAGATATCATGTCAAACTAGTCATTAGGTGTCAATTGTAAGTTTCATATTTATAGAAAACACCACATAGATATGCATTAAGTGGTAAGCAGGTCACTTGATGTGAATTTTGATCTCAAAAACAGAGACACACCAAATAAATCTCATAAGATAGTGAACAAATTATTTACAGTATGCTGGGATGCAAAACATTTATTGGCAACAATCTGTATTCTCTATGAGCCAATTTATGTATAAATGTCACCTTGAACCATTCAGTTAGTTTTAGTTGATTGCTCCAAATTATAGAGAATACCACATTGAAATGCATAAAACGGTTACACACATAATAGTATTTCTACACATACTGTAATAATAATATTTAATTAACCACCAAATCTCTGGTGAGCCAATTGTTAATGCTCATACACAATGTGGATTACACACAAACTGTATATAATAAACCTGTGTGATGCCCACATACAATTTTAGAGCAAATTTTTAAAATATGAAAATGTCAAAATATGTGGTGTTTAAACCATGTGGTAGAATCAGGCATCCTAAAAACTGTTATACTGGCAGGGAGAAAATACAGTTCAACAGATTGAAGGGCTGGATGTGTCTCTGTATATGCTGTACACCATTTGCAAGCATTGGACAGTAGATGAGAAAACAGCTTAGAAATAACCCTGGGTGAAAGATGAATGTGCACTTCTACTGTTTGTTAATAAGGTCATATATGGGCCCTATTACCAGATCAGCATTGCAGGGATACGCTGACCGACCTACACTAGATGTGAGAGTGCATGGGAAAGAATACAAATGATGCCTGGGTCATAAATGTGTCTGACTGCAGAGAGCAACGGGGATCAACTTGTGGGACTGTCCTCATGGACGTGTGACTGGAAATTACATGTGTTTTGCCGACCAAGCCTGTAAAATTAAATTTCCAGTCGCCCTAAGATGAATCAATAATGTTATGGTTATAGGATCTCAACAATTGCTTGTAGTGACACCCGGATTTGCTGATGTCTTTGATGTCATACTTTATACTCCTGTGCCTTGCGGTTTTTTTTTTTTACCTTACACCAGCATGGCACCACAGTCACCTATTTCTGGTTTGGCTGGATGCTGAAGCACTGTATTTTATCTTTGGGCTTGCCCCCAGTGACAATGTTTCATTCTCAGTTACAGGGGTTATCTGTCAAAGGCATCATGGCACTAGACCACTGGAAGTTGGACTGTTTTAAATGTTATGTCCGGATTCACAAGGCACCTGCATCACCCTTGCAAATGGTGACTCAGGGTTTCTTCTGCTTGCTGCTGATGGATTAATGTTTCACAGAGGCAGCATTGAGGGTCATCCAGGGGAGAGAGGATATGTGATCCAGCCAGGGGAGCAGTAAGCCATTGGGGCAGAAAAGAAGATTGGTAAGAGGATACATAATGTCATCTTGAGATGGCATTATGTTTCTCAAAAGCATACTTATACCTGGATGCAAATTCAGAATTATCCTATTTTGTTGAATTATTGAAGTTTTACATATGGATTAAAGGCAACATAGTAATTGGGATACAAAGATATAGCCACAACAAAGTGCAAAATAAAACCACATATGTAGCAATCTCGATAGCAATCAATACTTAACAATCAAAATTCAAACATTGGGATAGAGTTAAATATGAACACTTTAAAATCAAATATGGCTTAATTGTAAGAAATAATTAGTTGCAAAACATAAAGGCAAATCAAAGATAAAGGCCTGGGCAAAGGAAAGGAACAACACATTAGGAAAGAAAAGCTTGGGGAAGGGAGGAGACGGCAAGCTAAAAGAATGTAAAACTACAGTCTGACACCCAGTATGATTTAAAATTGAGGAGTAGTGAGTCTTTTATTTTTGTTGGCATACACAGAGAAGGTAGAGGTTAGGTTTTTTTGCACTAATCTATGATGTAAATACCAGTTAATTGATGTGAACAGCTTAAAGATGTGAGCGCCTGTTGGCAGATCTAGGGTATCACTGTAGAGACCCCACTTTTTATTAAATATTATACCTATGTGTATATCAGACAAAAAAATGCTTCAACTAATGTATTTCGATCAGAGGTGCACCCTGCACCTCTGATCGAAATACATTAGTTGAAGCATTTTTTTGTTTCACATCCTGCAGGGTAAGAACAGAGTGGGCTGTCCAGTGTGTTAGGATAATCTTCTTTGCTATGGTTACTAAAATTGTAATGAGAGTAGGAATGCATTTCTTTTCAGGTTCCAGAGGCCAAGTTGCAATATTAAACATGCACCCAGGTCGTGTCTTTTCTTTATCGAGCATGTATCATTTATAAACATTATCAGTTTGTTATTAAATATTTTTATCTTACCACAGTCTCAAAAACAGTGCAGAAAGGTAGCATTAGCAGAGTGACATTTTAAACACCTACCCGCCTCCGTATAGACTATGGACCTCATTCAGACCCGCTCGCAAGTGCTCAGCGCTCACAAGCAGGTCGATGTTTAGGCCCTGTACACGTGCAGTGGCCGCACTGCACGTGTGCAAGCCCTGGAGAGAGAGAGAAATTCTCTCGCTCTGGAGCTCACTACAAAAGGGGCATCTGTCGATGTTGATCATGGCGGGGGGGGGTGGTTACACAAATGGAGGCATTCCTTAAGGAACTCCTGCCGTTTTGTGGGCAGCCACACTGACATCAGCAGTGATGTCAGTGGGGAGCTTCCTGCTCGATCAGAGCAGGAAGCTCCCTGGGGCTTGCGGTTGCCGAAACCCAACCTTAGGATGTCGTCGCAAGCCCCGATGGTCTTGACCATCGCGACCATCAACCTGGTCGGTCGTTAAAGCTTTGGGTGGTGACCAGGAGGCCGCACTTAAAAACCCAAGCGGCCGCCCACATTCAGAGTGACCGCTCACATTTTGCGAGCGCCTCTGAATGAGGGCCTATATGTCAATGTTGTGTTGGATATATATAGGCTCAATGCAGAGTGCAAATGTGTACTTCTTATAGATATGCAGATTGCAAAATGTTAAAAATACAATCAGTATGTTGTAATAAATCTATATCAGTTATGGAAGGTATAACTACATGCCAAACTTTGAAGTGCTTATTACATGAAGTTTCTAATATAAAAAAAATGTACAAAATTACTCGCGCCCTACACCGCAGCTTGATCCTACTCCTAGGAACACCAATCCTAAATAATCATGTACAAGAGAAAATGTTAAGTAGTTCCTTAAGCGCAGTCTCAATACCAATCCTAGAAGCAAGCTTCTCAAATGTTCTTTTACATTGTGGTCCCCCTCGAAATAAATTCTTTCCAAATTATAAACTTATAACAAGGATCCCACTCAACAATTTACAATACACTATATCCCTTAAAATGTTTCTTTATACATCACTCCACCATAGGACTTTTTGGTTCTCCAGTTCACCATTCATACATTTGTCTAAAGGAATGAGTCTCACCTTAATGCACCTTATGTCATTCACCAAAAGGTTACTTTAGGAATAGGCACCATTATTCATTGGGAATCAACAACAAAGGAGGGGAAATATGAAATGTCCTGGGATGGTGCACTAAACTAGTATTATCTTAAAACATAACTTTTATTTAGTAGATAGTAAGATTTTGATATCTTAAGATTGTAACAAAAGAAACAGCAAAAATAGGTTAAAATATAGGTAGATTGTGTAAAAAGATGTAGAAAATATGTGGTTTAAGATTTTGTTCTAAAAATAACATTGAAGGCAGTGCTACCACATATTCATAGAAATTCTTGTTGTTCTTGATAATATTTGTGGTGTGTATTTCTATTATATTATATACATATATAGTGTTCCCACTCTTTATATAACACCACATACAGTAAATCAAAATAATTATCCCTGTTATTAGTATTTGTTCAGCATGTAATACTGTGGTTACTGGTATATCTCACATACTTGAAAAGGTTCTGTCCATCTGACAGTGTCCCTTAAAGCCTCTCATAGGGTTACTATAGAGACATCATATTGTGTCTTTGACATATATCATCAATCATGTTTGTTGTTATACACAAGGATATTATTCAGTACCCCCACAGTAGTTCTTATTTTGGAGTGCTTATATTATTAAAGTCACATATATTAGTGAATTTGTGGTACTTTTATTATCACTAGGTGATCCTTATGCCATGATGGATATAACCAAATAATACATACGATCAATTTTCAGTATCCCTCTCTTATATACTCGTGTGAATTTGCCAGAGTGCTTCTGGGGAGAATATATAAATCAATCAAATATTTAGTGTCACATGCAAATTGCATCCTCATCAAATGTTTCAACTGTTATATTCTCATATACAGTATAGCTCTCCACTCAGAGTGGAGCTTGCTCACACTAACAGGAGGGATCTATCCAGGTTCAGAGTACAAGTGGTTCAATTAACAGAGATAATATACATAACAACACATTGTCATATTGATGAATAGTGGGCAGCGCCATGTGACCGATGCAGCGTTTTGCTATGAAACTTTATCAAGGTAAGCCGAGCTGACTTACAGACCTCCCTTAAATACCCACCAACATACTGTGTCACCAATCGGGTGTCTGATGCATCCGTGTCCACCAATCACTCCGGACCATGCTCTCTATCTCTGCCTTTCTTTCTTGATTGACAGCACACCCATGTTTCCTAGGGTTGATGACATCATCATGAGGGATCTCAATGGATCCTAGATACATGGATGTTGCCTAAGTCTGGAGTAACCGAACTCTGATTTTCATTCATTGTATAGCACTGTTAATGGGTAAAGCTTCATAATATATGACAATATTTATAGGATTATAATATACATGGATGTGACAGAAAACCTCCTTTGTTAGTGAACAATAGGATAGAGTGGTTAGCATTAATCCCATAAATCATGTGATCATCACCATGATATTAGGGTCTTTTCAGGATGTCTAATTGAAAGTGGATAAAATGATGAAATCTAGACTAGATGATTGTAATCAAATACCTATAGGTCAAAAAATTAGATTTTAATGATACATTTGATTAATGTTATTCTATTCTATAAATAAAATAATTAAAAAATTATGGAATACAATTTCAATAATAATTAGTAGTGTGTAAGTTAGACTATTGCAATGTCATTCCAATATTCTGCAGTGGTATTGTGGTATAGCACACCAGATATTAATTATAATTGCATGAATATAAATAACAATATGTGGACATAAATATCTATAATTATTATTCTCATTAAGGACCCATCCACCATAGAGTGAATTAGAGAACAAGTAGTGATTAAACAAATGTGATCATACATTATATGTGTCTATACATTCATTGTGTGAAGAAAATATACAGTATGTGTAAAATTCTACTAAAAGAGTGTGATCAGTTAAAATTAAATAGGATGTAGACAAAAAGTATGGTGGTCACTCAAATCAACTGAATGACATTGCACAGGTGCTTGTAAAGGGTGGGATTTACAGTGAACCACAGAAAAAAAGATTCCATCCAGCTCACTGCAGCAATATCAACAAAAATTCTTGAATCCTACATGATAATAGGAATTCAGAGGTGTTAGTTACATACATTTGCAAATATATGAATAAGCGCCAGGCCTTTTTCAAGGCTCCTCTATACTGGCATCCCTAACATTAAGGGGATCACGTCCGAGAAGCAAGGTACCCAAAAAAATTCCAGCCAAGGACCATCCCCAGGGCATCACATGAAAAGGGGAAAATAGGTGATAGTGAAGTGTAAAGTGTAAAGAATAGATGTGTAAAGATAAATCAATAAGTTTAATGAAATGATAAAGAATTAAAATGACATAAATAATAAACAAACAATTAGAAAAGTGATAAAAAATATCTATGTGAATTAAGTGGTGATGCCATGAAAAAGGTCCAGCCAAGATTGCAAACAAAAAGTATGGTGGTTGCTCATATCAGCTTAATGACATTGCACAGGTGCTTATAAAGGGACACTGAACCACAGAAAAAAAGATTCCCTCCAGCTGACTGCAGCAATATCAACAAAAATACTTGAATCCTACATGATAATAGGAATTCAGAGGTATTAGTTACATAAAATTAAATAGGATACTCACAATTCATATCCATCTAAAGCTCATACTTTAACTAGCGAAATAAACAAGTAAATTTGTGTATATAGGTAGAAAATAAAATATTGTAAAATAAAAAATAAAAAAAAATATATCAAATCAAATCAAATAAAATAAATAAATGCAAAAAATTATATATAGTAAAGTGAAAAATCTTCTGAAATAATAAAGAAATGTGTAACTTGTGCAAAGCAAAAACAAATAAAAAGTGTATAAACAAAAAAATGTGATATAGTGTACGTTAAGTTGTAATTATATATGTAATATATATATATATATATATATATATATATATAGTGTATATTTCATTGGAACCATTAAAATAGTGTGAATATAATAAATAGAGTGACAAAGTAGATATTAAAAATATTATTAAGTCCATAATCTAAAAATTATATAAAGATCATATACGGATGCAAATATATATTATCTATTTCATGTGAATGATGCAGCTTGATTATTCCACAAGATCATATGTAATGTTATTCTGGAAATATATTAGACATATAAAAATACTAAAATATAGATTGCCTCTTAGGTATTTCATAGGGAAAAGATTCTGTAATTAACCCAAAAAGGACACGTAACTGGTGTCTTCATTTAGGCCCAGATTGTCCATAGGAAAGATGAATTTAGTCTCCTGTTTCAGAAGCTCATGATCCACATCGCCACCTCTGATGTTCAAGTTGATTCTCTTCATCCCAAAGGCTGTTAGACCCCTTGGGTTGCTTCCATGATACTTTAAAAAGTGGCTAGCCACTGGTGTCAGGGCTTTGAACATCTGTCTGTCCCATTCCACGTTCCTTATACTTCCTATATGTTCTAGAAGTCTTTTCTTAAGGGGTATTTTGGTCTTCCCAATGTAGTTTTTACCACATGGGCATTGTAAATTGTAAATAATTCATGTTGAATCGCAATTGATATGCTCCTTAATGTACCAGGTATTGTTGTATCTACTGTATCTTGCAAGCTGTTAGTAGTTACCATAATTGAACAGACTTTACAGGTTCCAGATTTTCTGGATCCTTTTTTCAAAAATATAATTTTTGGGGGACTCTAGATGGTTTTGGACTAAGATATCTCTGAGGTTTCAGGATCGTCTCCAGCTTATCTGAATCCTGTCCCCAATTACCTTTGCTAGATCCTGATCAGTATGTAGTACATGTAGATGTTTATGTAAAATTTCTTGAATGCTTTTCCATTCATGACAGAAACTCCTGATGAATATTACACATTCCTGTTCTTTCTCTTTCATCTTTGGGGTTAGGAGTTGCTCTCTGGTGTACATCCTGGTAGCTTTGTATGCTTTTCTGATCATTCTCACACTTTACTTGAACTTTCAGCCTAATACTTAATTGTTATGATCATGCTTGAAAAGAATGTTCTTCGGAAAAATTCAGTTTCATGCGTAAGAATTCCCCTTTTGGTAATCCTCTCAACATAGGAGGAAAGTGTGAACTCTTATTATGCAAAATATTGTTTGTAGAGGTTTTTTTACAAAATAGATCTGAAGAGATATGTCCATCCTTTTCGTTTGTGAGTGAAACATCAAGAAAATTGTTTATCTCCTTACTTGTTTCGAAGGTAAGTTTCAGATAAAGATTGTTAGAGTTAAGTTGAGATAGGAATTTTTAAAAGAGTCGTTTGTCACCTTCCCAAATTACGAGGAGATCATCAATATATCTCAGCCATAACAGAATATGGTTAGTGTAGAAATAATTTTGGTCATTGAAGACATATTCCCTCTCCCACCACCCCAGGTAGAGGTTAGCATATGTTGGGGCACATGTGGTCCACATTTCAGTCCCTTGCAAATGGAGATAAAAGTTGTTATTACAAACAAAATAGTTTTTAGTGAGAACAAAACGTAGAAGTGAGAAGAGGAAGTTGTTGAATTCATTATTGCATTCCATACTTAAAAAGTATTCCACTGCCTTAATTCCATATTCATGGTTAATGCTCATATAGAGACTTTCTACATCATAAGTGATGAGCCACATGTCTGTATTCAGGAATACGTCCTGGATCTTGCTTAATACATCAAGTGTATCTCTTATATAAGATGGTAATTGCAGGACATGTTTCCTGAAATGGTGATCCAGAAATGTACTCACATTTTCAGTTAGGTTGCCCATCCCGAAGGCAATGGGTCTACCAGGTGGGTAAGTCTCATCCTTGTGGATATTAGATAGTAGATATAGAGTAGGAGTTTTAGGATTCTATGTTTTAAGAAAATCATAATCTTTCTTGGTTATGATTCCACTACCTTGGCTACTTCAATGAGGATTTTATATGATTCCAAAAAGTCTCTAGTAGAATTGAAAACCATTCTTTTGTAGCTAGATTTGTCCTCCAATTGTTGGTTCAGTTCTTTTAAATATTTATCCCGAGGCCATAACGATGTTCCCCCCTTAATCTGAAGGCTTGATAAGTGTATTGCTCCATTCTTGCATCTCTTTAAAGCTTTTCTCTCTTCTCTATTTAAATTGTTCTCATAATCCTTAATTTTTGTTTTGTTGTTATACAAGTGGTCTAAATTTTGGCTCACTAAATCAATGAAAACCTTCACCGGTGGACAGATGGAGGCATCTGGCAAGAAAGAGGACTTTCTCTTTAGGGATTTGGTGGAGCATCCAGGGACTCTTGTGAAATTTATAGGATCTGAGTTTGTAGGTTGTTGTAAAGATTTCTCCTCTAATTCTTCCAGAATGAAGATTGTTCATAGATCTTCTTGTGAGAAGGCTTCAATGTCAGGTGCCATGTGTTTCCCTTTAGTCATGAAGAATTTTTTCAACAACAAATTTCTATCAAAAATGTTTACATCTTTTTCAAATTCAAACCTATTGAATGATGTCATGTGTGAAAAGGATAGTCCTTTATTAAGGATCTCAGTTTTTAGATTTAGAAGTATCTTCTTCTATTTCCTGTATCGGCGGTGGTCCCAGGGTTCTTCCCCCCACTTTCGGAACCCTCTTTTTCTTTCCCATTCTGGTTTTCCTGAACTTGATCCTATATTGTCCCTGGTTTCTCTGGGAGTAGCCACTAAAAAATTCCTGTTGTCTATATAAGGGAAGTCGTACACTGGTAGAATCATTATCATAGGAATCTATGTCTGAGATAGTATAATTGGATCTACTTTCTGGTGTCCTTTTCCTTATATGACTCCATCTGTAGACTATATTAGACATAAAGTAATGTTTATCTCTCTGTAATTTGTAATTTAGATTTCTTTCTGTTGATAATTTCTTTTTTCCACTTCCAATCTATATTTATCATATGTTTTTTGAAACCTATGTTTGAAACCTAGGTTTTCAAAGTTCTTCAATTTAGTACTCAACAGGGAGATTACTTGTGACTATTTATTCAAAAGTATTTTGTCATGCGTTATCAAAATATTTATTAAATTCAATGATCAAGTAAGAGTTTTTTCCCATTCTATTTTCAGTGCGTCAGAGGCCAAAGGATGGGAATACCTGTGGTCTCAAGCCCCTGGGTGTAATTGACTGTTTGATATAGCTTTCAAAAGTAGTCTTGTTCCAGAATGTTTTGGACTGTTTAAATAATAATTGTTTTAATTGATATAGATCATTTATCCAGTTTCCATTTATAGTGTCAGTATGAACTATGTCACTGTTGAACAACACATCCACACCATTTCTCAATTTGGTTTGTTTATCTTGATGTTCTTGGATTAAACTGAAGCTAGGAATATTCACCTCCGTTGTGCTAGGATTAAGCATCATTTTATGTTAGTGTTGGAGAGTCTAGTCAGCTTGACTTAAGATCTGATCAGAATGTATATTATAAATGTTTGTAAATTCTCTCAAATATCAATGAGACACTTCTGTGTATCGCTAATCCATGCTTACTGGAAAGAGAAAAAAGGTAGTTCAGAAACCCCACCCAAAAAATTAGTAGATATTGATTCTCCAGTCACACAGGATATATAGGTCTCCCAAGTTTGGGGACAGTGATTACCCCTTTAAATAATAATATGGTCAAGGGTATGCTACCATGAACATAATGTTAAGATTTGGAATCACCAACTGCACACTCCTATTGTTCTTGGTAATCAGATTATATTTATTCCATTACAATGACATACATAAAAGTAATAAAACAGTCAAAAAATGGTTGGTGGTTGTTTCTATGGACCTTAAGCTAAAACACCTTACTGAAACCTGGGATAGTAAAGTGCAAATGCTAAGATGTAATATTGGCCCAAAAATAGAAAAAACTTTACCAACCATATGTGCAACCACCCACCATCAAATCATTTCAAATGATATGTCCTTCCTCAGGATGTGGAATGGATCCACAGGAAACTCTATTTAGCCCTAAATCAATTAAAATCCTTAATATACTTAAAAATACATAAAATATCTAATATTCATATTTTAGAACATATTTCATAATATAGGCATCATATATTAACAAACATATCTTAATCTTCTTCCTTATAACTAAAAATAATTATAAAATTCACAATAAATAACCAAATATATATATATATATATATATATATATCCATTAATAAAACATGGAATATCCATTCCTTTAAAAAAATGATCATATGGTTCACCTGAGCCAGTCCAGTAATCCGGTCCATATTAAATCACTCTCTCTTCACTCAAATGATGGACACCGGAAGTAAACATCTGTCACTGAATCATCTCCGAGTGTCTCCTCGATGCTGTGCTCCTTTTGGTAAAGATGACCAGAAGTGTCCACTCCACTCGAACTCCAATAGATTGAGCTCTGGAAATCATGGCTGTCAGCCTGGAGGTTCCTTTCTTCTAACAGAAGTAATGTGATGTCCCCCAACAGGAAGTTACAGATGTAAGACCAGAAGTGATGTCAATTGGAACGCACTGGACCAAACTCATGCACCGCAAACTTCTAGCGGTAGTCAGCAGGGTCATTTTATTCTGGCTCAGATATTTAATGAGATGCCAAATTCTTATTACCATATTAGTTCCAATATAAGTTCCTCAATTGATGTACATATAAAAACAAAAAAAGATTCCATTAAGAAATATAATCCATATTAAACTATAGACAATATAGATATACGGGTATACACAGAGTAAATCAATTCATATAAACCTCTTGAGTTCAAACTCTACATTTAACCCTCTAGGGGCTAATGTTTTCAATACATAAATGTTCTTCATTTCTGACTGTGCCAGTCTTACATCCCTATCATTCACTCTCCAATTGGGATATATCACTTGTATACCACAAAAATATACTAAACTAGTAATATTACATAAATGATTCTGCTTAAAATGTAGGGAGACACAATGGGATTCCAAGGCCCTTTTAATATTATGGGCATGCTCACTAAGTCTCTCTTTTAACATATGGGAGGTCCTCCCAATATATTGGGACCCACATTCACACTGTAATAAATACGCACAATATCTATTGGTGCATGTAATAAAGTTGTCAATCTCATATATCATATTTTTTTTGTGTTGATTTATAGTGTGTGATTTTAGTTTCCTTACTTTTGCATAGGCAACACATAACACAGGTACCACACCTAAAAAAACCTTAGATCTGTTTAAAGGCTTTAATGTAGGAATAGATTCAGTAATGCTAACCATCCAGACTTTGATATTGTTTGCCTTTCGATATATACAAAAAAGAGATGACTACCTATAAATTTATTCAAAATGTAGTCCTTAGTGAGAATACCCCAATGATTTTTAACTATACTTTCTACATTCCTATACTGACTGTGGTACTTAATGATAAATACTACTCTCTGGTTATCACATCCATTTTTATTTAAATCACTCCTTTTCTTTCTATCCAACTCTTGTCCCTGTTACATAACTGTATTGATGAGAGTCTCCTTACACCCCTTAGATATAAATGTTCTTTCAAATTTATTGCCTGGGAATCATACAATCCCACATCCATGCAATTTCTCCTAATCCTTTGAAACTTGCTAAAATGAATACTCCTCAGCCAGTAATGATGATGATTACTATTAAAGTTAATAAAGGAGTTGCAATCAGTGGGTTTATTAAAATTTCTAGTCTTGATGGTACCCTGGTCAATATATATCAATAGGTCTAAAAAATTGACCTCCTTGGAACTGATGTTAAAAGTCAACTGAATATTATTGTGTTATCATTCAACTATGTGCATAATATATCTAGATCAATCTTCTCTACCTGCCAAACAAATATTATGTCATCTATATATCGCATATAGGACACCAGGCTAGCTCCAAATTGGTGGCTGCTCCCGACAGAGCATTCCTTGCAAAAGCCATAAATAAATTGGCATAACTTGGTGCCAGCCAGGTGCCCATGGTAGTCCCATAGAGTTGTAAGTAAAAAGTGTCTCCAAACACAAAAAAAATATTTTGTAATATAAGAGATATTTCTGTATACATGTGTAATATAATATAGTATAATGTAATATTGTGTAATATAAGAGAAATTTCCTATATTTGTCCATGTCTCCTTCTTTATCCAGAAAATGTTTAATGACATCTACACCTAATCTCTGGCTAATGATCATATAGAGGGATGTTACATCAGAGGTAATTAAGAAATAGTTATCCTTCCACTTAACCTCTGACAGTTTATTAATAGTTGAGATGGTATCTTTTAAGTAGGAATGGGTATTCTTAAGCATCAGTTGCAGGGCCCAATCAATATACTGAGAGAAGTTCAATAGCAATGAATTAGTACCTGCTACAATGGGCCGACAGAGAGGTTTCACTAAACTCTTATGGATTTTTGGCAACCCATAGATCATTGGTATAGAGGGCTTGTTTATCCTCATACAATTTCATTCTTCTTCCTTAATAACACCATTATACATATATAAGGCCATAAATGTTTCAAATTTCTTCCCAATTGTCCCACTAGGATTCCCACTTAATTTTTATATGTGTTCTCATCAAGCAGCTGTCTCATGATCGCACTGTTATAGTCATCCGTATTCAAGATGACTACCCCACCCCCCTTATCGGCAGGTTTTATTATAATCTCTTGATTATTTTTTAAAGAGCAGGAAGCCATTAAATATTTTAAAAATAAGGAAAATGATAGGGATGTAAGACTGGCAAAGGCAGAAATTAAGAGAATTTATGTATTGAAGACATTAGCCCCTAGAGGGTTAAATGCAGTTTGAACTCAAGTGGTTTAAATGAATAAAGTTACTCTGTGTATATATCTCTGTTGTCTATATTTTTTTATTAATATGGAATATATGTCTTAATAGAGTATTTTTTGGTTTTATATGTACATCAATTGAGGAACTTATATTGGAACTAATATGGCTATAAGAATTGGGCATCTCAGTAAATATCAGAGCTGGAATAAATTGACCCTCCTTACTACCACTAGAAGTTTGCTGTGCATGAGTTGGGTCCAGTGCGTTCCAATTGACATCACTTCTGGTCCGACTCCAGCAACTTTCTATTGGGGATACATTGCATTACTTCTGTTACAAGGAAGAAACCTCCAGGCTGACAGCGGTGATTTCCAGAGCTCCATATATTAAAGTTCGAGAGGAGTGGACACATTCGGTTATCTTTACCAAAAGGAACACAGCATCGAGGAGACACTCGGAGATGATTCAGTGATGGATGTTTACTTCCGAGGTCTGTCATTTGAGTAAAGAGAGAGTGATTTAATATGGACTGGATTATTGGACTGGCTCCGATGAACCATATGATCAGTTTTTTAAATGAATGGATATTTCATGTTTTATTAATAGATATGATTTACTTATTGTGCATTTTATGATTATATTTAATTATAAGGAAGGTTAAGATATGTTTTGTAAATATATGATGCCTATATTATGAAATATGTTATAAAATATGAATATTAGATACTTTAGGTATTTTTAAGTATATTAAGAATTTGTATTGATTTATTGATTGGGGGATTAATAAAGCTTCCTGTACAGTCCTTTCCACATCCTGTGGAAGGACATATCATCTGAAATGTTTTGATAGTGGGGGATTGCACATGTGGTTGGTAAAGTTTTTTTCTGTTTTTGGACCAATATTACTATACATCTTAGCATTTGCACTTTACTATCCCTGGTTTTGGTAAGTTGTTTTAGCTTATGGTCCATAGAACCAACTACCAACCATTTTTTGACAGTTTTATTACTTTTATGTATGTCACTGTTATGGAATAAATATCATCTGATTACAAAGGACAATAAGAGTCTGCAGTTGGTGATTCCAAAAGAATACTAGTGCCTATACCTAAAGTAACCTTTTGGTGAATGACGCAAGGTGCTTTAAGGTGAGTCTTGTTCCTTGAGACAAGTGTATGAATGGTGAACTAACAATCAAAAAGTCCCATGGTGGAGTGATGTATAAAGAATTAATAAGAAAAAGAAAGGTTATGAGACATAGCGCTCCCTATGCAACCTAACAGTGTGAGAGTGCTGCTGCCAAGACAAGAAGGATGTGCAGATACTTCAACAGTTGAATTGAAGAAAGAGAATCGGCTGTGCCATTCATAAAACACTTGCAATGTGGTATATTTGTATAATACAATTTTAATTTGATGCTAGAAAGGTTATAGTCAATATAAAAAGCATTCACAATATAAATGTTAGTAGTGCAAATACATAAAAAAAACTTATGATAAAACAATTGAAATGTTCAAAAGATGTGCAATTCAGACACATATGATAAATGTTCATTCCTGATAGGAAAATTAATCCATTGATTTTAGGTGTTTATGCAAACAGAACTGGTTGTTTTAAATCGTATTCGTTTTTTGTCAAAACAATTTTTCCTTATAGCAAGGTATTAAAGCAAAACAGCAACTGGAGGTTTTTTTATCTGGCCGGCATGAGTATGTTATATTAGCTAAATAAACTGGAATGAGCTTACCAATTTTGTTAAATGTCCAGGGCGTATGAACAGGATCCTGTCCTCGTGTCCCATAGTTACCTGCAGGTGGATTGATGGCAGGCAAACCGGTGTGCTGGTACAATATACAATGTTTTTTTGTTTGTTAGGCAACCCTAGGCTGTGAGTAAGGCTTGGAGTTTGCCACATCAGAGAACTAGCTGGGTCTCATAATGATGTGTCCCATTGAGTGACACACAGGGTCAGTGATTGAAAATGGCTTCGGAATCACAGAGGCACTGGGCAGCTCTGATGTTGTCCGTGTGCTTCCCTGCAAACTGATTGGTCCGGACTGTAGGCTTGCAGGCTGCCACACTGAAAAACAAAGCTCGGTCCTGTGGTGAGATCTCCCGTTGGAGAACACACAGGTCAGTAGTCGGAGGAATGGCTTTGGCAGTGTGGGAGTGTTAGCCGGCTTTGATTCTCCCAAAATGCTGTAATGGATAGTATCCATGCTGGTAATGTGCTCAACACATTTCTGTGTGATTATACACCTTCATGGAGCATATCTTCCCATGGAAGTCGGTCTTCTTATGGGGTCATTTGTCATTTGCCTAATTAAGACCGTTTTCAGATGTGAGTTGTACTGCAGCCAAAAAGCTGAAAGGGAGAGTTTTTGTTGGAATGCTCTATGTTGCAAGAGCTATATAAATGAGAAATATTGTTTCTGCTTTGAATATTATAGTTATTATGTTCCTGTTTCTTTTTATGATTGTCTGTTATCATAACTATAGAAAACATTTCAAAGGTCTAACTTTATAATACATAGAAGAAATTGTACAGACATGATTTGGCCTAAATATAGTGTTTTTCATAAGACATTGATCTTAAGGAAAGCACTAATGCAGCACATTTCTGTGTGGAACTGCTAGGACTTATTCTTAACAATCCATGTTTACCCCATAATGAAGTCAAGATATCAATAATTACAAAATCAAGATATGATGCTGTATGGATTTGCTTTAAAAAGTAAATATTTTTACTCAATCGACCAAAAATCAAAAATACAAAAAGACCTAAAAAACTAATAAATTAAAGACCAAAAATTTGTTAAATCCTCTACCTTAGTTATAAGTATACATTGTTAAATATGCAAGAACAAGCACTAGTGTCTGACTAAGGTAATTGGATAATTTGTAAATGATATAGAATGTCAGATAAAGTAAAAAATGGGTAGGAATATTAAAGAAAATTGGAAATGAAATAAGATGTAAATTAACAATTTAGTAAAGAAATACTGACTAGGATGGTGAGTCATTTGAAAGGTAATATGTATTGATCAGTTTTGTTGTTGTAATGCAATGTATCGTATGGTTCGATTGTTATTGAAATGACAGGAAGAGGGATCTTAGGGCTGTTGAAGAGGAACATTCAATGAAAGTATGTTAATGGCCTACAATAGGATACTTGATCTTATTTGTGGGGACAGAGGTATGGACCTAAAGATACTCCAGGTAACCCATAGGGAACTGTGGTGTACTGTATGCTGGGGACTAAAAATCAAAATCTACCTTTGCCACTTCATTGAGACCCACAGGGTGTATTGTACGTATTTGGTGAATCAGAGGCAGAGGCAAGAGTATCTGTCTCCTCCTCTTGCTGTAAGGGGGATGTGTTCTATACCTACAATGTATACACATATGAAGTCTCCATTGTGTTTTTCCATACAAAATCTCTATATTGAATGTTCTGTCCTTTTGTTGATAACATTCCTTCTATGTTCGAGCAGTCTGTCTCTCAATCTGCATGTGGTGCGACCAATGTACTGCACACCACACACACATTGAAGGAGGTAGATTACATATGTTGAATTGCAGTTGATGAAAGTTTTCATATGGAATGTTTCTTTAGTAATGGATGTTGTATATTGTGTAGCTCCATGTGTAACAAAATTGATTTTGGTATGTAGCCAGGTTTTCTGATTAGTTGCCTTCAATTTGTTGGGTTTGAAGAAAGAAGGTGCCAAAAATTTTCCCAGGTTTTTTTCCTTTTTAAATATGACTCTTGTACCTGAAATTAGATCTTGTTTTAATAATGGATCGGTCATCAGTCTTTTTTGGTTATTGTATATGATATACTTGATTTTGCTTGCTGCTGAGTTGTACCTAGCGATGAATTTGATTGAATTTTTATAATTTTATTCTGTAGTCTCTGTGTCTTTATTTTTTTAAATAAAATCAGTTTCTATTGCTTTTAAGGACCTTGTTATATGCATCCCACAACACGGAATCGGAATATCCCTTTTCTTTAAATGCATCTAACAGTTGTTTAGAATGTTGTTTGAAATCTCTTGTGTTAAAGCAATTTCTGTGTATACGGCATAGCTGTCCCACAGGTATATTATGGTAGTGGTTGCTTTTAAAGTGAATACAATTGTAAGTGTCTGCTTCTTTTTGAAAAACACAGGTAGAAATTTCATTATTCACTATAGAGGGGGTGATATCCGGAAAATTTATGCTGAGTAGACTATGGGTGCTGGTGAAAGTCAAGTGAAATGAGTTAGAATTCAAAGATTAATTAAACTTCTCTTCTCCATCCCATATGAAAAATAGGCCATTTATGTAGTGCCCATACAGGACCAGGTTTGCTCCGAGCCCCCCCAAATGAGCCTTTCTTCGAGGAGACCCATATAGAGATTGACAAAGCTTGGAGCAAACCTGGTCCCCATCGCTGTTCCACAAGTTTGTAAGTAATGTTGGCTATTGAAAATAAAATGATTGTGGGTGAGTATGAAATAAATACTAATATGAATAGTTTTAAAATGGAATCAGTGTTTGGATCTAACTCTAGGAAATCTTTAGTGGCCTCTATACCTAAGTTATGCAGAATGTTAGTGTTCAGGGCCTGTATGTCACAGGTGAGGAACTAAATATGTGGGTATCCAGTTAACAGAATGTATCATGTCTAAAAATTGTGTGGTGTCCCTAATATGTGATCTAAGGGAACTGGCTAAGGGTTGGAGATGGTAGTCAATGAAAAAGAAAAGATTTGAAATTATGGATCCTATGCCCGATATGATTGGGCATCCTTGTGGATTGGTAATGGATTTATGGACTTTGGGGAGATGATAGTATGTGGCAATGACTGGGTGGGAAAGGAAAAGGTATGAGTATGTTTCTCTGATATCACCCATCCTCTAGTGCTTTAATTAATAAAAAAAATATTCTTTATGGAATTGTGGGGTGGGGTCCCTTTCAAGCTCCTTATAAAAATTTGGGTCTTTTAGTTGGCTGTATGCTTCACTCGGGTATTCTATCCTGTCCTGTATAATGAGACCTCCACCCTTGTATGCAGCTTTGATAATGATGGATTGATGAGTCATTAATTGTTTGATGGCTGATCTTTCTGGACCTGACAGATTATCTGAGTATTTTTTTTTTCCTTCTTGGGTACATAAAATTTTGAACTCTTCCAGTGTTGTTTTATAAAATATGTCCATCTGTGTACTTTTACTATATGTTGGAAAAAACCTCGACATACGTTTGAATATGATATGTTCTTTCATATCTTCTGTATTGTTTATGTCATATATAGCTACAGGGGTTACTGTTTGTGGGGGACTCAAGGTGGAGTTTTCCTGGAGTGTACTTAGGATGTCAATATAAGGATCACCATTTGTATCTAGGACAATGGGTTGTATGGATTCTGATGTTTTTGTTTGTTTGATCTTTTCAAGGTGAAAAATCTCTTCCTGCATAAGCATCTCACAAAATTATTTAGTTCGGTGAAAAGTTCAAAAAGATTGTGTCTATTGGTTGGAGCAAATTTTAAACCCTTCATTAGTAGTTTTATTTGAGAGTCTGTGAGCATTTTGGAAGATAAGTTATAAATCCCTTTTGGCTTTATTGAACTTTTGCATTTTTTCTTGTGTGTCTTATTTCCTCCTCTGTTTCCTCTCCTTTTTCCCTTGATTTTTTTGGTGTGAGAGTCTGTAGAGGTTCATGTCAGTTGTTTAGGGAGAAGGGTCCTTTTGTTAGGTGATTTGATGTTTGAAAGGACATTTTTTTGGTTAGTGTATGTATATGATTTTTTTTTTGTCTTACTCCTAGCCTTCTTGAGGGGCTTGGGGTAATATGGCTGGTTTGTTTGAATGTGGGATTGTTTTGATTCTTCTATAAGGGGTGTTGATTTAGGTGGAATGTGTTCTCTATATAGAGACACTCGTGAGTTCTCTTTAAATTTTTCCCTTTGATGTTGTCTATGTTGAGAAAAAGAAAACTATTTTTCTCTTATAAGTGTGTATTGTATTAAATTCGTAATCTGTGGAGTCTCAAAAATTTAGCATTTTTGGTTTTTATAATATCTTTGTAATGCTTGCCACTGATGGGTTGGAAGCTGAGGTCAAAGTTTGGGGAAGAAATCGGAGGCGAGTTGCCTGAATGTACGATCTCCTCATCCACAGGGCTTGGACATTAGCTAGACCCTATCAATGGTGCAGAGTCTAACCTGCTGGGAGATGTTCACCAGTGACCTCTACCAATTTGGATAGAGGTTTTATCTGCACCCAGCAGGAAGGTCGTGGTCCTTTAATATGGTTTCCAAACCTTGTGGGAATAGAGAAACACACAGACAGTGGCCTGAGGAATATGCCTCCCTAGGAGGCACCACTACACTAGAAGTTGGTACTTGAGGTACCCACAGGTAGAAGTGTGGAGGCACACTAATGCGCTGAAGGATGACTCCTTAGTATTGGGCACAGGCAGAGGTGATGTGATGCACTGTTGCTTCAGAAGGAGACACTAAACTGTACACAGGCTGAGATGGTAAGATGCACTGTTGCTCCTAAAGGAGACATTCATTTGCACACAGGCTGAGGTGTGATGACACTCTGTTGTGCTAACAGTAGCGCAGAGTTTGCACACATGCTTGAGGTGTTTTAATGCACTGCTGCACTGAAGATAGCATGGAGTCGGCTTACTGGCAGAGATGGTAATTCTGAGTTGCACACAGGCTGAGATGGAATGATGCACTGTTGCACTAAAGATAGCACAAAGTAGCACTCTGGCAAAGATGGTCAAATGCACTAGAGAGAACACAGAGGAGATCTCAGTGAAACCTGGAATGAGGACTTAACTAGCATACACTAGAAAGGACAAACATTGTTCAGGAACCTCCCTGGGTCCTGGAGCCAATTATATACCCACTGGTAGCATCTGATAGGAGAGAAAGAAGGGAAAGGGGTTTCTCCGCACAGAAAATGCACTTAAGTGTTCATACAGGATATAATTAACCAAAATTGTAAAGAATGGTATAGAATATAATATCTCACCCATAATAACTCATATTGGTGGTGCTCCCCAGAGCCAGATTATACTTTAGATAAAAGGAAACAGAGAAAAGAAGGCTCTTTAGTGGGGCACTCTTATGTTTAAACAAAATGATAAAATATAACTTTTATTTCTTCACTTAAAAATAAAGTTCCTCATAGGTAACCGAAGGGGTAGGTTATAGTATAGGTAGGACTACTAACAATTAATGGACATATGACAATAACCCACAACACAGATATACATAAATGTGAAGAGACATATATGACAGAAATCTTAACCACTTGCGGGTGACCAAGCCTAACAGGTGAAACGCGCGTACCGACTTCCTGCAGTGGTGATTGATGGAGAGCCAACGGCGGGTGCACACGCTGATCTCCACTTCCTCTGGGTAATATGTATCTTCCCCGTGTGGTACTTCATATGTATTTATAAGCTGACATTACCTGAGTGAGCAATGATTCTGAGACTAGGAGCATCCTATTGATCTGTTTCTAAGTGAACAGTACTTTATATATGCATTAGTTGCTATGCTTTGTTAGGTATCAGCCACATTAATGTGAGGTCACTGATTATGTATATTTTTCACCCTGTATATCATTGCCCTACCAGACACTGGACTGGGCAAAGGTAAACTTTGTCATTAGGATTATTATAATATATGATAGAAATTTACCTTTAGGATGTACAGAGATTATAGTGCATGATATTCACCTATATTTCTATGGCCATATATGTACACATGTGTGACTCATGAACTATGCAATACTTTATCATTGATGCCTATGCATATATTTTTGATATTTCAACATAATAGATACAATATATCTATCACTGCTGTATCTTAGGAATATACATTGGGGTGCCAAAATATTTGTATATATCAGATCATATATATCAAGCTCACTCATAACAAGAGGTATACCCTGCATGAGAACTTCTGTTCTCAAATTATCTTGTAAAAGATATTCGCCAATTCTTTTTCTGAATATATTTGTGTTTTATGTATGTCATGATTATAATAATATATACCATCCAGGTGTATATGTTTGATGTTTGACATTTGATATTTGTATCTATGTTTGTTTTGAGTCTAGTATAATATCCTATGACCGACATAGATATATAGCATGTGATGAATACAATATTTCACTTCTGATGTTTATTTACATTTTTGTGTGATTTACCACATACATCTTGAAAATCTAACATTGTGGACATAGTACCCAGACCATGGTTATGTTAAGTGAAATGCATGAACAAAGTCACAGGCAAGAGTAATATAACTCCTTTTTAGAATAAGGAGATTTATCTTTCATGAGAACCTCCTGTTCTAAATTTATACTGGTAGAGATTTCTGTCATATATGTCTCTTCACATTTATGTATATCTGTGTTGTGGGTTATTGTCACATGTCCGTTAATTGTTAGTAGTTCTACCTATACTATAACCTACCCCTTCGGTTACCTTTGAGGAACTTTATTTTTAAGTGAAGAAATAAAAGTTATATTTTATCATTTTGTTTAAAGATAAGAGTGCCCCACTAAAGAGCCTTCTTTTCTCTGTTTCCTTTTATCTAAAGCATCTGATAGGAGAACAGCATCAGCTGACCGAAGCCATGCTACCATTGGTTGGAGATTCTGTCACAGGAGAAGGACTGTCATGGCGGTGCCCATGACAGAAACCATGATCCCCAAGACATAGGGCAGACTATGGCAGTCCATGAGCACCTAAGACAGAATACTCTGCATCACTCACCGCTGCACCAGACATATGACTGCACGAGAAGTCAGGGGAAGCTGGCACAGAGGTAAGAGATGGCCAATCCTAGGCTGAACCCTGACACTCTTGTTCATATATTTGAACTCCTTTGCTGACTAGTATATCTCTTTCTTGAAACATCAGATGATCTTTAAATGATTCTAAACCTTTTAAGGCAAACTCTAGATCTTTTTCAATGTCTGACACAAAATACTTCCTATGTTCTATTAAGATGTGCATACAGGATTGGAGTATTGAATTCCATTTCGTTATGAATTCCGAGCTCTCTGTAATTGAAGGGGCTTTTTGGATTCTAAGTCCTCTTGTTATCATGTTATTCTCTAAATATAATGACAAAGAAGTGTAGTCCCACCAGTGTCTGGATTTTTTTTAAGAAGATCTTCTATTTTGTTAAACTGTCTGAAAAACTCTTGATCATATGACAGTAGGATCTATCAGATTGGGTAGTTTGATGTTGTCTGGTTTCCTGTTGTTTCTATTGTTAAAGCAGTCAAATTGCATATTAAATGTTTAAGAGAGATCTATATGCTGTGGTAAATGTTATTAGTCCCACACAGCAGTGAACTGCATTAGTACTTTCCAAACACTATATTTAGGCCAAATCATGTCTGTACAATTTATTCTATGTATTTTAAAGTTAGACCTTTGAAATGTTTTCTATAACTATGATAAAAGACAATCATAAAAAGAAACAGGAACAGAAACATAATAACTATAATATTCAAAGCAGAAACAATGCTTCTTATTCATATAGCTTTTGCAAATATAAAGCATTCCAACAAAAACTCTCCCTTTCAACTTTTTGGCTGCAGTACAACTCACATCTGAAAACAGTCTTAATTAGGCAAATGACAGATGACCTCATAAAAAGACTGACTTCCATGGGAAGATATGCCCCACGAAGGTGTGTAATCACACAGATATGCGTTGAGCACATTACCAGCATGGATACTATCCATTACAGCATGAGGAGAGAATCAAAGCTGGCTAACACTCTCACACTGCAGAGCCATTCATCCGACTACTAACCTGTGTGATCTCCAACAGGAGATCTCACCACAGGACCAAGTTTTGTTTTTCAGTGCGGCAGTCTCCAAGCCTACAGTCCAGACCAATAAGCTTGCAGGGAAGCACACGGACAACATCAGAGCCGCCCAGTGCTTCTGAGGTTCCGAAACCATTTTCAATCACTGACCCTGTGCACCACTCAATGGTACATCCCGTTATGAGACCCAGCTAGTTCTCAGACATGGCGAACTCCAAGCCTTACACACAGCCCATGTCACCTGACAAACAATGGAACATGATACATTGTACCAGCACACCAGTTTGCCTGCCATCAATACATCTGCAGGTAACTACAGGACACGACAACAGGATTCTGTACAGGCGCTGCGGACATTTAACAAAATGGATGAGCTCATTCCAGTTTATTAAATTAATATAACATACTCATGCCAGCCAGATAAAAGAACCATCTAGTTGCTGTTCTGCTTTAATACCCTGCTATACAGAAAAATTGTTTTCACAAAAAACTAATTAAATTTACAACAACCAGTTCTGTTTATGTAAACAGCTAAAATCAATGGATCCATTTTCCTATCAGGAATGAACATTTATCATATTTTTTAAATTGCAAATCTTTTGAACAATTCAATTGTTGTATCATAGGTTTTTTTATGTATTTACACAACTAACAGTTATATTGTGAATGCTTTTTACATAGACTATAACCTTTCTAGCATCAAATTAAATTTGATGTATAAAAAACCTTTTAAGGAATATAGGGTATTGTTATTTGGTGGGTGGGATCCTTGTTACATATTTATGGTTTGGAAAAAAAACATTTCAAGGGGGACCACATTGCAAAAGAACATTTGAGAAGCTTGCTTCTATGGTATTGGCTTAAGGAACTACTCCAAATTTTCTCTTGTACATGAATATTCCATGAAGTTCCTGATACTGTATTAACCAAGTCCACATATAAACATCTAGCCTTATAAGGGGTTGTATGAGTAAGGCATAAAAGAGGAGCCAGAGTGTCTAATAAGAGAAGACCTGTTGATGAAAAATTTTAAAAGTAATGTCTATCTTTGTAAATACATATAAAAATGATGGTGTGCAATCCATACAGCATCTCTGTTGTAAATCTGAAAATAGGCACATGTGTCCACCAGGGTCAAACACTTTGGAAGCAGTGCAAAGCCCTTTTTTATGCCAAATCAATGATTTTGCAAAGGACAAGGAAGGAGGAAGAGATTCCTCCAAATGTGAAATATGGTGAATTAAGATGGGGTCTACATAATTACTTATATATTAAGACCCATAAATGATAGGTTTCCCATAACAAGAAATTATTTAGTCTGTTTTATATAAAGACATGCACTTGGAGAAAATGAAGCAAATAGGGCATTATCTAGTGAGATGTAGAATTTTCTTTTTTCAAAATAAATCACTATCACCATATGCAATAACCTCTCTTAAAAACTTATATAAATATTTTTTTTCTGTAACATTACATTTTGTTTCTGCAGATTTAACACTTATTCATTTGCACATTCTTTAACTCCTGCTACCTATTTCTATTGGTCAAATATATCAGTGCCTGTAAATCTTGTATTGTTATGGCATTCTCCATTGCGATGAATTGCCCTCAATTAATTTTTTTAAAATGGAGTCTTTCTTTAAACATTAGAGAATGTTAAAATGTACCTTTTTGTAAAAACAGAAGGTCTTTATAAGAAATTGATTGAGTGATAGGTCATGAAAGATCTTGTATTAAGCATTTAAAATAACAGTTATATCAACTGCATATGATCTCATGATAAGAAGAATAGCAAAATTTGTATACAAAAACAATGTTTTGGCAACTCAGTCATGTTTTACAAAAGCATCAAACCTTAAAAATATATATTTATAATTTACTGTAGTATGCTATCTAAATCTCATCAATCAAACTTGTCATTTAACAATGAAGTAAATTAATTCACGAGTGCATAAGTAATTATTTTGCTATTACACATTTTTCATAAGTTAAGTTTTATTTTAAAATCTCCTTTGAGAGACTTTTTTCTAAATACTATATATATATGTATATATATAATATATATGTATATATAATATATATATTTTTTTCTATAGCTCCAACCACAGAAAAATAGCCCAGTTCTATCTGGGTAGACCTTAGAAATGTACTGTTTCCATTTCCATCTCACCACTATAATAACACATTAATCCTTCACCTCTATACTAATGAATTACTGCTATAGTAAGACATTACCCTCCCTCACCTGTGTACTAACACATTCCACTCCCTCTCTTCTGTAGTAACACATTATCTATGCTCACCTCTGTAGTAATGCATTTCCCTCCCTCATCCATGTTGTAGCAAATCTGACATTCCCTCCCTCACTTGTGGAAAAATACAATCCCTCCATCACCCCTGTAGTAACAAATTACCCTCACTCACACCTGCAGTAACTTATTCCCCTCCATCACCCCTGTAGTAACACATTCCCCTTCCTTGCCTGTGTTGTAACACATTCCCTTCTTCAGCCTGTAGTAATCCATTTGTCATTCCCCATCCTCAGGTGAGTAGTAACACATTTCCCTCAGTCAGTCAGGACATTGCACAGGGTGAGGAAACATTTTAGCACTTTTCACCCTTTTAGGAGTCAAATTGTGAAAAATCCCTTCTTGGTGGGCATCTACATCATAGAAGGATATATTTCAAGTTTTTCATGTTTCTAGGACCAGGGTCTTGGGCTGGTCAGTCAGTCAGCCAGGACATTTGATGTTATATATACATATATATACAGTGTATACTCTATATATACTATATACAGCATATATACTGTATATACACACACAGGATATATGTTTAATGGCTAATATTCAATACAGGTAATCAAATAATTAAATTACTCAATATAGATCATTTTTTGATTATTGCCCATATTCGATTATTTTGGTAATACTGCAAATTACAGTATATTACATGCATTCATTTTCAAATATTTTGTACTGATTTCCCTGGATTGATTTTTGACATTTCTCTTTTATCTTATTGTCCCCAAAGAAATCACTTTTCCTTTATTCTCAAGGGAATAAATTTGTGTCATGTCTGAATTTCAGTTGATGAAAAGTGTACAAATAAAGTAATAATATGTGAAAAGAATTATATGTGTTCTTTAAAGAAATTTAGTCAGTACGGAAATAGACAATTTGCATTAGAAAACTTTGTAGTAACTTAATTTACAGAAATGTTTTGCCATTTTTGTAGACTGGCATGCAGTGCATCATTTTAAGGAAGGTTAAGATTTGCTGAAAGTGTATTATGAAGCTATTACACTTTTGAAAGCCATGCTGATACGAGAAAAAAATCTGTTAAATCCCAAGATGGGCCAATAGAGCAAGTAATGCATTTTTCAGCAGCAATTGTTTCTTTATAATATATTGATCTTCTGCCTCTTACCTAACACATTCCCTTATCTCGCAACACCACCACTAGTGATCAAAGCTATTAAGCAGATAGTACCTCAGTATTGTTTCAGTCAGCATCATTCAGTCCTATAAAATGGGAAGTGAAGTGTTAAGTGTATCAAAGGGAAAGATCTTCTGACTCTATACCAAGTTACTTGAAACATGCACCTATTGCATGTGTTTGTTTCATTGTATGCTTTCATTGATCTGTGCAATTATTGTGCATTGCATGTTTTTAAACCCTCTTATTTGTTTAGTGTACAGTATTACCAATGAATAAACAATACCTATTTAGGGATATTAGAAAAAATTAAACACAGTAGTAAAATATAGGGACAAGTAAAATAAATGAGCAGCCAGGTTTTCTTTACATTTTCTGAAGATATTTCTCTTAATTTTATGTTTTAAAATTTACAGACTTCATATTTTCACTGCAAATGAATGAGTGTAATCTGTATTGTAATTCTGAAATAACTTTTGGTTCATCCTCTTCTTGTTGTGCATTTACCTGTATGTTAATCTGTGAGTGCAAATGTTTGCAATGTGGTGCTTTATCAAAACATGCATACCATGTTATATGGGTGATATTGAGACTGAACATGTGAATTTGCTCTATAGCACATTGTAGACCTTCACTGGCAGCTTCGATTGGTTGGCGTACAATATGTGACATGTTGAGTTGTAATTAGAGATGACCAGGCTCTGTTTCCCTGAAAATGAACTCACCTGAATTTCAGCTATCTGACAGGATCCGAGTCCTGACTTGGCTCATCTCTGCCTAGTTCGGATCCCAAAACGATGCAAAATGTCAACTTCACGGCGTTGGATCTTGCATGTTTTGAATTGTATATAAAGTCCTTCCCTTGTGTTCAGGTGCCATTTGATGCAGGAGACCTGACGAAGAGAGTGTGGGCAAGCTGCAATTCCTTGCATTTTGTAAAAAATAAAAAGATAGTAGAAAAAAGTGTGGTTAGTTGTTACTTAGCAGCAGCAGCTAAATGCACACAGTGTATGTACCTAAATACAGTAAAAGCAGGGGCACTGTGTCTGTCATTCATTTATAAAACAAACGCCATTAGGGACTCAGGGAGCATTCTGTTCAAGCCAAGGCCACTGTGTGTAATTAAAAAACACCAATAGCATGGTGTCTTCTTTTTAAAGGGGCATTTAGGAGCAGTGTTTTGTGTGATCTTGTGGTCATTTGTTAAAAGAAAACTTGTGTGTGTTCACTGTTCAGGCAGGCCAGGCAGTGCTACTGTGTTAAACAAATAATGCTCAGTAGGTGTCATGGCACTGCAATAATATCAGTGCTGTCAGTCGCAGTGTGAAGTTGATGTGAATATCAGCGCTGTCAGTTGCAGTGTGGAGTTGTTGTTAATATCAGTGCTGTCTGTTGCAGTGTTAAGTTGTTGTTAATATCAGTGCTGTCAGTTGAAGAGTGAAGTTGTAATATCAGCGCTGTCAGTTGCAGTGTAAAGTTGTTAACATCAGCATTGTCAGTTGCAGCATGACGTTGTCATTAATATTTGCGCTGTCAGTTGCATTAAGTTGCCATTTATATCACTGCTGTCAGTTGCAGTGTGAAGTTTGTATTTTTTTGTTTTAAAATAAATGCTTGTATTTTTATAAAACTTTTTGTGTGTTCAAGCATGCCAGGCTGTGGTACTGTGTTAAAAAATAATGCTCATTAGTTGCCATTCCAGTGCATTAATATTATATTAGTGTTGCAAGTCGCAGTATGAAGTTGTTGTTAATATCAGCACTGTCAGTTGCAGTGTGAAGTTGTTGTTAATATCAGCACTGTCAGTTGCAGTGTGAAGTTATAATTTATTCTTGTTAAATAAAAAATGTATTTGTATTAGGGGTGAGCGGATTCGGTTCTACTCGGTTCCGTTCGGATTTAGAAACCGAATCTTATTGGGTATCAGCTGTCATGAGTTTTGGATAGCCAATAAGATTCGGTTTTTAAAACCGAATGGAACCGAGTAGAACCGAATCCGCTCACCCCTAATTTGTATGTATATATATATATATATATATGTATATATATATATATATATATAAGCTTGTGTGTGTTCAAGCAGGTCAGGCAGTGGTACTCTGTTAAACAATATTGCTCAGCAGGTGCCATGCCACTGCATCAATATTAGTGCTCAGAGTCACTGTGAGAAGTTGTCGTTAATATTAGCATTGTCAGTCGCAGTGTAAATTCATTTTTTTTTAAAGAAAAAAATATTTTTTTATAAAACTTTTCTGTGTTCAGGCAGGCCAGGCAGTGGTACTGTGTTAAACAATAATGCTCAGTAGGTGCAGTGCCACCACCTCAATATTATAAGCACTGTAAGTCCATATGGATCACGATCAGTTGATAGAAGAACAGGAGCAGCAAGTATTAGTGCTGCAGCTGCTGCCAGTCATGCTGATACTAGTACTTCAACATCTACTAAAGCCAGGGATCAAGGGCATAGATCATTTAAGACAGGGCACCTGAAAGCAAATCAATGTTAAAGAAAAAATCATGTCTAATAATAAAGAGAATTTCCTGTTGAAAAATAAAAAATTGCCAACAAGCCATACACCACATACAGTGGCAAGGAGAGGCGCAGGCCTTGGCCTTTATTTGTCAGTGGTGGTTCTGAAATTGCTGTCAGTCAGTCATCTTCTTCTATAACCACACATGATGACAAAACACCTTCTCACTCAGAGTTTAGAAAAGGTGTCAAAAATAAATCAGTGCAAAAAAACCCACTAAGGGATATTTACTAATGTTTGAGTTTTTAGAAGTGGAAATGTTGCCCAAAGCAATAAATCAGGTTCTAGCTATTATCTTCTAAAAGGTGCTAGATAAATGTTAAGTAGAATCTGATTGGTTGCTATTGGGAACATTTCTACTTCTAAAAACCCACAGTTCAGTAACTATACCCCTAAGGCTGAAAAACAAACTTTGTGTTCAGAAATATCACACATCCCAGTAGAGAGTCTAAGGGTGTCCACAAGTGCTATGTGTGAGTCTGAAAATTCTTAAACTGTATTCGTAGAGAAGAGAGAAGATTCCTTCCACCATTTTTGCACCCTATGCAAATATGAGGATGAACAGCACAAGTAAAATGGTGAAATAGAAAATAAGTATGCGACTGTGGAATTTAACAGGATTAGAGTGATATTTGTATATCTGGTACCGGCACTAATATGAATGTTGATGATGAGGATGTTGTTTGTGTAAGTCAGGCAACAGTGGAAGCAGTTCTTGTCTCTGATAAGAAGGCTATTGTCATGCCTAGGCATAAGACCAAAAAATCCACCTCATATGTGCAGAATTACTTTTACCCAAATCCTGACAACAAATGTCAAGCCATTTGTAGCATTTATAAAGCCAAAGTACAGTAAGTAGAAGCATGGACATTAACTATCTAGGGGCCCCTTTCCTGTTATGTAATTTGTAGTGTGTTCAGATAGATTACATCAATGCAATCTCCACCACCATATTCATCATTAATCTCCTCATTAATGATCAGAGGTACTGTAGTCCTCCTGCATCCAATTTGCTAAGACTAACTGACTCCTCCTCTATCCAGGATTCCTGAGAAAAATCCTTGAGCGCTAGGCCTGTTGTTGCTGCTGGGGGTGAATCTTCATCCCAGTAGGCAACCAAGAAGACTACTTTTAGTTTCAAACAACAATTGACTGTGAAACAATCTTTTGCAAGAGGAAGCAAGTATGAAAGCTGCCATCCAGTTGCACAGTGGATTTCTGAAACAATGACAACTATGCTAGTGTTAGATCTGCATGCAATATCTGCCATTAAAGCATCTGGTTTTAGACAGTTAATTGAGGTCCTCTGTCCCTGCTACCAAATTCCATCTTGGTTCCATTTTACTAGAAAAGCATTTTCCCACCTATACCAGGACATTTTAAAAAAATGAATTCTTGGCCTACAAAATGCCATTGTACCCACTATTAATCTAACCACATATATGTATACATGCAGTAGTAGTAGTCAAACTAAAGATTACATGACTATGAAAAGCACAATGGGTGGGTGTATTGCCTTCAGCAACAGCAGAAGCAGTAGCTGCAGCAGTTTGTAACACAAAACACCAGCTCATTCACAGGAAGGCCACTCTCTGTATTCCCGGCTTTACTAAGAGGCATTCCAGTGTCAACCTGTTAGAAAAGCCAAGGGATGTCATAGCAAAATGGCTTACCCCGCTAGGAATTTCTACAGGATTTCTACCTTCTGGTATTGTAACAAATATTGTGAAAACATTATAACTGGGTGTCTTTGAACATATCCCATGCTTTTCATACACAAACAATTTGGTGGTATCATTTTTTTTAAAATTGACAAGTATGTGCAGGAGATGCTGTCTGTGGTCCGAAAAATTTGCTAGACATATTCGGCATTCAGCAACAGCATGTAGAAGACTGCAGGGGCTGCAAGAATAGTTCAATTTACAATGCCACCAACTGAAGCAAGAGGTAGTGACCAGGTTGAATTCCACACTTTATATGCTTCTTACAAATGGAGGAACAACAACAAGCAATCAAAGCCTATACAACAAGCCATGACATAGAGAGAGGAGGAAGAATGTCCCTTAGTTGAGCACAGTGGAGAATACTTCTGTTTTATGCAAGGTACTGCAACCATTTGAAGTATTAACTTATGAAGTCAGTTCAGACACTGTCAGCATGAATAATGTGATTTCCTTAATTAGACTAATGGAAAAAGCAGCTTGAGAAACTAAAGCAGGAGATGAAAAAAGTGATTCTGCTAAGTATGTTGAACTTGTAGATTATTATTATTATTATTATTATTATTATTAACTAATAAGTGAACAAGAAACAAATAACTTACAGTACATTACAGTGCAGGACAAGGACATGGTTTATGCACATTGCTGCAATAGCGAATAAAACACTCACAATAAGCAGCAGGGAGCTAGCAGTCAAGTGTTAGGTGCCCTTGTGGGGAAAAAGGAGTAGAAGAAAGTGTTAGGAGAAGCACATGAGGGAAGAAGTCCCTGCTTATGAGAGCTTATATTCTAAAGGGGAAGGGTAGACAGACAGGTGTGACACAGAAAGGGTAGATAAGGAGGAAAGAGCTTAAAGTGAGATAGGATGAGAGCTGAAAGATGAACTTCTTTATTTGCCTCACCAGGATCAAAAAGGGTTGTCAACATCTTGAAATTAGATCATTACATTATTGCATCCATACTCGATATGAGGTCATATGCAATGTCTTTCTTTCCAACTGACACAGATCTTAAGAGATGCAAAGAGCTCCTTGTGAGCAATTTGGCAGCTCAAGTTGCACATGACACGACAACGTCTCCTCCTTCAAATTCTCCTGCAACTGCTGCTGCCTGGAAAAAAGTGAACTTAGCATAAAAGAGTGATACAAGATTTTGACATATACTCAGATCTGAAAGAATTGCCCAAAATAATTGACACCTCTACTGTGAATCAATCTGATATGGTAACCATCAATAGAATTGTGGAGGATTATTTTAATGACAGTGTACAAATGTGCATGGCAGATAGACCCTTTGACTATCGTGATGAATAAAATGCAATTTGCAATTTGAAGCCCCTTGTACCAACTTGCTATGCTTTACTTTAGCTGCCCACTCTACAGTGTGTACTCAGAGAGAGTCTTTAGCACAGCCAGGAACCATGTGAGCAATCGGAAAACTTCCTCAGAATACAGAAAATATATCGCTCATAAAAATAAACTACAGACTCCTTGAGAAAGACCTTTCCTGCCATTTATGTCGAAGTAAAGATACTTCTGTAATGGTGGATTCCAGCAGGAATTAGTTAATATTGTGTGGTAGGGATTATGATAATGATGTTAACACTGATGAGGGTGAGGATGATTATGACATCATCTTCCCACTGTAGAAAATAGATAATTAACAAAACAACTCTGTTTGCTGCCTTAAGCCCATTGGTATCTTGTTTTGTGGGGGCCAAAATGAAGCACTTCAGCCACAATAATGGCAGTCCTGGTCACTGAAGTACTTGGTTTGTTAAACTGTGCATGGGATGGTGGGAGGGCCCAAGGGCAATTCCATCTTATACCACTTTTCTTTTCTGCCACTGCTGTGTGGCAATGTTTCATTGATGTGCTATATTCTGTTAAACTGCAGTGTTTATGCTGCTGCTCTGTCACTTAGGTTAGCCAGTCAGCTTGCTGCAGCCTTTAGTAACTATTGGTGAAAACAATATTGTGAGTTTGTGGTGGTCAAATTACTGAAAATAATAATATTGAAGTTAATAATACTGTATGATCTAAAACAGGCCACAATTACAAGAGTTTAGCTGATTTTAGCTGATTTCAGCAAAAAAATACAGATCCAAAACCAAAACATGGTAATATAGTTTTGTTGTTTAAATTAGTAATGTCCCTAAATGTGCATGTCACAGCATGTCAAAGCCTGGCTCTTTCTTACTGGGTCCGCCGGTACTTCTGACCCCTCAGGGAACTCCTAAAGGAATGCACACTGCTTAATTTGAAATGTAAAGGGCCAGGAGTGCCAAAGCATGATGTCATTGTTTGCTCCAAATTTGAATCTACTCCCTATATAAGGAAGTCTTTGGGAACTATTCAATGACAGTGTATAAGGATCAATAACTGACCTCCAGCATCTGTTCAGCTTGAGCTTCTTGTGTACTTACCTTGTTCTAAGCCAGTCCATCTAATGAGCTTCTTCACCTGCTCTATAAGTAGTGCCCAAAGTGACATCCTGGTTCTGACAGTGGCTTTTCTCTGTTAAGCCCATCCCCTTTTACCGCATTGCCAGGGTCTGACCGATTTCTGATAACCACTTTTCAGTACACCTCACAGCACCAAGTTTACTGCCTGCCTTCAGTTCCTCTAGTGTCCACTAGCCTCATGCTCAAGTTTGGGCTTATTGGACACAATGAAGCACAAACTTCCTTGTAGGGGCCGCTTGTGAAAACCATCAATACTTTAGACTCTACACTTCTGCTCTGTGTTTACACAGATACAACAAGTACAGTCAACATCCATATAATCCCAACTAAATTTGAGACAGTACATTATCAGTCTGTGTGTTTATTTTGAATTTTTTTGATGGTTATATATAGAGATGAGCAGGTCCGGTTCTTAGAGAACCAGACCCACCCAAATTTCACGATCTGGGCCAGGATAATTTTTTCCTGCTTCGGGTTTGGGTTTTCCTGCTTGACTCAGATCCCAAAACCAGGAAAATGTCATCATCCTACTGTCAGATTCTCAGATTGTATATAAATCCCTCCCCACAGTGATTGGTGCCCTTTGCTTGTTGAGTCCCAGGTTGTCAGGGCTGTGCTTCATCTGTGTTATCCAATACAGGGGTTTGCAGGGGTGTACTGTGCTTTATTGTCCAATCCAGGCAGGGTTTGATGTGCTCTGTCCAGAGGGCTGTGTTGCCCATAAAGGGGTTTACTTTGCAGTGCTGGGCTGTGTTGTCAATCCAGGCAGGGTGTGCTATGCTCTCTCCAGGGGACTGTGTTATTTTTATTTATCATTGCTTTGCTAGTCAAGTGGTGCGCTGTGTATTCATAAAAAATATTTTGATACTGTAAGTCTAAACACAGTGAAATATTCAACATGTATTGTGATACTGTAAGTGGCAGTGCAGTGTAATTTTCAATGCGTATTGTGACATTGTAAGTGGAAATGCAGTGTAATGTTCAACATGTATTGTGACAATGTAAGTGGCAGTGCCAAGCAATATTCAACACGTATTGTGACAGCACAAGGTATTCATAAAAATTATTTTGACACTGTAAGTAGAAACGCAACATGTATTGTGACACTGTAAGTGGTAGCGCTGTGTATTCATAAAAAATATTTTGACACTGTAAGTGGAAACGCAATATAATATTCAACATCAGTGTCCCAATCGGCACCTTTAATAACCCATACTTTGGTAAGTAATGTTTGTAGAAACCCACAATTGGTAATATTCCTTCTGGAACTGGTTAGTATCCCTAAAGCAGAATAACAAAGTAGTTATGACAGGAAACAATTATTAAGTTAGTATTGTCCAGAAAGCAAATTGTGTATCATGCAGTACATGCTTCTCTAGAGCAGCAGTTTTATTGTAGTTTATACTGTCACCCAGTAGATTAGCACCCTTGGTTTTATTTTCTAATATTCAACATGTATTTTGACATTGTAAGTAGTAGTGCAGTGTATTCATAAAAAAATATTGTGATGCTGTAGGTCATTGATACCACAGTATATTTAAAATTAGTACAAATTGACGTGTGTGCTATACCACACTTCATTCGTGTTTGCTGATATGGAGAATGATCATTTGAGCGGAGAGCAGGATCCACATACTAGTGCTGGAGATGCTGCCAGTGCCACCAGTCATGATGAAACTAATGCATCTACTTAATCTACTAAAGACGATGCCAAAGGGCATACAGGGCTTAAGTCAAGGCATCTAAAATCAAAGAACCAATCTTTTACACTGGTAAAGAAAAAAAAATCAAATGGAAAGTCAGCTGCTGAAAGACAAAATTGGCAACATGCTTTTCACCACACGATGTGACAAGGAATGGTTAAGACCTTGGTCTTTATTTATGACTGGTGGTTCTGCCTCTTATGACAATGCAAGCCCTCCTTCCTGTAGAAGTTTCAAAAGATGAAAATCCTTAAGGCACAAAGAACAACTGTGTGCTCAGAAATGTCACAAATATCTGAGGAGAGTATAAGTGTGTCGGCGGGTGTCATGTGTGAGCCTGGCATTTCCAAAACTGTTCTCGAAGAGGAGCCTCCTTCCACCACTTGTGCGTTCTCTGCAAATGTGGGGATGAGCAGCACAAGTCAACATGCTGACATAGAAATTGAGGATGCTTCTGTGGAAGTACACCAGGATGGGGAGGATATTTATGTAGCTGATGCGAATAAGGATGTTGATGATGAGGATGTTGTTGATGAGGATTTTGTTTGCGTAAATCAAGCCCCAGAGGAAACAGTTGTTGCCCATAATAAGGGAAAGCCCATTATCATGCCTGGACATAAAGCAAAAAAATCCACCTCTTATGTGTGGAATAATTTTTACCCAAATCCGAACAACAATTGTCAAGCCATCTGTCCACTTAACCAGAGATATGTGGACAAGTGGAACAGGGCAAATGCAAGATTAAATGACTGTAGCAGTCCACTGGGTGTGGATATTGCCTTTAGCAACACCAACAGCAGCAGCAGCTTCTAAGAAAAAGCAGCTCATTTAGAGGCAGGCTACTCTGTTTATCACCGGTTTCACTAAAAGGCATACTGCTGAGAATCTCCTAGAAAATCTTAGGAAAGTCATTGCAAAATGGCTTACACTGCTTGGATTTTCCTTGGGATTTGGGATTTCTGACAATGCCACCAATATTGTGAGAGCATTACAGCTGGCTGAATTCCAACACATCCCATGTTTTGCTCACACTATTAACTTGGTGGCACAACATTTTTTTTAAATGACAGGGCCGTGCAGGAGATGCTCTCTGTGGCCAGCAAAATTTCTGGGCATTTTTACCATTCAGCAGGTGCATGTTGAAGATTGTAGCACCTGCAAGAAATGTTGAATTTGCACTGTCACAAGCATAAGCAAGAGGTAGTTACGAAGTGGAACTCCACCCTTTTTAAGCTTCAGTGAATGGAGGAACAGCAAAAAGCTATCCAAAGCTACACAATGAAGTATTACATAGGAAGAGGAGAGATAAAGTACCTTGCTTAAGCTCAGTGGAAAAGAATAATAATAATAATAATAATAATAATAATAATAATAATAATACATTAATTTTATTTATATAGCACTTTTCTCCTAAAGTACACAAAGTGCTTTACATTTGCTTTTACAGTATAAAACACAAAATAATCTTAAACAAGGGACTTTAGTGAAATGCTTGATTGAAGAGGTAAGTCTTGATTCTATTTTTGAAGGATTCTAAAGTGGAGGCCTCTCGGACTGTGCAGGGAAGTGAGTTACATAAGGCCGGAGCCACAAAACTGAAAGCTCGACCACCAGATGAATTCCGATAGATTTTAGGTACTGTTAATAGTTCTTCAATGGATCGCAGTAATCAATTAGGACAGAAAGGAATCAAAAGCTGCTTTAGGTACCTTGGGCCATGGTCATGTAGGGCTTTGTAAATTAGTAAGACAATCATGAAAGCAATTAGCCATCTTACAGACAGCCAGTGAAAGGTGTTATGGGTGTTATGTGGCTGGAACGGGGCTGGTTGGTTAATAGCCTGGCAGCTGCATTGTGTACCATCTGCAAGCAGTGCAATTCTTTTGCTGGGAGACCAAGGTAGAGGGCATTTTAGTAGTCTAGGCATGATGATATAAATGCATGTATGACTTTAGGCAGATCTTCTGAGGGAATTGAGTTCTTGATTCTGGCTAGATGAAAGAATGAGGGTTTGATTGTGGCTGATACCTGATGTTTAAGTATGAAGCCACTATCCAGGACAACACCAAGACTCCACACATATTCATTGTTTTGTAATTCTATACCCCCAAGCATTAGAATAATTGGTTGGCTATGCTATAGTCTTGTCCTGTGACTTATCATAAGGACCTCTGTTTTATTAGGGGTTACTCACAGCCAAATGGCACACATCCACTCCTGAATCTCAACTAGGCAGCCCTGTAGGGTTGTTATGGGGTCACTTGTACTTGGAGCAAAGGACAGGTACAGTTATGTATCATCTGCATAGCAGTGGTAGATCACACCATGATGCCTGATTATTTCACCCAATGGTAGCATGTATACTGCAAAAAGCATGGAAGATAGTATAGAACCCTGTGGGACACTGCATGGAATTGGCACTGGTGATGAAGAGTTTACTGCAGAAGAAACTCTCTGTGACCTGCCAGTCAGTATTGATTTGAACTGGCTAAGGACCATGCCATCCAGTCCACTGAAATTTTTCAGGTGCTCAATTAGAATCCCATTGTCAATAGTATTAAATGCTGCTGAGAGATCCAGACGGATTGAACAATCACCTCTGTCTCTTGCCATCAGAAGATCATTAAGCACACATACCAGAGCTTTTCAGAGCTATGTATTCTCCTGAATCCTGACTGGAATGGATCATAAATGTCATGGTGGGTTTCCAGTTGCATTGCCAACACTTTCTAAATGACCTTTCCTAGAAAAGGAAAGTCTGATACTGGTCTATAGTTGGTCATGCAGTCAGGTCTAAATGATGTTTATTTAAGAAGTGGTCTAACAATTGCTTCCTTTAGTGGTTCTGGAAAAATTCCTGATTGCAAAGAGAATTTAACTATTATTGCAATTACAGGGCAAATCATGTCCATACACCCTATGAGAAACTTGGTTGAGGCAAGGTCCAGATCATAGGTGGTAGGTCACAACATTCTGATAATTTTAGCAATGTCTTTTACATCCATTATGTCAAAGCTGTTCCAGGGAGACAGGTGGCTTACCTTGGCAGGCTTGGTAGTTTGGCACTTCTTTGATGGAACTGTGGGGATTTCAGCCCGGATGGAGGATACTTTATCTGCAAATAATTTTGCAAACTCATTGCATCTTGACTGAGAGAGTTTCATCAAGCTGCAGACATGCTGGTTTGCAAACCATCTCCACTGTATGGAAAAGCTGAGCTGGCCTATTGTTTGCTGCCTTGATCTCTTTTGAAAGGAACTTTGTTTTCTTGTGGGTGATTGTTGATTGATATTTTTCCATATGTTTGATTAATGTTAACTTATCCTCTACCAGGTTCATCTTCCTCCATCATCTTTCAAGTCTATGTATTCTTTTCTTGAGTTCACTAACACTATTGTCAAACCAAGGAGCTTGATGGTGGGGTTGTATCTGCACACGGGCGATAATATCCATTGCAGCTGTCACATCCTTGTTATATTAATGGACTAGGGAAAAAGGATCTTCACAGGCCCCCATTACCACAGAATGATCCAGTTTTGCTGCAAGAGTATGGAAGGTCATGCCCCTCCTTGGATGACACCTTGTCAACTCCATTGGTAAAGTTGCGACATAGAAACTAATTGAGTGGTGGTCTGACCACATGACTGGGTTTATAATTAGGTCACAGACTTCTAATCCCAACTGGAAGGCAAGATCAAGAGTGTGACCACTTATATGAGTAGCCAAATGAATGACTTTTGTGAAGCCCAGAGCTTTCATTGTGCACAGGAGGTCTTGGCTAAGGTGTGAGAGCTCATCATCAACCCAATGCATTGAAATCCCCAAGGATCAGCCATCTTTGATGCTTCAGAACTAGTCCAGCAACAATATCTGCAAATTATTGTAGAAATATCTTTCCATCTCCAGGTGGGTGGTAAATGAGAAGTACTTTGAATCCTAATTCTGTAGAACTCCAAACAGCAATGCAGTCAAATGAGTGAGTCACTTCCATAGGGTGCACCCTTCGTTTAATTTTTTTTTAAAGCAGATGGCCACTCCCCCTCCCCTGCATTTAAGTGTTGGGTTGTGAATGACATAGTAATATGTTGGAACTGCAGCTTCCAAGATAGGTGCTGCATTTTTGTCTAGCCAAGTCTCTATAATACAGGCAAGATCTGAAGATTCAATAAGGTCAGCTATTGTAGCAGTCTTGTTTCTTAAAGATTTGGAATCACAAAGGATTGACCTGATTGGGCATACCAGAGGGCCTGTAGTTTCCTTTATATTGAGTGTAGGCGCTATGGGGATGTCATTCACAGAGGGAGAGTTTACAGATCTGTTCTTCCAAGCACAGGGCCATTTGTTAGGTACCACTTCTATTTGTCTCCTATATGAAACTGGTGAACCTGAAGGAAAGGAACTTAGGTGGTTACAGTGGATAAGAGATTTTCGGCCTCACTTCCCATGACTGCCCTGTTGAGAATTTTTGAAAATGCCAAGGGATTTAAGAATGGAAGTCTGTGTTGGATCAATAGGAACTGCTGCTCGTGGTGGGTAGAGTGAAATCATAAAGATAGTGGTGCAATAATTCATTGGGTCATTGATGAGAGAGCATGAATTGCATTTGATGATGAGAGAAGATCAAGCAGTTCCATGTTATGCAGAGTACTGAAATCCTTCGAAGTAGCCACCTGTGAAGTGAGTTCAGACACTGCCAACTTGAGTCAGGTAATTCCCCTCATTAGGCTGTTGGAAAAGCTATTTGAGAAACTGAAGGAGGAACTGAAACAAAGTGATTCCGCTAAGCATGTCGGACTTGTAGTTCAAGTCCTTTATTCACTTTGCCATGATCCTAGGGCTGTCAGGATCTTCCAATCAGAGCAATACATTTTGGCGACCATGCTCGATCCTAGGTTTAAGTCATGCATCATGTCTTTCTTCCCAATGGACACAGATCTGAAGAGATGCAAAGAGCTGTAGGTAAGCAAATTGTCATCACAAGAGGCACATGATGCAGCAATGGCTCCTCCTTCAGTTTCTCCAGCAAGTGCGGCTGCTAGACAAAAACTAAAATTTCCCAAACACCCACTGGTGATGCAGATGAGTCAAGTTTTGACATCTGGTCTGGTCTAGAAGAATTGCCTACAATCAATGAGACCTCTATCCTGACTCCATCTGATAGGGTAACCATTCAAAGAATGGTTGAGGACTATTTTAATAATAGCATCCAAATAAACATGTTAGACAGTACACTTGACTACTGGCTGGAAAAAAGGCAATTATTTAGGCCCTTGCATAACTTGGCTTTGCTTTACTTGAGCTGCCCACTCTCCTGTGTACTCAGCAAAATTTTTTTTGCACAGCCGGGAACCTTGACAGCAATCAGCGTAGGAGGCTTCTTCTTCAAAATGTGGAAAAGACGATGTTCATCAAATTTAACTATAAATTCCAAGAGGAAGACCTTACCACAAATTACAGAAGCACCTAAGGCTGTAATGGTGGATTACAGTGGGGACAAATTAATATTGTGTGAAGATGATGTACACACTGATGAGGGTGAGGAATCAGATGATGATGGCAACAACATCTTGACACTGTAAAGCCAGTTTGTGCATGGGTAGATCATTGCCAGCAATGTCAGCTGCTCATTGGTAGCTTGTTTTCTATGGGCCCAAACAAACCAATCAATTCAGCCACAATTGGCAGTCCCTGTCACTGTAGTGATTGGTTTGTTAAACTGTGGATGTCCTATATACAACATAAGGGTGGGTGGAAGGGCCCAAGGATATTTCCATCTTGCACCTCTTTTCTTTGCATTATGTGCTGTTTGGGGCATTGCTACCTGACATTTTTATTTTTATAGTTTATGAAAAAGTCATCCTGTCTAACACTTATGTATTGCAAATGTTTAATAGATGTCCTATATTTTTTAAACTGCCATGCTTTTGTGCCACTGCTCTGACGCTTACTTTTTATTTTATCATTTCATACTGTATTTATTTCAACTAAAATCACAAATAGGTATACTTGCAAAATACTCTTATGCCATTTTTTAACCTTGATTTGTAGATACCAACATGGTGGGTTTGGTTTTCCTTGATCATAACAGCCAGTTTGGGGCAGATGTAACTCAAACACCAAATGGAAAGGCTATTTTGTGATGGTATCTGGAGATGTTCTCTCTCCTCCCCTCCCAGCCTTCCTATCCATAATCCTAGAAACACAATTATAAGAGATGTTTAGTACCAGACTTTAAAAATCCCTCTTCCCCCTTCCTGTTCAGAGCTTCTGTTTTGTGTGCTTCCACAGACAATGTCTCCTGTATGCCCCTTTCATTTTTTTAAAAAACATTTTTTCAATAAAATGCTGTACCACCCCAAGAGCTCAAAAGGGGCAAGGACTGATGTGAATGAGTCAAATGTTCTTTGAAAATGACTCTCCACCACCCTCCCTTATAAATTTGTTTTGGAATCCAAAACTTAAATTAAATTTACTTTCAATCAATCCTTCCTTTCCCTGTCTTCAACTACACACCTACTCCATCTCCCTTAGGCCTCTTGATTAATGAAAACATATGTTTCCTTATGAGCCATGTTGGAAATTGAACTGCCACGTGTTTGGGCCACTTAGCTTAGTCAGCCAGCTAGCTTGGTGCAAATTATGGGCCTAAACTGGATAAAAACAATATTGTGAGCTGCGAATAGAGAACCAAATAGAAATTTATGTTATTGAGGTTAATAATACTGTTTGAACAAAAACAGGCCCAAATTATGTGACTTTAGTTATTTTTATGATTTTTTTGAAACAATACACATCCAAAACCAAAACCAATTCATGCAAGGGCAATTTTGCCAAACCAAAACATGAAGGAGATACAGATCAAAAAACAAAACACATGGGTCAGCGCACATCCATCATTTTATAGAATGAAGTTATTTAACAATATTTTATATGCAGGTTTGTCAATTTATGTTTTCTTCAAGTAATTATGTTACTTAATTAAACAGGTGGGATATATAAAATTATGTAATGCTTTATTGGCCTGAGTAAAATAAACAACATGACTTGGGCTCTTCAATTTGCAACTTATTTAGATTTGCTGTTCTGTTGAATAACAATATAACAATAACAAAGACCTTATAATCGTGAGTACAGGGACACATGTAATTATGAGTCTTTCCTCTGCAAAGATACCATTATATGTGTTCACAGCAGTGTGATTAGTATTAGAGAGGTATGCCACCATTACTACATCAATTTGTTAAGGATACTTTTATAGTAGACACACCCTATCATATTAAGTGAGTTGGGGTATGCATCTCCTATATCTTGTGTTGTCCTATCTCGGTGTGTAACGTCTCACCCTGAAAATCACAAAGGTGTAATTTCCATCACCGAAGGTTGAAAATACTACATATTGTTGGATCCCTCTATTTTTCTTTTATGTACTATAATGGTGAAATATTGATGAGAGGGAATCTCTTCAAGAGAGGAGAAAAAGTGGATATTCTGGATGAATATTTTCAATGTATGAATCATTGTATTCTACACTATGCCTATATCGAATATCCATTCTTGGTGACATTTGTAGTTCCACCATTCTTCAAAACACACACTTTCCTCCTCACTGGGATGGTTGCTGCTTTGATGTACACTATTTTTTGTGTTGTTTTGTGCTGAAATTTTCTATTGCTGAATTAAGCCTGAATGTCTTTAACTGGCTGATTCCCAGACCTCTGTTTTTTTCTGTAGATCTGTCAATTGTGTTTTATTTATATGTTTTCTGCTTTATTTTTACCTGAGCAGGACCTCTGCTCTCTGGGAGAGAATATAATAAACTTTCTGGTGCTTTTAACTTCTCGGAAAGTTATAGTGAGTATCTGGTGATGGAGTAAAAGTTGTGTGATATAATAGACAGCAATTTAGAAGGTATCTATTTAAATCGATGGTGACTTCCATCAACTGGTTGCTTTCTGAAACTCATACAAATCTTGCCAATCAAAAGTTTTTATTACGTAGGGCTTTTTAAATATAAATCCAAAGTAAATATGGTATGGGAGAAGTTTGACATCATTAGCCCTATAGGCCTTGTTTGCACTTTGATTGGTTTGGGAAGGAGATAGGTGTAGGTGGTTAGAAGAAATATAAAGTTTGTGAATTTGGTGATGTGATTGTGATTACTACTTGATTTGTCTTTGCACATTTGTCTATAATGCCCTATGCAATGTTACTCATTAATAGGCATCTGGAGGCTACAGATTTCACTAGGAAAGGCTCTATAACAAGGAAACTGCAGGTCCCTAGCATGCAGTAAGCAGAAACAAGGATATAATGAAAAAGGATAGGAGCTCAAAATGGCAACAAAGAATGGAAAGAGGAGTCTGGAGCAGTCCCTGGGTAGGGGTTTAAATGACACCTCCTAGGGAGATCTCCATACAATAGGGGAGAAAAGAGGGTCTCCCACAGATAGTCATCCAGAGCAAGCTGGTGTGCCCAGTGAGACGAGATACAGAGGGCGATATTGCAGCTTTATGGGGAGCCAGAGGAGAGATCCCAGACAGCATTGGGGCTGAATGCTGGAAGTCAAGGGTGTATCTATAATAGGTGCAGGGTGTGCGGTACACATGGGTGCTGTCACGGTATGGCGTGGGCTTGGACCCGGAGTGGAGTCAGATGCGTAATGGAGGCTTGTTTGTTGATACTGAAAGGCAGCTGGTCTTAATGGAGTATGACTTATGAGGTGAGAGGGTGCATGGAGGGCGAGGTGCTGCTGAAGGGATGTGGACTATACTCAGCGACCAGGGTCGGTTGGTCCACAGCGGGTAGCAGGTAGTGGGTACAGGTGGCAAGCTGGTACACAGAGCAGGCGAGGTACAGAGCTATGAGGTGGTAACATTGAGACACTCTACAACTGCAGGAAGTATGGAGCAAGGGAGCACAGGAACTACCTCACAGCTATGCTGTGATAAACGTTGCACTGGCAACTAAAGGACCTCTTGACAGCCCTTTAGTACCCTCAGGTAGTGCAGGATTGGCTGTAAAACACTCCCAGGAGAGCTGTGACCTGATTGGCTCCCACCAGACACTTGACCAAAATCCAATATGGCCGAACCCAGTAGTCTCCAGCGCGATAGCGCTGTCAGTTTCACCTGCTCTCACCTCCCTCCAGATGAGCCCCCTTAGACTGTGGGGACCCCCTGTGCCCAGCACCACTCTCCAGGACCCTGCTCCACCTCCAGAGGGACTGCGCCAGAGAGACTGGCGAGGTAAGAGTCACGATCCTGGCAGTCTGACAGCCCGAATCATGACAGTACCCCCCCTTTATGAGTGGCCTCCAGACACTTCTTTGGTTTTTCAGTATTCTTCATATGGAACTGCCATATTAATCAAGGAGCATGGACATCCTCTGCGAGCATGGACATCGTTCTTCTGGCCCATAACCTTTCCAATCCAACAGGTACTGAAGTTGACCATAGCGAAAACGGGAGTCCAAAATCTGCTTGACTTCAAATTCTACACCTCGCTCAGTGCAGACTTTAGGAGAGCGTGGAAGAAATTTCCAGAAATTGTTTAGGACAAGAGGTTTCAACAAGGAAATGTGGAAGGAATTTGGTACTCTGAGGTAGGGTGGAGCTTTAGTTTGTAGGCCACTGGGTTAATCACTTGAGTGATAGGGAATGGACCAATGAAGCAAGGGGCAAACTTCATAGATGGGACCTTGAGGCGAAGATTATGGGTAGAAAGCCAGACAAGGTCACCCTCCTTTAGGCTGGGCACCGCTCTTCTTTTCCTATCGGCTCCAACTTTGTAATGGTCTGAGGTTTTTTGTAGAGCGGAATGCACTTGAGACCATATTTGCAAAAAATTCTGTAGTGTAGAGGTCACTGCTGGTACATCAAACACTGGCAGTTCTTTAAATTCTGGTACTCTGGGATGCAGGCCAAAAACTGTGAAGAATGGACTATGACTTGTGGATGAATGGTACGAACTATTGTGAGCAAACTCTGCCCAGGGTAGAGTGTCCGTCCAGTTATCTTGAGATGAGGACATATGGATCCATAGAAAAGTCTCCAGGTCCTGACTGACCCTCTCCATGGAACCCTTGGACTGGGGATGATAGGCCATGGAAAATTTTAATTTAACTTGAAAGATGGAACAGAGGGCCCTCCAGAATTTTGCCACGAACTGTACGTCGTGATCTGAGACAATCTCAGTCGGAAAACCATGTAGTCGGAAGATGTTGACAACAAATAATTGAGCTAGCTCTGGAGCAGAAGGCAGTTTCTTCAGAGGAATATAGTGTACAATTTTAGAGAACCGGTGTTGGTGAACCCGTTGGATATAGGTAAGTCGGTTACAAAGTCCATGGATAGGTGTGTCCAAGGGAGGAGAAAAAGTGGATATTCTGGATGAATATTTTCAATGTATGAATCATTGTATTCTACACTATGCCTATAGCGAATATCCATTCTTGGTGACATTTGTAGTTCCACCATTCTTCAAAACACACACTTTCCTCCTCACTGGGATGGTTGCTGCTTTGATGTACACTATTTTTTGTGTTGTTTTGTGCTGAAATTTTCTATTGCTGAATTAAGCCTGAATGTCTTTAACTGGCTGATTCCCAGACCTCTGTTTTTTTCTGTAGATCTGTCAATTGTGTTTTATTTATATGTTTTCTGCTTTATTTTTACCTGACCTCTGCTCTCTGGGAGAGAATATAATAAACTTTCTGGTGCTTTTAACTTCACGGAAAGTTATAGTGAGTACCTGGTGTGTCCAATGGCGAAGTGGTACAGACAGAGGCAAAAGGGTACCGGCTGAAGCCTGCCTGGATATTTTATGTTGAGCACACTGTGGGCATGAGGAACCATACTCCGTTATTTTAGACTTAATGGGCGGGCCACCAATATGACTGTTGTTGGAATTCCAGGGTTTTACGGATACCTGTATGTGCGGAAAAGCGAGAGGCATGAGCCCAATTCAATAGTTGTTTGCGTAGATCCAGGGTTACAAAGGTTCTCCCAGGAGGGGGTTGGATGCAGGTAGTGGCGAATACTTTGAATTCCAGAACTGGAGTTTCTTTAATATGTTCAGTAGATGTTTCAGAGGAGAAGGAATGGGAGAGAGCATCCGCCTTTTGGTTGAGTGAACCAGGACGATGAGTCAAAGTAAAATTGAAATGGGAAAAGAAAATTGCCCAGCGAGCCAGACGATGACTAAGGCACTGGATGTTTTTTATATACAGTAGGTTTCGATGATCCGTATAAACGGTGATGGGGAACGTGGCCCCTTCGAGGAGATATCACCATTCCTCAAAGGCCAATTTAATTGCCAACAATTCTTGCTCCCCAATGGGGTAATTTCTCTCGGCTAGAGAAAATTTCTTCGAGAAAAATCCACAAGGATGGAATTTGTTATCCTCGAATTTCTGTGAGAGTACCGCACCCACAGCTTCGGAGAACGCATCTACTTCTAGAAAGAGCGGGCTGTTAATGTCTGGTTGTCTCAGCACCGGAGCCGAAATAAAGGCTTGCTTCAGGACTTGAAAGGCGGTTTCAGCCTCCGGAGGCCATCACGATGGAGTCGTCCCTTTTCGAGTTAATGAGGAAATGGGTGCTGTAAGGGTGGAAAATCACTTGATGAATTTTTGGTAGTAATTTGTGAACCCCAGGAATCTTTGTACCGCCTTCAGCGAATTGGGGTGAGACCAGTCCAGAATAGCCTGTACTTTCTTAGGATCCATCTCAAGGCCAGAACTCGAGACAATGTAACCAAGGACTGGAATGGTCTGTACCTCAAACAAGCATTTCTCTGCCTTACAGTACAGATGATTCTTGCGTAGATGAGTCAGGACCTTCTTGACTCGAGCCCGGTGTTTGTCAATATTAGTGGAGACTATTAGGATGTCATCTAAATATATTACCACGGAGACATAAAGTAAGTCCCAAAAAATCTCAATCACAAAGTTTTGGAAAACTGCAGGGACGTTGCAGAGACCAAAGGGCATCACCAAATATTCGAAATGACTGTCTCAAGTATTAAATGCGCTTTTCCATTCGTCTCCAGCCCGGATCCTGATGAGGTTATAGGCCCCTTGTGTATCTAATTTGGTGAACATCATGGCACCCTTTACACGATCAAACAATTCTGAGATGAGGGGTATCGGATAACGATTTTTGATAGTTATATCGTTTAGGCCCCGATAATCGATGCAGGGATGCAGACCTCCATCTTTTTTGGACACGAAGAAGAACCCTGCACCAGCCGGTGAGGAGGATGGTCGAATTATTCCTTTTTGAAGATTTTCCTGAATGTAGGCCGACATGGCTTCAGACTCAGGTAAGGACAGCGGATATGTACGACCACGAGGAGGATCCTTGCCAGGAACCAAATTGATAGGATGGTCCCACTCCTGATGTGGAGGCAGAGTATTGGCATCTGTTTTAGAAAAGACGTCACTGAAAGAGAGGTACTGGGGAGGTATTTGCGTAGTTGCTGCAGATACAGAGCTTATTGACTGGTTTAATTTGAGGGAGGCAGGACACATGACACGCTTCTCCCCAGGATAGGATTTGCATGGTACCCCAGTCTATGTTGGGAGAATGCTTGCACAGCCAGGGATATCTGAGGATGACTCCATGAGAGGCTTTAGGTATAACTGAAAGCTGGATTGTGCACCCACACGGACCTGCACAGGCTGAGTATGAAGGGACACAGTCCCATTGGTAATTTGGGTACCATCCATGGCAGATAGGGTAAGTGTATATTCGAGGGAGAAGACTGGAATTCGGAGTCTCTGGACGAGTTCAGCTGTGATGAAGTTCTCGGCAGCCCCTGAATCAAGGAGAAAGAGAACAATTTTAGGACCGAGCATTAACTCCAAGGTAATGGACAAGGCAGACTCAGCTTTAAGTGGAGACGAAGACATAACTCCCAACCTGGTGTCTCCATAACCAGTTAGGAGCGGGAGTTTCCCGGGTAGGACAGGCAGCGACCAGATGACCGGTCTCTCTGCAGTACATACACAAATGTTCTCGTCGACACCTCTGTCGCTCCTCAACAGAGAGATGAGCTCGATTAATCTGTATCGGTTCATTGCTAGTTGGCTCAGGCAGAAGGGCGACGGGAGCAGTAGTCGGCCGGAACTTAAAACGATCTTCCCTATTCTTTTCACTCTGACGCTCCCTATAGCATAAGTCCACTTTATTGCAGAGAGAACTGAGGTGATTTAAGGTAGTAGGAAGGTCCCGTGTGGCAAGGTCATCCTTAATGCAATCCGACAACCCACTCCAGAAGGCAGATATTAGGGCCTCCTTGTTCTATTTTAGCTCAGATGCCAACGTCTGGAACTGGATGATGTACTGGCTAACTGGGTGATTCCCTTGACAAAGGCGCAGGATCTCGGCTGTTGTTGACATAGTTCTTCCTTGTTAGTCAAAAATCCTTTGAAAAGCTGAAAGGAATTCAAAATAATTATCCAACAGAGGATCGGCCCTTTCCCAAAGGGATGAAACCCAATCTAGAGTCGAGCCAGACAATAGGGACACGATATAGGCCACCTTGCATTTTGGAGATGGGAAGTTCATAGGCAGTAGCGTGAAATGCACATCGCATTGGTTCAGGAACCCACAGCAAAATTTAGGAGTCCCATCGAATTTATTAGGCATTGGGAGGTGCATATGGGGTGGTGCGGGTGGTGCAGGAAATGCAGGGACCGCTGGCTGGTTTATTGCGACAGGCATATTCACTGTGACCAGAGAGGCCTGCAAGGTATCCTGACGAGCAGACATCTCCTGTAGAAATTGGGCCATTTGCCGCTGTGAAGACTCCAGACCCTCCAAGCGGCTGGCGATGCTTTGGAGCAGGTCAGCCCTCGGATCCTGTCCACTAGCGAAATCCATTGGGCCAGTGCAAACTGTCACGGTATGGTGTGGGCTTGGACCTGGAGTGGAGTCGGATGCGGAATGGAGGCTTGTTTGTTGATACTGAAAGGCAGCTGGTCTTAATGGAGTATGACTCATGAGGTGAGTGGGTACACGGAGGGCGAGGTGTAGCTGAAGGGATGCGGACTATACTCAGCGACCGGGGTCGGTTGGTCCACAGCGGGTAGCGGGTACACGTGGCAAGCTGGTACACAGAGCAGACGAGGGACAGAGCTATGAGGTGGTAACATTGAGACACTCTGGAACTGCAGCAAGAACGGAGCAAGGGAGGACAGGAACTACCTCACAGCTATGCTGTGATAAACGTTGCACTGGCAACTAAAGGACCTCTTGACAGCCCTTTAGTACCCTCAGGTAGTGCTGGATTGGCTGCAAAACACTCCCAGGACATCTGTGACCTGATTGGTTCCCACCAGACACCTGACAAAAATCCAACATGGCCGCGCACAGTAGTCTCCAGTGCGATAGTGCTGTCAGTTTCACATGCTCACACCTCCTTCCAGATGAGCCCCCTTAGTCTGTGTAGACCCCCTGTGCCCAGCGCCGCACTCCAGGACCAGGCTCCACCACAGGAGGGACCGTGCGAGAGCGCCCGGTAAGGTAAGAGTCACGATCCTGGCAGCCTGACAGCCCGAATCGTGACAGGTGCCTGGATCCATGTTTTCTAATACCACTCCAAAGTCCCATGTTGGGAGTCGCAGCCTTGCAGAAAATGCCTGGAAAATTGCCACTGCAGCCATTTTCCCAGCGATTTGCACATACACAGTGGGGAAATTGGCAGAAAATGGCTGCGCCATTTTTCCAGTGACCTGCACATGTACAGTAAACTCTGTGCACAGACTAGTGCCCAGAGCCTACTTCTGCGGTCAGTCCATTAAAAGCCTCCGGGGAGAGAGGAGGGGGTCCTGGATGGGGAATGCACACGGACCCCATCCTGTGGAAGTGGATGAAGCACAAACACTGGGTGCATTCCAATCTAAAGCACTGGAAGAAAGAGAACTATTGGTTAAAGATGCATGAGCAGGAGCTTCAGCAGAAATCACAGGAGTGAATTCATCAGTTTGTATTGCAGGCAGCACAGATTAGTACACTGATCCCACTTGCTCTCTTTATGCTGTTGGACTGCTATTCTGTAATTAGGGCAAATATTTAGTACTAGATGGAGATATAGAGATAGGTTTAGCTCAAATGCCAGATGGCTACACATCATTTAGAATGAACTGGAAGTCAGGAGATTGCTGCATGTTTGTTTATGGAATTTGTGGAACTCCCCCAAAGGGAATCAGTATGAAATACCGCCATCCCTCTGGCCGGCAGTTCGAATCCTGGGTGCGGTAGGCTGACAGAAGCAGAGATCCTGGCAGCGGAAGCCCAACAGTGCTGGAAATCCCGATCGTAAATAAAAACTAACCTAACCCCCTAACCCTCCTTAGGGGTGCCTAACCCTAACTTCCCCCTCAAGTGCCTAAACCTAATCCCCCCTGTAAGTGCCTAACCCTAACCCCTCCTTCCCCACTGCCTAAATCTAAGTCCCACGGGGGGGTGCCTAACCCTAAGTCCCCCCCGGGGGTGCCTAACCCTAAACCTCCCTCCCCGTAGTCTAACCCTAACCCTCCCGAGAGGGTGCCTAACCCTAAATCCCCCCCGGGTGCCCTAAACCTAACCCTCTCCCCCGCTGCTGTCCACTCGCAGCGCCTGGCATCCCTTCGATCGGGATGCCGGGCGCCTCTCTCCCGGCAGCGGGAAAATGACATGCATCTAGATATAGATGCCTGTCATTTAACCCTCACCGGGATAAAGCAGTTGGGAAGCCGGCTGTTGGGATTAAGACAGGCGGTTTCCCGATTGCATCCCACCCCCACCCCAAAGTCAGTGAATAAGCTGTAGTTATTGCAAGTGCAGACTGTTCCCTGTACTAAAGCAAACAAGTGCTCAACCTTGTTTAAGAATCAGGATTCTGATAATTTTTAGCATTACCTGGCTCTGTTATGGAAAATCCAAGTTTCCCATACCAGGAATTAATAGGTCAAAAAAGCTCCAACTAGAGTCAGACCAGCTACACTGTTATATATGCACAGACTGCATCAGTATTATTCTGTGTTAATGTGTGCAGAAACCAGAAAAGGGCATGCCACTTTGGCATTTCCCCCTCTACTGGGTCATGGAGTACCCCATCCCCCTCTCACTGGGACATAGACTTTTCACCTGGGCAGCCAGGTGAGTCCCCAAATCTCCCCCTGGTGTTTGTGATCCCTGATATTGACCCCAGAAAACTCAGCAGTGAGATTTGGGTGAAGGTACTGAAATAATTTACAAAACATATCAATATATTCACACCATTTCCATGAAGACACTGGTTAAAAAAGATGTTACATGTGTAACTAGTTATTTTTTGTTTTGCCTCATACTTTTTTTGTCCTCATCTTCTGTGTCCATTTGTCCTGATTTATTTATGTGTGAATTCTTTGTGCCAGTGTCTGTTATACTGATTTTATTTTTTTCAGAGTTAATTGTTGTTTGTTTTTGTGTGTACAATTGCGAGTGGGAGGAGAGTGGAGGCAAAGTTTAGTGAGGAGGAAGAGAAGGTTAGAGGACCAGAAGAGAGGACATGATGAGTGTGGGGGAGTGTGGAGAAAGGAGGCAGAGGGTTATCGCACAATGTCATATTTCATTTTGAGAGGGACAGTGCCCTGATGTTCCAGTCAATTACTGTATCCTGGGCACTCTGACATACAGGGCCGGCACTTCCACTAGGCAAGCTTCCTAGGGGCGCCAACCACTAGAGGGTGCTTATGAGTCTGCCCAACCCTCTGACCCAGTGATCGCACCCCCTTTTGCTGGGTGCCCACTGAGATTGTGTTACCAGCGGGTGCCCGGCTCCTTCTCTTCTCTCCTGCCCACCCCCCCTTCCCCTTGGCGCAGCAGCAGCCGGAGGACGGAACTCAATCCTGAGCTCCAGCTTCCAGGTCCCACAGTGCTCTATGGGAGTGACATCATGACATTACTCCCATAGTTCCGAGGAGCGGGCGTTGGGGACGGATGGCAGCAGGCACTAGAGCGGGGTTTAAGGTAAGTATTGTTTTTTTTGTGTGTGTGTGTATGTGTGTGCATGGGGGGGGCTTACTAATGGTGGTACTACAGGGGGCATTACAGGGGCCTTACAACTGGGGGCACTACAGGGGCATTACAGGGGCCTTACTACTGGGGGCAGTGCTGGGGGCTCTACAGGGGCCTAACTACTGGGGGCACTCCAGGGCCTTACTATTGGGGGCACTACAGAGGCATTACTACTGGCGGCACTACAGGGGCCTTACTACAGGGAGCATAAAATGGGGCACTACATGGGCCTTACTATTGGGGGCACTACATGGGCCTTATTACTGGGGGCACTACAGGGGCCCTGCTACTGGGGGCACTACAGGGGCCTTACTACTGGGGGCACTACAGGGGCCTTACTACTGGGGGCATCATATAGGGGCACTACAGTGGCATTACTACTTGAAGCATCATATGGGTGCACTGCAGGGGCATTACTACTGGGGCACTGCAGGGAGCATTACAACTGTGGGCACTACAGGGGCCCTTACTACTGGGGACACTGCAGGGGGCATTAATACTGGGGGCACTATTACAGGGGACATTAATTTTAGGGGCATTGTTACCAGGAGCATTACTACAGGGGGCATTATTACTACTGGGGGCGCTGCATAAGGGGCACCATTACAGTGGGCATTGCATAAGGGGCACCATTACAGTGGGCATTTAGTGTTTTGGGGGAACTACTACTGTGGGCATTGTGTAAGACCTAAGTTAGGGGGGGCTTATAAATGTAAAAAGTTCTAGTTACGCCCCTGATACTGTGTATATATATATATATATATATATATATATATATATATATATATTGTGTGTGTGTGTATATATATATATATATATATATAGTGTGTGTATATATATATATATATATATATATATATAGTGTGTGTATATATATATATATATATATATATATATATATATATACTTCTGCCTCCACCCCCCTCTTCGTACTCATTTAGCCCCTCAGGTGAAATGAGTGGCGGATAAGTTTTGTGTTTTATATATACAGTATATATATATAAATATATATATATATATATATTTATACATATATTTATTTTATTTTTTTTACACAAAACTTATCCGCCACTCCACCTGTGCAAAGTAATTTTCACCTGAGGGGCTAAATGAGTACAAGGGGGGCACATGTAGTAGTTTTGCCTGGGGTGCCTAGAAGTCTAGCACAGGCCCTGCTGGCATACAGAAACAAAAACAGGTGTAGCAATCTGTGTGTGACTCTGTCAACTCAGTTGGGTACTGTTCAGAAATGTCACAAGCAGACTGAAAGAAAAACTGGCAGAGGAGCACAGAACAGCAGCAAGGACTGCCAGAGGCCCACCATTGAGATTGGATTTAAGTTCAAATAAGGAGGAGATGTGCCAGGTCTTACCACCTGAGATCCTAACAATCCTACCAGGCATTCATGTTGAAGATATTGATGTGCCACTCTCTCAATCACAGCTTGGTGAGTAGCAAACATTTAAAAATATATATATATTTGAAAAGGAAATCTATTAAGGCATAACTGTGTATTTCGTGAAAAAAAATACAAAATATAAATCCTAGAACTCATTTTTTTTTAAACAAGCATAATTCCTACTATGTTATTTGATCCCCCATAATTCCATGGGGAAAATCCTGTAGCAGCAATACAGACTACTTCTGATGAGCTGCAGATGCAAAATGAGCTAATATCCTGTAAGTCAGTCTACTTAATAGATGTTCAATCAATCAGGATCAGGAATAGTCTCTTATCTCAAACAGATGAGAAACTGTTCCTGATTGGATTGCTCCATCGGAGCTCATTGGGAGCAGTCTGTATCATGTACAGTATATATATTTTTTTACAGGCAATGTATTATGGCAGATAAAGAAAAGTAATTATAAATACCAACAGAAAAAATAGGAACACCACAATATATGCAAAAAATACTGTTGGTACTGTACAATAATTATGTTATTTGTAATAAGGGGACATTCATATGTTAAATTATATACAGTATGTGGACATTATTTATTTAAAAAAATAGTGTTCCCATATATTTTAAAAAAGGTAAGTACTTTTTTAAAATATATGAGAACACTATTATTAATGCAAAACTACTATGACATTATTTATTTTTTTCTGGTATCCACCAGTCATGGGTACCAGGATGGCACAATCCTACTTTGCATTGGATCTGGAAGTTCTAGGTGATAATGGGCCATCTATAGGATTGGAACTGATGTTGAATATCATTGATTGTTACAGCCTCAGACTGGGCCACCAGGGATTTGGGGAAATCACCGGAGGGTCCCGGTGTTTCAATTCCATGCCCTCTTTTGGGAGAGGGTGGGGCCTAGCACAGGATGTTGAGTTGACTGACCCAGAGGCTGATAGCTCCCCCCACTCCACTTGCCTATCTCAGTAAGCTGTGGGGCTTTCCACACTGCTCAAAGTTGTTTACCTGTAAAAAACAAAAATAGGAATCTATAGCCATTGGCGCTGAAAAATGGAACATTAGAAAATCTTGATTAAATGGTATCAGTGTTTCCACGCAGCTGTATATGGTTGCAAGCCAGAACAAAACACAAAAAGAAAATGAAACAACAGCGCTGTGTGACACTTGAAGCTAAAAGCAATTATAAAAATAAGTAAAACTCAATTGTGTGGTAACTATACCAGATGTAAGAATTGAAAAATAAAAAATTTAAAATATATAGTATAAATACTGTATGAATGAACTGTAAGTAATAAAGAAATACAAATGTAATAATATAGAACTGACATCATTGGCCAATGTAACAATTATGAATACACATATAAAATATGTCTAACAACACATGACATAAAAAAAAGCCAATACAACACTGTGACAAGTTGAAGAGTAATATATAGGTCTGGATCACCACAATAGTCTTTATAGCAGCTAAGATTTCAGATGCAGAATGTTTGGGCATGGACGGTTATAATCCCATAAATATGAACATGGAGCCTATGATCAGCTTAAAATTCCACAAACAAAAGTATGGTGACTTTCAAGAAATGTCTTATCCGGACATGTGATATAACAAATTAAAACAGTAACCCTCAAACTGAATCCTGCTAAACACTGGTAGCTACTGTCCAGAAATGAAATAAAGGAAATCAGATAGTTGACCACCATCAGTTTCAGTACAAGTTTTGTGGAAGTAATGTCTTGCAATGAGTTCAATGTTTCCTCACTCACCAGCACACCTCATGCTGTCTTATCACAAAATCTGTGGTTCATACCTCGTAATTGAGACACCAGCGTGACAGTCTGCAGGCTCCGTCTATCTTGCAGCAAATAAACACACACATTGCTGTGCTGTGATGTGGTATATGGTGCACTATCGATCAGCCGCCAGATGGTGTCTTCTGTGCTGCAGCCTGTGCTAGTTTCGGCAATGGACTGGCAGGTTGCGGTGTTCTGTATAACAGGCAAAAAGCACTACCCACACAGTACTGTAGCAGGTACCGCAAAGAACCGACTATCAGAAGGTATCTGCGATACTGCGGTCTGCAGGGTCTTGCAGCAGCGTGCTGACAGATTAATGTGTCTCCGCTAGAAAGGCTCTGTTCAACTTTCCTTCATGAAAGGCCACTTGTGCAGTTGGTTAGATGGCAGTCTAAATCCCACCCGCTGTGTGTGCCTTTATGGAGGTATGTGTCAGAGAACCCGGACTTGCAGTGGTGATCAGAAAAGACACTAGTCTAGATCCCTGATATGTGTTTCTTCCCAATTGGGATTTCCTCTGAGGAACATATATATGTACATTATACTATTTATATGTATGTGTGTATGTACAGTATGTGTACAGTATGTGTATACGATGTATATGTATACTAGTTATAAGGGCACAGTCGTGCCCTTATATTTAAGCTGCATCTAAAAAACTGCAATTCCCCAATAGAGAATTCCGGAGGGGGGGGGGCAGGGTATTTAAGGGGCTACACCTCAAAAGCTATAGGAGGTACCGAGCTGAAATTTAGCATAGCGGGGTAGAACTGTTGCTCGGTGCTGCATGCCAAATTTCAGGGCATAAACATAAAAAATTAGGATTTGGGAGCAATCTAAAGTTTCAACTGTCACTTTTTTCTGACATTCTGAATTAGGATCATTTTTCTGCTGTTATCTTTGGGGGATTTTTGGGAAGGCAAAACTCAGGGTAGGGGGTGAATTTAGACTTGGGGTTTGTTTTATTAGGTAGCTATTGTGCCAGGCTACATGCTTTTGTTGTTCAGGTGAATTAGAAAGTTACAGTTTTTAAACTATTACTTCAGAATTGCCTCATTAAAGAGATAGGAAGATTCAACTTGCTGCGCATGCTCAGTAGGTGGCAGGGCAGGTGCAGGCAGTGTGCAGCAGCAGCGATGATTTCAGTTCCTGGAATCAGCTTTGACATCAGTGGAGGGAGGAGCTCTGCACAGAGGAGCCAGGTCCGACTCCAGAAGCAAGGCTGGCTCGAAGGTAGGTGTGTTAGAGGGGGGCAAAGTGCAGCTGCAGACAGGATCAATCACCCGGCACCTGAATGTATAGACAGCACCTAGCAGCATATATGGAGGAGAGCCTGTGGATATCGCAGTAAGCTCTACAATAATAGCACTCCCCCAGGTCTGTATCCTCTATTCAGCCTAATGTGAGAGCGGAGTTCCCAGGCAGCATCATACCTTCACAGCAGCTCCCCCCCCCCCTTCCCCCTGCACACATACTGATGGCCCGAACCTTGTCCTTCCTCCGCACGGGCTGTAGAAAACCAACCCCTCTGTTATTAGTTCAGCGATTGCTGAGGCAGAGATGGAGACCTCTCTCTGCACTCAGGTTACTGATCCCTCCCCTCTACACATCCTCATGCAGCAGGGCAGCTTAGTCTCCACTGTGCTCAGAGCAGCCCGACAGTCAGTGAGTTAACTCCTTATAAACCTTGTTATCTAGTATGATTGCTTATGAATATATCTATAAGGGTACAAGGGGACCCTTCCAGTACATCACTAGCCCTGCCATTATTACAAATAAAGGAACTTTTTATTTCATATTTGCAATGTTGTTTTTTTCTTCACAAACTCTATCTCATTTGTATTTACATGCACACATATATATAAAAATATGTATATTTGTATATGTGTGTATCTGTGTATGTACAGTATATGTATATATTCATGTGTGTATGTATGTATGTATCTATATATATATATATATATATATATATATATTAAAAAAGTGCAAATGGCCTAAGACCGATTGCTTTGTTCTGAGTTTGAGGATTCAGAAACCTGCCCCTTAATTATTGTGCATTTGCCCCGCTCCCTCCACCTGAGTATACCTGCCTGTTTGCTCTGTGGACACGGGGTCTAATTCAGCAAGGATTGCAATTACTAAGTTGAACGCAGGCTATAGATATATAATATATGCACAGGCAGCTTTTCAATTGTGATCCTTACAGATATGGTAATGCACAGGAGGCATCACGCATCCTGCTGCATTACTTATCCAAGCTGTGTTGTCCAATGCAGCATTAGATACTCTGCAGAACTTCAGCTGGCTAAGGTGACCCATGGGGTCACGCAAGCCAGCCATCGCAGATGAGAGGAAGAGGACAGGAAATCTCCATCAGCTGACGGAGATCCTGGTCTCTCCATTTCCGCCCAATGGTGACGACACACCTCCATTTCTGGAAACAGAAGCCCATCGCCGTCCACAAATGGCAGCAGACTGTCAATCAATGACAGTCTGCTGTCAGTGTGCGTGCGGGATCGCAGACCCATTTTGCACATGCGCAGAATGGGTCAGACACCTGCGCAGATTCCGATCATCGGGAATCTGCTTTCAGCAGTGCATTAGCGTGCATTGCTAAATAAGGCCCACAAGCCATGTCTGCAAACACCAGCACTTCAGGGGACAGAAGTGTTCTGGGTGAGTTTCCTGATGTGGGTCTCGAGAGGAGCTGGAGGGGGGTTAAATAATAATAGCAACTTTCAACTGGATGTCTTGTGTCCATTAGGCTGGACCACTGCTCTGCACAACTTATTCTCTTGTGTGGGTGTTATAGTATATATTTACTGCTGTTAAACAAAACAGTTGTTTAACAGCAGTAAATATATACTACAGTATATATTTTGTTTAACAGCAGTAAATATATACTATAACAGGAGAGATGAGCTTTAGGGAAATATTTATCAATTATCGGGTTTTAGACCCAATAATTGTAATTTCCTATCGCTGCTATTTGTAGCAATAAGAAATGATAAATAGGGCTCTATTTATTATCATTATTTTTACTAAAATAAAGTGAAAAAGGGTGTTTTCATACACTTTTCACATTATTTTAGTGTTACCTATAGTTATTACAGGGCAATTGGAGTAGAATTCGTAAAATTCTACTCCAACCCCTAAGTATCACTTATTTTTAGTAATCAGATCGCATTTCCCATAATTGTAATGGGAAATGTGATCTGCCTGGTAGTTACTAAAAGTAAATAGTGAAAAAAATACTTAGGGAGGCCCTGTGATAATAATGCCTTCTGGAGTTGGCATTATCCACGGTCTCCCCTGGTTACCGGGCTCCTACTCTGCTGTAATGGGCAGAGCAGAGCCCGGAGCCGGTCCCAGTGATCAGCTGTGTGGTCTAAACAGACCGCAATCTGATCTCTGCTAAAAAAAAAAAAAAAAAAAGTAAAAAAAAAATGTACTTACCTGACTCCAGGGACCGGTGATCGGTGTTCCAGTGATGTTCTCCCTCTGGTCAGCTGGTCTCCCATAGTGCACTGTGGCTCACTCATCAGATGACCGTGTCCCAGTGCAGTATGGGATGTCAGCTGACCGCAGGCATGGAAGACGTCACCGGAGCACCGATGACTGCAGGTAAGTGCTATTGAGGGAGTGGGGGTCGCGGGGGGGGGGGGGTCCGTGATTGTGGGGGCAGGGCTTAGCGCCGCGGGGCGGTAGCAGTGACGGTGGGTCGACGCATGCGCCTGCACTTTGTCACAGTATTTTTTTGCGAAAATACCGTGATTAGTATGCAGAAGGGATTCGCAGGGAAAGAGCTTTATCACAAGCTCTGTCCCTGCAAGGGATTTGTAGTAAATCCCTGTGATATTGCCTGAATTTCACAATGCGAATTCAGTCGATAATATCACACTACAACCTGCATTACAAATGCGGATTGTAGTAAATTGAGTTTTGATACATTTAGGAGGTACTATTGGCTCTGACACAGGTAGAGGGGCAGGTACACATCCCTGCGATGTGTTTGGACTGAAGTACTGCATCAGCAATCTCTTGGCTAATCTATCTGTAGATGGCGTAAACTGCCGGGGCCAAGCTCGGTAAAGCTGACAGCTATACAGTCCCTATAGATACCCATGGGGGGCTGCAGCTGCTGCCGGAAATGGAGGGGCCGACCATGGCAGATATGCTGCAGTCCTACCATAGTACATTGGATTGATACTTAATATTTGTGGATACTCCCCAAAAACTGGTGTTTTCAGGGGATATCTTGCAAATATAGTTTGATAAATAGGCCCCTTATATCCATGTCAGTACGGACAGCACAATGCTTGTGCACATGAATTTACTATTTTTGCATTTGTAGTAGATTCAAATATGTACTATGGGCCTGAATCACTACCGATCGCAGCTGCTAATAAGCAATGCAACTGGGCGATTGTTGCAATCTGTGCATGCGTATAAGTCGCAGTGCGCATGCGCAAACTAGTCACTGCAAGCGGGACTGCGATCGCAGTTACTATGCAGACTTAACGGAGAGTAATTGACAGGAAGTGTCGTTTGTGGGTAGTGACGGAGGGGATCGGCTTAATGCAGGCGTGCCAGTGCGTTTGAACGTCGTTGCATGGGCATGCATAAATTATCCACTGCGATGCCATACGCAGCTCGATCACTGATAGCATGTGTGAGGATTATTAATTTCTGAGTAAGGTCTGACCTTGTATAATTGTGCGTATGGCTCCGATGTTACTCGATGTTACCGGTTATTTTGCAGTCTATCTAACAAATACAGATGTGTGAGTAAGCGGAATGGGCATCTTTATGTTTTGCTATGATTGAATAGCAATCACAGGCTTGGCAATCATTAGCATATCTTCACAGTGAGACGGCATGTGTAATCGGAGCTGCAATCGCAGTTGTGTTCCTTAATGAATCAGACCCTCTATCCACTTTGACTGCAGGAGGTTCCATTGAGCATGGTGGGATGAGGGACTGTATTTGTGCTGTGTTGAAAGCAGGATCTGAATTGTAGGAATCAGTACTATATGCAGTATGCATTGTTACAGAGGGGGCATATTAACCGGGGCATTACTGTGGGGACACATTAAATGGGCATTACTGTGAGGCATTATAATATTTATATATTATAATAAGAACTGTTCATCTCTGCACTCACATCCTCATCAAGTGAAAATAGTATACGGGGGTTCTCCTCCTCAGGTCAAAAGGCCAGTTCAATAATATATACAAATACCACACACAAAAAAGAACGTGGAATGAGGGCACTCACCAAAAAATAGAAGATCAGCTTATTTTTAATCAGAGCATCAAATTAGTAGTTCATAGGTGCTACAAAATACCGACGTTTTGGTCCAGACAAGGGCCATTCTCAAGGTGCAGCAATCCAAAAATTACCAATACATCCTGGGTCTACTGAAGTCACAGACTAACTAAGCACATCAGATAGTACATAGTGCAGTCTCCCAGGGCCCTTTTATATAGCCAACACACTCATACCTGGTAGGCAATCAGTAATCAAGCAAATAAGTAACCAGCCACTTACCAGCATGTTAATTATCAAAACAACAGCCAAGACAATGAAGTACGGTGGGCGTAAGGAACCAATCAGGTTATCCACCGTCCATCCAGCACAGTGTCAACCCTCCGGCGCAACACGCTGACGCACCGTCGCTGGCGCGCTCAGCGTGACACGCTCCAAATGTCCAGCAGTGACGCGCGCTACACCATGTGGTTTGCACACAGCTGCGTGCACACGCCGGATGCGTAACCAAGGCAACAGGGATATTAGGCTTCAAGGTGATAGGCTGGTAGGTGCTAGGGCTGATGAATCATAAATAAACACAAAATATAGAGCATACAAACAGGGACCCTGAGATATACTGCAAGGAAGAATAATGTACATTAGTGTATAAACAATATGTAGTGACCAAAGTCACTAGGCAGCCAGTCATGAAAATAACGCTACGCAAGAATAGCAGCAGAAATATAAACATATCACAATGGAAAATACACTAAAAAAAAGAAGAAAGAAAGAGAACACTAAACAATAAATGTGTACGATAATGCAGAATAAACAAACCAATATGCAAAATATTGAGAAAACAATCAGAGAAAACAATTTTAAGGTAAAAACACAGACAGATGGTTGATCTCATTTAAACCCCTTGGTGCCACAATATCGAGCTTACTAATCCAAAAACTTTCCCTTTGGTGGAGCCGTTTAATACGGTCACCACCCCTAACCAATGGTGGACCCCAATCAATGAGGCGACACCGTAACATCGATATCTGGTGATCAAAAAGAAGAAAATGTCGGGCCACAGGTTTATCAGTGCTGCGTGTTTGTAATGCAGCCCTGATAGAAGATCGATGATTGGCCATTCATTCCCTGAATGGTCTAGGGGTCAGGCCTACATAATAGAGACTACAGGGACATGTTACAACATAAATAACAAACTCCATTTGGCAATGTAACCTATAGTTGATCCTAAGTTGTTTCCCGGTGTGCGGATGTGGGAAAGTAGGACCCACAAGTAAACTCCTGCAGGTGATACAACTCCCACAGCTCACACACCCAGGTTTTTGTTTCAACAGCCAATCCGTCCCCCGAGATTTCATAGGGGATAGCGTTGGTCTCATAAGTAACTGGTTCAAATTGGCATTCCTCCTATAGGCAAGCATCGGAGGTGGTACATTCTTCATCTTAAGGTCGGGATCTGATGTTAATATTGGCCATCGATGATGTAATGCTTTACGAACGATTTGTGATCTGCTACTAAATTTGGTAGAAAAAATCATTCTTTAATTATGTCCAGTATCAACAGGGTTAGTTAACTGTCTGGACGAATGCATTTCTCTTTCTTTTAGAAGATTATGCTGAATGAGATGTTCATCATAGCCCCTTGCACAAAACCGGTCACTCATTTCAGATAGCTGACTATCGAGAACGTCTGCATCGATAGTATTACGTAGTACACGTAAAAACTGAGCTCTAGGTAGGCTATTAATAACCGTGGGAGGGTGAAAACTGCGAGCATGCAAGAGGGTATTGCGATCAGTTGGTTTTCTGTATAGCATATACTCAAGAGATTCTCCTTTCTTGGTAACTGTGACATCAAGAAAATTAATCCTTACTGTATCGATGGTGCTGGTGAATTTAACTGGTTGTGGTAGATCATTAAGCCATTGTATCATCCCATTAAAGGATTCTATGCTCCCGTTCCAGAGAATAAAGATGTCATCAATAAAACGTTTGAAAAAAATGATGTTAGATCCAAATTTCGGTAAAATAAATTAAGTCTCAAACACAGCCATGAACAAATTGGCGTATGCGGGTGCCAAATTAAACCCCATAGATGTTCCTGATCGCTGAAGATAATAGTCGCCATCGTACATAAAAAAATTATATTCCAACATGAACTGGGTTAGTTGAAGAATAAATTCTGTAGGTATTGTAGCGTGTGGGTTTATGGTGAGTGCCTCACGTAATATTTATAGACCACTAGTGTGCGGTATAATGGTATATAATGACATTACATCCAGCGTAGCAAGCAGAGTGTCTTCACTTAGTGGATCCAGTTGTTGTAAAAGGGTGAAAAAAATGCTGTGTATCTCTAATGAAGCTGGAAATCTGGAGTACTAATGGCTGTAGAATTTTGTCAATGAAGATCGCAATAGGCTGTAGTAATGAGCCTTTGGCGGAGATAATTGGTCTCCCTGGTGGTCTAGTTAGGGTCTTATGAATCTTTGGTAAAAGATATATAATTGGACAAATGGGGAAGTCCACCGTAAGGTACTGAAATGTTTTATCACTAAGCCAACCGTTAGTGAGACCCAATCTAAGCGTTTGATCAATCATACGTTTAAACTCAAGAGTGGGATTAGACATTAATTTTTCATAAGTTGTGATGTCACTTAATTGCCTCAGCATCTCATTATTATAATCGATCCAGTTCATGACGACCACAGCCCCACCCTTATTGGCATTACGGATGACAATCTCTTGGTTATCACGTAATTTCTTGAGTGTGGCCCTCTCTAGTTTAGACAAGGAGCAAGGAGGCGATAAAAAATAAACGCGGTGTTTAATTTATCTACTTATCAACTAGATCAAGCTGAGACTTCACTGTTGTCCAAGGGCTTGTCATTTGTTCCTTTTTCCAACTTTAATGCACAAGATTGGAATATTGATATGTATAAATTTGGATGAAAATTAAGATTGCATGAACATTATCTCGATTCGTCCTCAACCGTTAAATCAGATGAGTTGAAGAAACCCTCTACATTTGATCCTATCTCCACGAATGCCAGTATAAAGACTTTCCTTAGAATGACCTCCTGTGATGTGTCCTCATACTCCACTAGGAAGAAATTTGATAACTTGTCTAAACTAGAGAGGGCCGCACTCAAGAAATTACGTGATAACCAAGAGATTATCATCCGTAATGCCAATAAGGGTGGGGCTGTGGTCATCATGGACTGGATCGATTATAATAATGAGATGCTGAGGCAATTAAGTGATGTCACAACTTATGAAAAATGAATGTCTAATCCCACTCTTGAGTTTAAACGTATGATTGATCAAACGCTTAGATTGGGTCTCACTAACGGTTGGCTTAGTGATAAAACATTTCAGTACCTTACGGTGGACTTCCCCATTTGTCCAATTGTATATCTTTTATCAAAGATTCATAAGACCCTAACTAGACCACCAGGGAGACCAATTATCTCCGCCAAAGGCTCATTACTACAGCCTATTGCGATCTTCATTGACAAAATTCTACAGCCATTAGTACTCCAGATTTCCAGCTTCATTAGAGATACACAGCATTTTTTCACCCTTTTACAACAACTGGATCCACTAAGTGAAGACACTCTGCTTGCTACCATGGATGTAATGTCATTATATACTATTATACAGCACACTAGTGGTCTAGAAATATTACGTGAGGCACTCACCATAAACCCACACTCTACAATACCTACAGAATTTATTCTTCAACTAACCCAGTTCGTGTTGGAATATAATTTTTTTATGTACGATGGTGACTATTATCCACAGCGATCAGGAACATCGATGGGGTCTAATTTGGCACCCGCGTATGCCAATTTGTTCATGGCTGCATTTGAGACTGAATTTATTTTACCGAAATTTGGATCTAACATCATTTTTTTCAAACGTTTTATTGATGACATCTTTATTCTCTGGAACGGGAGCATAGAATCCTTTAATGGGATGATACAATGGCTTAATGATCTACCACAACCAGTTAAATTCACCAGCACCATCGATACAGTAAGGATTAATTTTCTTGATGTCACAGTTATCAAGAAAGGAGAGTCTCTTGAGTATATGCTATACAGAAAACCAACTGATCGCAATACCCTCTTGCATGCTCGCAGTTTTCACCCTCCCACGGTTATTAATAGCCTACCTAGAGCTCAGTTTTTACGTGTACTACGTAATACTATCGATGCAGACGTTCTCGATAGTCAGCTATCTGAAATGAGTGACCGGTTTCGTGCAAGGGGCTACAATGAATATCTCATTCAGCATAATCTTCTAAAAGCAAGAGAAATGCATTTGTCCAGACAGTTAACTAACCCTGTTGATACTGGACATAATGAAAGAATGATTTTTTCTACCAAATTTAGTAGCAGATCACAAATCATTCGTAAAGCATTACATTATCGATGGCCGTTATTAACATCAGATCCTGACCTTAAGATGAAGAATGTACCACCTCCGATGCTTGCCTATAGGAGGAATGCCAATTTGAACCAGTTACTTATGAGACCAACGCTATCCCCTATGAAATCTCGGGGGACGGATTGGCTGTTGAAACAAAAACCTGGGTGTGTGAGCTGTGGGAGTTGTATCACCTGCAGGAGTTTACTTGTGGGTCCTACTTTCCCACATCCGCACACCGGGAAACAACTTAGGATCAACTATAGGTTACATTGCCAAATGGAGTTTGTTATTTATGTTGTAACATGTCCCTGTAGTCTCTATTATGTAGGCCTGACCCCTAGACCATTCAGGGAATGAATGGCCAATCATCGATCTTCTATCAGGGCTGCATTACAAACACGCAGCACTGATAAACCTGTGGCCCGATATTTTCTTCTTTTTGGTCACCAGATATCGATGTTACGGTGTCGCCTCATTGATTGGGTTCCACGATTGGTTAGGGGTGGTGACCGTATTAAACGGCTCCACCAAAGGGAAAGTTTTTGGATTAGTAAGCTCGATACTGTGGCACCAAGGGGTTTAAATTAGATCAACCATCTGTCTGTGTTTTTACCTTAAAATTGTTTTCTCTGATGTTTTTTGCATATTTTGCATATTGGTTTGTTTATTCTGCATTATCGCACACATTTATTGTTTAGTTTTCTCTTTCTTTCTTCTTTTTTTTATTATATTTTCCATTGTGATATGTTTATATTTCTGCTGCTATTCTTGCGTAGCGTTATTTTCATGACTGGCTGCCTAGTGACTTTGGTCACTACATATTGTTTATACACTAATGTACATTATTCTTCCTTGCAGTATATCTCAGGGTCCCTGTTTGTACAACACGCACCTTGTATGCTCTATATTTTGTGTTTATTTATGATTCATCAGCCCTAGCACCTACCAGCCTATCACCTTGAAGCCTAATATCCCTGTTGCCTTGGTTACGCATCCGGCGTGTGCGCGCAGCTGTGTGCGAACCACATGGTGTAGCGCGCGTCACTGCTGGACGTTTGGAGCATGTCACGCTGAGCGCGCCAGCGACGGTGCGTCAGCGTGTTGCGCCGGCGGGTTGACACTGTGCGGGATGGATGGTGGATAACCTGATTGGTTCCTTACGCCCACCGTACTTCATTGTCTTGGCTGTTGTTTTGATAATTAACATGCTGGTAAGTGGCTGGTTACTTATTTGCTTGATTACTGATTGCCTACCAGGTATGAGTGTGTTGGCTATATAACAGGGCCCTGGGAGACTGCACTATGTACTATCCGATGTGCTTAGTTAGTCTGTGACTTCAGTAGACCAAGGATGTATTGGTGATTTTTGGATTGCTGCACCTTGAGAATGGCCCTTGTCTGGACCGAAACGTCGGTATTTTGTAGCACCTATGAACTACTAATTTGATGCTCTGATTAAAAGTAAGCTGATCTTCTATTTTTTGGTGAGTGCCCTCATTCCACGTTCTTTTTTGTGTGTGGTATTTGTATATATATTATAATATATAGACGGGAAAGCAAAGGGCACTCCAAAAATAATTGTACAGGGTGCTAGTAGAGCTGGAGACAGCACTGTCTGGAAGCAAACAACAAGGAGAAGGAGGTGGATCCAGGGAGCCTCATTGTCAGTTGCACCCTGGAAACTAAATGGCATAGCCATAGACTGTAACCACCCTAAATGAAAGCCAAGGATATTATTTCTTTAAAGACCAGTACAAGATAATACATCATCTAAAGGATAACTATTTCCCCTTTACAATGCACTGATTTTTGGTGTGACACGTCATTGGCCATATCATTTGTTACCTAGTAGTCATTTGTTACCTTTTATACCACATACCCAATCGCTTGTCACACCCCTTTAGAGGGCCCCTGAAAAATGTATTTAGCTGGTGGGTGCTTGATACCCCAGTCAGACACTGGCTGTATACTGCTGGTGCCCGCTATGCAGTTACATTGCTATGCACAGAACAGTACACCACTACACCGCAGATGATGTTTGGAGGTTTCTGCACTCTATAGAGGGATTAGTAAATACAGTGTTTAAGCATTGAAGGTGTGAAGCTTTAAAGCCTAGGGAATAAGAAGGGTCAGTGAGTAGAACGGTACACATTTAGGAAGCCGGTGGACGGAATGCCAACCGCCAGCTTCCAGACAATTTAATCCCGAAGAGGGACGAATGACAGGTGTCTAAATCTAGATGTCTGTCATTTTACCAATGCTGGGAGACCGGCACTCCCGGCATCCCAATGGAGCGGATGCCGGGCACCGCAGCGGACAGCCGTGGGGGGGTGGGTTAGGTTTAGGGCTCCCGGGGGGTACTTAGGGAGATTAGGGTTAGGCTAGGGGGAGGGTGGGTTAGGTTTAGGCACCCTCGGGGAGAGGTTAGGGTTAAGCAACCTCACGGGGGACTTAGGTTTAGGCGGCGGGGAAGGGGGGGTTAGGTTCAGGCACTTAAAGGGTGGATTAGGGTTAGGCACAGGGGGGGAAGTTAGGGTAAGGCACCCTAAAGGAAGGTTAGGGGGGAAATAGGTTAGTTGATACTTACCTAGGGACGATCGGGATTTCCTCCTCTGTCGGCCAGCCACTGTCGGGATTTGAACCGCCGGCCAGGGGTATAGCGGTAATTCATACCGATTCCAGTAGAACTGTTCTGTTAATTTGTGCAATAGTGCAAACAACACACATCAAATAAACTTGACACTGTCCCATAGAAAAACCTGAGATACACGAGGCTTTGTCTAAATCATCTGCCTGTGGTCACCTGCATGGAGTGATAGTATGATACATAATGAGTCAATGGCCTCTTAAGCTGGGTACACACTACTATTTTGCTGACGATTCGGTCACCTGCACATCGTCAGTGAAATCACCCGTTGGGGGTCCGACGGGCGTTGCTGCCCACATTGGCAAGTGTGTATGGTCTTGCTGATGCCGACTCTCCCACCGGGTCCCACCACTCATAATAGCTTGCTGGATACACATTGTTCAATGCGTACCCAGCTTTTCCCTGTATTCCTGCCTGACAGCAACAATTGAAAAGCTTTGGCTGGTGCATAGGTAGGGATAAACAATTGAATATGGCCATATGTGTCTAATGTCCTGGAGAAAGTTACAAAAATTATATGTTTTCCATAGCAATCAGTGCCAGACTATATGCATCTTATGTACTGTGCCAGTTACATATATACCAGGCTTCCCATAGCGGCCAGTGCCACACTGTATATGTCTAATGTCGTAGTGCCAGGTATCCAAGTCTAATCACATGCACTGGATGCGGCCTCTTTTATGAATGAACAGGATCACCTACAACTCATTGGCAGGAGGATAGCTTCAGATGTAGTCACTTGATGCCATGCCCAATACTGTATTATACCCTCCTCACACTGATGCCATGCCCTATACTGTATTATACTCTCCTCACACTGATGCCATGCCCTATACTGTATTATACTCTCCTCACACTTATGGCATATACTGGTAATCTGTGTGTTATACCAGCTTTGCCCTTGTGTATTTGTGTGTATTGTTAGTATCTCCTCACTGATGGCATGGTGCTGCCACTTTACAAACATCAGTATCTTTTCTAAAAAAATATTATTAATTATAGCCATGTTTATATGTGTGTATGTATAAATAAATTAAAAAAGCAATGAAATTCCATAGACAAAAAGCCTTGCGGTTTCACATGTCCCAATAAGGCTTCTTACACATGATTTGAAATTTCACAAAACCTACTGAATTTGTGCTGCTATTTTGAGTGACAGAATGTGCCGTTTGTGGGTGGTAACGGGGGAAGGTGCTTGAAAATGGGGGAGTGGTTGTGCGAACGCAGGCGTGCCCAACAGTCAAAAGGGCATTTAGTGGGAGTGCATAATTAGCAAAGGAGTGTCATCGATTACGTCATTTGGTTGTCTTTTAGCCTGAACTGCTCGCAGTAAAAAACAGGAGATGACGGCAAAGGAGCATCTTGAAAAAATAGCGAGCGCATTTAGCAGATGCTCGCACAGATATAGAGGCATCCTCACACCGCAAAGAGCGAGCGCTCAATTTAAATATCTGGCCCCTTTTTGAGAGCGAGCTGCCGCAAATAGCGTCCGGGTCTGAATCAGGCCCTGAGTGAGATGTGGGAGCCACATAACTGCTGAACCTCAGTTGCATAGACTGCATGTGTGTATTCCAATGAGCACACAATTCTATGAATTAGCAGCTCCACCATTTTGTGAGTGACAGCAATCTCATTCTGTGAGAGTGCTGAATCTGCAGTTAACCACAGGTCATGATGGCATACCATTTCTGTATTGCGCAAGGAACACATCCATTAAGGCATCAGCCTTAATGATCGTAATTTCATTGCTTTTTTTAGTTTGAGTGGCACAAATTCAGTAGGTTTTGTGAAATTTCAGATCATGTATAAGAAGCCTTAATGGGACATGTGAAACCGTAAAGTTTTTTGTCTATGGAATATGTATGTACTGTATGTGTATACTATTTATATAAGTGTATTATATTTATATGTATGTATGCATATACGATGTATATACAGTATGTGTATACTATTTATATGTATGAATGTGTATACTATGTATATGAATGCATGTGTATACTATGTACTGTATATGTATGTATGTGTATACTATGTATAAGTGTGTATGTGTATACTATGTAAATGTATTCTATGTATAAGTATTTGTGTATGCATATCTGCATGTATGCCATGTACAGGTATGTTTATGTACACTATGTGTATATTATGTAGATATATACACAGCATATATATGTTTATATATATATATATATATATATATATATATATTTATATGTTTGCGTGTCTGTCTAAATTATGTATATTATTGTTAATCTAATAAAAGAGGCACCAATTATTGACACTATAATAAAAGGGGATTCAGTCAATAATCAAACTGTAGGAATTCTGGAAGTCAGGATGCCGGTGCTGAATCCAGACACCTGTCAGAACTCTGTTGCCAGCATCCCAACCGCTGGAATACCAAAATTAAGTAGCAGGGTTAGGGGGAGGGTTAGGCACTAGAGAGAGGGTTAGGGTCAGGCACTAGGGGGAGGGTTAGGTACTAAGGGGAAGGGTTAGGTTTATGGTGCAGGGAGGGGGAGGTTAGGTTTAAGCACTAGGGGAGGATGTTAGGTTCAGACACTGGTGATGGGTAGGGAGAGGGGGAGGGTCAGGATCAGTGTCAGCTCCAGAGGTAGGGCTGCAGCCCATTCTAAAATTCACATAGAGGAGCCACACCAACTGCCAGTTAGTCCTGGCCGGCGATGTTTGGCAGTTGGTGTGGCTCTCCTATTTGAATTTTACACTGCGCTGCAGCCCCACCTCTGGAGCCACCACTGGTTAGTATACCTATCGACAGGTGTCGGTATGCTAACCCTGTCAGGATGCCAGTTTTGGGATTCTGACCACCTGGATCCTGAGCACTGGCATCCCGCACCCATCCCAAATAAAGGGTCACCGATTATTGATATTTTTATAAAGGGGACACAGATTAATCCTTATCTAATAAAACAGAGCACAGATTATTAATACTATAATAAAACGGGGCGCAGATTATTGATATTATATTAAAAGTGTCACAGATTATTTTTATTAGTAATGTGGGATGACCACACCCCTCCAGTTGATGGCCACACCTACAAAAGGCTGGTCATGCCCCTTCAATTGGCCTCTGCCATTGCATTCCCCTTTGGGCCTTTTATACCCCAGTCTGACACCGCCTGTTAATGAAGAGAAGGGAGGATTATTATTAAATTATTAATGGCAATTAAACAGCATGCTATTTATGGGTTTTGAAACTGCCACACATCCCCAGATATTGACTATGGTTTGAGTTCACACCTTACAAATGGCTGGATACTAAATACTGTGACTTGGATGCTGTCAGTATTGCACTCCAACTTGGAGGGCAATACTGACAGCAATTTGTGGTGGTTTTAAAACTGCAACAACATTGACATTTTTTGCGAATAAACCTTCTATCGATAACAAGACTTTCCCTGATATGTGTATCTAATGTGACCAGTCAGAAATGTCCACTGCACCTTTGGATCCTTCCCCTGTGTTTTCCTGCCCAAGGGCAAAATTGCCAGCAATGGGCCCGATTCAGCAAGGATCACAACTGCGATTATGCATGCAATCAGCCGATTGTTGCGATCTACGCATGCATATGCATCGCACTGTGCGAACACTCCCTGTGATCTGGACTGCGATCACAGAGGCTATGCAGACCCATCGCAGAGTAATTTACAGGAAGTACCATTTGAGGTCGGTGACAGAGGGGTGGTTGGCGAAATGCAGGCATGCCACTGCATTTGAACACTGTTGCAGGGGCCTGCATAAATTAGCCACTGCGATGCCATACGTGCAGTGAGGTTAGTAATTCCTGAGTAAGGGCAGAGCTTGTGCAAGTGTGCGTGATGCTGCGATTGTACTCGATGTTACCAATGGTTTTGCAGTCTTGCTAAGTATTATGGATGCGTGTAAGGTAAGGTGTGCGTCCTTATGTTGTGTTGCGACGGCATAGCAAGCGCAGAGGATTAGCATATCTTCACAGTGAGACTCTGTGCGTAACTACTATTGCAGTCTAAGTTGCAGTCCGTACTGAAACAGACCCAATATGTGGTGGTTTTAAAACTGAAACAACATTGACATTTTTAGCAGGTATAGCCTTTAATCTTTAAACAGGCTTTCCCTGACATGAAAACACACTCTGCACCTTTGGATTCTTTCCCTGTCCAACTATTGTGGGAAAATTCAAACACACAGTGCAATGCCCCAAGTGTATACCCAGCTGCAGAGAAGAGTATCTGCTGGGTATAAGTAATCAAAGCAACTCACTGCCCCCAGTAAAATCCTGGCGGCTGCAGAGAGGAACTGTGCCAGGGAAATGTGAGTATGTCAATGCACTGGCTCCTGTGTGTACCCAGAGGCTGTAGAGAGTAGCAGCCACCAGGTACATATAAATACAGCAGAGCCTCGGTACCCCAAGTGTGTTCCAATCAGCAAATATATTGATTTACAGATACATCTCCAAAAATCTATTTCCAATGTTCTCTTTTAAATTATCTGTATTATAGTAAAAGGTAATTTCATAGATAATTTAGATTTTTGCCAATGTTGGTGGGCACTAATTCTGTGCCATCAATGGCAGCCCCCAATGTTAAGGAAACAACGACAGCTGCAGTCTGTGCAGAACTTAATCATAGGTAGTGAAACCATAAATGGTTTTCGAATGATAGTTAAAACTATCGGCCATCAATGGTACAGCCATCAATGGCCATCACTACCATACAAATTGCTATTTTTATTGTATACTGTGTATCAAAAATTAAGAAAATCATGTTTAATGAGTATTTAATAGATGTTCTTGACTAAATTCATTCATAAACAAACATTTCTGAGTGAATATTGGAAAAAAATATTAGCCACTTAAGTGGTTAATCTTCAAATACTGTTTGCTCATCTGCAACATGAAGTACTGATGTTTTGCTGCCAAGTTTATAATAACCCTTTCAATTCTGCATAGCTGCACATAATATACTACAATAATCGAGCCAGGGTTTTTTTGTTGCTGAAAATGTTGAAAGTTGCTGATGTATCAAGGATTATTCATACTTATGGCTTTCATGTAGACTGCATGTTTTGTACATACATACATTCACCTTGAACCACAAAATGTGAACACTCTATGATGTGTTATGCTGTGTATAATCCAGAGCAGGATACTTTGGGCCTGATTCAGACCCACTCGCGAGCGGCTGTCCGCTCGCAAGTGGGTCGATGTTCTGCACTGAGGATGCGCACGACGGAGGGAGCTCCGTCGTGCGCATGCGCCAGACGCGACGAGCGAAGGACTTTCCTTCGCTCGTTGTGTCTGATCAAAGGGGGCGTGCTGTCGATGTTGATTGACAGCACGCCCCCTTTGGTGGGCATGCCGGGGGCGTGCCTCCCTGATGGGGGCGTTCCTAAGGGAACGCCTACCGTCAGAAGCCGGCCCACTGACATCACTAGTGATGTCAGTGGGAGTGATTTTGGCTCTGATAGTGCCAAAATCACCCCGGGCCTTGCATTTGAAAACCTCAACCGCAGGCTCCGGCTCGCAGTTTCGATGGTCGCGATGGTCAAGACCATCGCGGCCATCAAACTGCACGCTCGTATAGGCTGTGGGTGGTGACCCACAGCTATACGAGCGTCCAGGAGGACGCTCCATAGTTATGGAGGACGGCCCTCATTCAGAGCGTGCGCTCTGCTCAGAGCGTACTGCTCTGAATGAGGGCCTTTGTTTCTTATCTAGCACCTAAAAAATCGAGATATTATTTAAAATGTTTGGGCCCTGAACAAATACATCACATTATAGTAGTCTCTGATGTCTTCAGCAGGCATTTATTATCCTTCATCAGTTGTCCTTTTTTGTCTTGAAAACATTATCTTACACGTATTTGAGAAGTGCTTATATTTCAAAATAAATGCATACAAATAATTAACTTGGATTGCTTGTCTAATTAATGATCTGGCTCTAATGTAATGTAATGGATTTTGGCAATAAGTGGGAGCTTATACTTTTTTGAAGAAATGCACTAAGAAGCACTTTTTATTACACACTTTGCAAAATGTTTCCAAATCTTTGTGATGTAGTACATTATGTAGAGTATGTTATATCAAATATATTGATTTATGTATTGATTTTTTCATAGTGTTACCCTACTTCTAATATATACACTTCAAAGAAAATACTAGGAACTAGCAGTAGACATAAGTCTGGTTTCATGTGGTAAAGACATTGTGGTCAATTAAAATATATCATTGTGTATTATGAACTTGATCTCCTAAGGTATCTCTATACCCCATAAAAACCAATCTGAATCAGCTAGTCTCAGTCTACAGATATAGATAACACAGTGATGTATACTTTTCTCAAGGTGTGCTTTAGTTATAGGGCTCAGATAGTAAGTCACATGTTTTAGTTTTAAAATGTTTTTCCCTTAAATATACAAATTACTTGATTATGTAAATATGCTAAAAACATCATATGATGCAGTTATTGGTAGATTGTTTAAAAAAAATAGATATAATAAATTAGATATACAGGAACAGAATCAAAACAATTTCTGGGTATTGTACTGAAGTTAGAATTAGCACTGGCAGTTTCTTTCCAGTTATGTTGTTCAGGGCAGCAACTAGGGGGGCTAGTGAGGCATGTGTCCCGAGTGCCAGATTTGAGAGGGCGCATCAGCCTGGCAGCAGCTCCTCTGTTGTCTTCTGGACACAGTAATGCCAGGTTCCATGACCACAGCAGCACCCTCCTTTCCAGGTGCCAGGGAATCTCTCCTTCCACCTGGGAAAAAGGGTATAAAAAGGGAGGAGGCGGAGGAGCTGCGGTTGGGCCAGGACAAGGGATCCCCGGATCAGACACCAATGGGGAAGCCAGCATATTCTGGCCACTCCAGAAGGGGCTACATGCAAGTGCAGTGGTACCTAGAGAAGATCAGGCAGGATGTGAATGAAGCCAAGATAATGGGCTGCAGGGTGCTATGTGACAGCTGACTAGTTGTCTGAGTAATGGGTTAGGAGATGGGAAGTACACTGACCTGTGAATTCCCAGCAGTATGACAGGTACAGTAACAGCATGGAAGTGGATGAGCAGGGTACTCACATAGGTGGCACATGGGAAGATAAAACTGACACTTGTGCTGAATATCTGGAAATTTGTGCTTAAACATGGAACAACCAGCACTGTAACATTTGCAGCAATTAACTGGTAGAAAGTAATAGTATTAAAGGTGAAGCAAAAAAGAGGACCTTAGTTCTGTAGAGACAGTCATGTTTGTCTATTTCAAATTCTTTATTCTGTGTTGGAATGAACCCGGTCATTTGGTAGCATCTAATTCATCTGCATTTAGCCTGAAGATTTCTAGGTATTTCTATTAATAAAGTAGATAATCATAAGACGGTGTTATGGTTAGCATTACTGCCTCACAGCACTGAGGTCATGGGTTTGATTCCCGCCACGGCCCTACCTGTGTGGAGTTTGTATATTCTCCCAGTGCTTGCGTGGGTTTTATCTGGGTACTCTTGTTTCCTCCCACACTCCAAAAATATACTAGTAGGTTAATTGGTTCCTTACAAAAAATAACCCTAGTGTGTATGTGTGTGAGCATGTAATAGGGAATATAGGCCCTCATTCAGAGCCGTACGCTCTGAGCAGAGCGCACGCTCTGAATGAGGGCCGGCCTCCATGAAAATGGAGCGTCCTTCTGGACGCTCGTATAGCTGTGGGTCAACACCCACAGGCTATACGAGCGTGCATTTTGATGGCCGCGATGGTCGAGACCATCGCGACCATCGAAATTGCGAGCCGGAGCCTGCGGTTGAGGTTTTCAACCGCAAGCTCCGGAGTGATTTTGGCTCTATCAGAGCCAAAATCACTCCCACTGACATCACTAGTGATGTCAGTGGGCCGCTTTTGACGGGAGGCGTTCCCGTGGGAACGCCCCCGTCAGGGAGGCACGCCCCCGGCATGCCTACCAAAGGGGGCGTGCTGTCAATCAACATTGACAGCACGCCCCCTTTGATCGGACACAACGAGCGAAGGACTTTCCTTCGCTCGTCGCGTCTGGCGCATGCGCACGACGGAGCTCCCTCCGTCGTGCGCATGCTCAGTCCAGAACATCGACCCACTTGCGAGCGGACAGCCGCTCGCGAGTGGGTCTGAATCAGGCCCATAGTTTGTAAGCTCCACTGGGGCAGGGACTGATGTGAATGGCCAAATATTCTCTGTAAAGAGCTGCAGAATATGTGTGCACTATATAAATAACTGGTAATTAACTGGTAATAAATAATAAGGGGCATTACTTAGTGTGGCATAATGTGTAAGGGTCATTACTGTGTCACAAAGCCACACAATCTTTTTGTGAGTGTGTGCATCTTTGGCGCATGCTTTGTTTCTTTGTTTTTTTTGGGGGGGCGCAATATTACTGCCTTGCCCCGGATGCCAAAATTCCTAGTTTTGGCCCTGAGTTGGTGCACAGCAATTGCACTGCAGCAGGAGATATTGTTGAACCATGTTATTCACTGGTCAGTTTATATTGAAGGTGCCTAGAATACACTTAATTAAGAATCATGATCCAAATATAATAAAGTAGTTAAGAAAGAACAAATAAAAACAAATGACTGTAACATTTACTACCACCAAGTGATGTGGAAGCTATTACTTCAAAGCTGTATATGTACAATACATGTTCTTTTAAGACTATGCTTGGCAAGTTTCCATATATTAGACTGGGAGGAAGAAAATAACAATGTTTATGGGACTCTCTTGCTAATATATTATTTTAAAATATAGCTTTTATTCAAAATTATTTATAAAATTATTTATAAAATGGTACTATTGACAAATAGTATTTCTATACATCACAGAAAATAAACATGGTGATGAAAGAATGATGAAAGAATGGATGTATCACATCTCTAGGTTGGTTGACTGAAAACCACTGATAGACTGTATGATGGCCCTAATTCAGAGCCGGACGCTCTGACAGAGCGCTCACTCTGAATCAGGGCCATCCTTCCTGATTTTAGAGCGGCCTCCTGGCCATTAGCATAGCTGTGGGTGACCACCCACAGCTATAGCGAGCGGCCAAAAAGATGGTCGCGATGGTCAAGACCATTGTGACCATCGGGCTTGCGACGAGACCCTTGTGGTAGGGTCTCGTCTGCCGCAAGCCCTGGAGTGCTTTTCTATCAGAGCCAAAAGCACTCCCACTGACATCACTTGTGATGTCAGTGGGGCCGGCCCCAGACAGTAGGCGTTCCCATGGGAACACCTCCGTCTGGCCTGCCATGCCCCCGGCACGCCCACCAAAGGGGGCGTGCTGTCACTCACCATCGACAGCACGCCCCCTTTGTAGCAAGACCCATAGTGACGGCTTGCCCGTCGCTATCCGGGTCTTGCGCCTGCGCACGTCGGAGCCGGGCCCGTCATGCGCATGCGCACTGGCCCAACATCGACCCACTTGCGAGCACTCATCGATTGCAAGCGGGTCTGAATCTGGCCCGATATTCATAGTTTAGTTCCACTTTGCCTAGCTTGATTTTTACATTTTATGAGATCCATTTTGTATAGGGATATCTGGTTCTTCACATTCTGCTGCCAATTTGTTTTTTGATCCATAACAATGCTAGACATATGTGAAGATTCAAGTGGCAGGGCCAGACTGGCCATCTGGCAGTTCTGGCACATGACAGAAGGCTAGATGGCCAGATGAGCACGTTCAGCCGAGCAGCAGCAGGTTTTTTCTGAAGAAACTGCTTATTGGGACCTGGAGCTGAAAAATGTGTTAAGCCCCGCCCCCCTTTGTGATGTCACTGGAACTGTGTCAGTCCACAGTTCTTCAGCCAGCAGTCTGCAGCTCCCGGCATTTGTGGAATGGATCCTTCTGCTTGTGATTCCTCCACCCCCACGCGGCCCTGCACTCAAAGCAGACACCAGCAGCTGCTAATGGGAGCATACTACTGAGGTGACTGCAGTAAGGGAGCATAAAGAGAGAGATAACAAGACTGGAGGTAACAGCACACACACTGGAAGAGTGACTGGTGTTAACCCCTGCAATGCCTTTCAGCTATGTACACTAGCTAACTGCCTTTATCATAAGGCTTAGGGCCTGATTCAGACCCGCTCGCTCCCAGCGTATAGAAATTCAGCTAAGTGACGTCAAGGCAGGTGCTCGCATGGCAAGGCATAAGCACCCCCACTATGTCTTGGCGTGCGATCACTTTGTGTTTACAAATGCACACCAGCCTGTATTTAGCTGCCCACTAGCGAACGTCATCTCCAGGAAGTATATACAACCATCGGTACATCGGGTTCCATCGGATCTGACTGCAGCACTTGCGGTTGAGTGTACCCTACCGCAAGCACTGCGAGCACTTCAACCAGATGATGTGTACTATGACGCTGCTTTTTAATTATGCATGCCTCTGAAACAGCATTGAAACATTCAGGCACGCCTGCGTTTACAACTCCACTCTCCCGTTACTACTGCCCTGCCCCTGTTACCACCCACAAACGGCCTCTCCTGTCACTCATTCCACTGGGAGGTCTTTTCAGGGTGAGCGAGCGCATCCTGATCGCTCATACTAGTTTGTGCACGCGCACTGCCAACTATATGCATGCGCACATTTGCAAACATCAAAAGCAACGAGACATCGCTTGCTAGCGAGCAGGTCTGAATCAGGCCCCTTGACTGTACCCTCTTTCTACTTCAGGGTCCATAGGGTATCCACAGGATACCTTGGGGTATAGGTGTGATGTCAGTCGCAGGGCACCAAAGAGTTAAGCTTTCAGCCTCCCAGGATGCACTAGGTCCCCCTCCTATACCCCGCCCCCAGGCCAAGGCACCTCAGTTTAGTTTGGTGCCCGGCCGGAGTCGGGTGCACCTGTTGGAGTGGGGGCTAGAAGAGCCCCTGAAGCTTATTCTTCATGCAGCTGTGGCTGCACAACTGGATGAACAGCATGGACAGTCAGTCCTGACGTCCATGCTGTCTTCCCTACACTCCGCCGGTACCAGAACGCCGGTACTGATCCGGGGATGCTGGTGGGCATCTGGGGTCACAGCTAGCGGTGACCCCAGATGCTCCGGACCATGGCCGGATTCAAGGGGGACAGAGGTAAGCAGCGGGGTCCCGCGGTGGGTCCCCGCTGATCACATGGTCCTAAGTCCCCAGGCAGGGGGCTCCCTGGGGACTGGCTGCAGCGTGGAGCCAGGCGACCAACCTGCGCTTCCACTACCCCCTGGGACAGCGGACCGCAGCAGAGCGGTAGCGCTGCGGCGTCCCAGGGGTTAAATGCATGCCAGGGGAGCGCGCCTTCCCTGTCTCACAGCCGGCGCCTCCCCCGCTGCACACAGCCCTCTCTGCACTGTGCTGACTGGTCCTGTGTCAGCGCTCCTCCCCCAGGCCAGCTTCTCTCTGCTCCTCGGCGGCCATCTTCTCTGCAACGCATGGTGAACGCTGCTGGAAGTCTGGAAGGAAGCATCGTGGTCTGGGTCCCCCCGCATACCTCTCCTCCGCTGTGGCTCAGGTCTGTGTATGCAGCACTGTGTCCTACCAGGCCCTGTGTCTGTGTAGTTGAGTGATCAGCGCTGTTAGTGCAGGAATTGTTATTTCTCTGCATTGTATGTGACTGTGCTAGCGCTGCCTGTAACTATTCTTCACTAAACTGTCAGCTTTATTACTGTCCCTGTTCTTTCTGCTAAAGCCCTTGCGGTGCGGTGCTGCAGGGTGGTCTCTCGCCTATTTAATACTTAATTGGTGAGAGAGGTCACATACGTGGTGCCATCATGTCTGAAAGTGATTTTCCCCTCCGGCTACAGTGTACCACGTGCAAAGTACCGTTAGCGGAGGGGGAGGGTAGCGCGGAGGGCCTTTGCCGGCAGTGTTGTCCATGGCGCGGCCTATTACGGTTACAGCACCGGTACAGGAGCCGCCCTGGGCTTGTTTCGCTCAGGCGTTAACAGCTTTAGTGGGCCAGTTAGCTCCGCAGCCCGCGTTTACTCCGATGGGTTTGTCCCAGCAGTCTGTGGTGTCGTCACCCATGCAGGGGTTCCCACGACAATTGGTGGTACCCCACAGTCTCCCTATTTCCCCGCTCCCGGGTTCTCAGGAGCCAGCGTGGGTTAACTCCCTGACGAGTTCTTTACAGCACTTGTCGGATGTATTGCAAGGGGAGTCTGTGATGCGGCCTCATAAAAGGCCGGTGGCGTCTCTGTCCGCTCCTTATGAGGATGACGAAGGGACGTCTGATGATGGGGAGATTCTGGATCCTTACGATCAGGAACCTTTCCATACTAAGGACGCTGATGCTAAGTCCAAAGTATATATTCCTGGACTTATTCGTGCGGTCCGCACAGCCTTGGTGATTGAGGACGAAGTTCCCCCAGCGGCTAAATCTAAGTATGCCTTTTTCAAAGATGTGAAGGGCGATGCCACAGTCTTTCCTCTTTCGGGTCAGTTGGTGGACCATTTAGAGGAGGCGTGGAAACAACCTGGCAAAAGATACCAGCCGCAGAGACGCCTGGCGGTGGCTTATCCGTTCGCGGATAATTATTTTGCTAAGTGTGAATCCCCTCCACAGGTGGATTCTCACGTGACCCATCTTGTCCGTAGTGCCACATTGCCGATGCCATCCATGTCCTCCCTTAAGGATGCTACGGACCGCAAGGTAGAAATCTGCCTGAAGTCCGCTTATTCCCTTGCAGGGGGGGCAGCACGGCCGGCTATGGCCATTTGCTGGGTTGCCAGAGCGATGGAGCGCTGGGCGGATTCATTAGAGGCTTCTTTTGAATCCGACTGTCCGGCCGAACAAGCGGAGTTGATTGGCAATCTCCGTGATTCGGCCACCTACATCAACGAGGCGGCTCTAGACATTAGTACTCTGGTGTCTAGAATTTCTTCAGCAGCGGTAGCTGCTCGTCGCACCTTGTGGCTGCGATCCTGGAAGGCGGACGCAGATCCAAGAAAGGTCTGGAAGCGTTGCCGTTTACCGGAGAAGTTCTCTTCGGTCCGGATCTGGATAAGATTGTGGCCACGCTGGCGGCAGCCAAATCTGCTTGTCTCCCGTCGGCCGCTGCTCCTTCTGGTTCTGGACCATCGTCCTTTCGGTCATCTAGGGCCCAGGGCAGGCCCAAACCACAGTCGTTTCCTCGACAGGCTGGCCCTAAGAAATCGGGCAAGCCCCGGAAACAGGCATGGAGTACCAGACGTCCGGCCCCCAAGCCAGATGACAAGCCTGCGGCCTGACGGTCCGGGTCTCCCCTTGGGGGATCCCAGGGTGGGAGGCCGCCTGCTGCAGTTCTCCCGGTGTTGGTCGTTCACTACGACAGACACTTGGGTTCTGGAGGTGGTCTCTCACGGGTACGCCCTCTCCTTCCGGCACAGACCCCCGGCTCGATTCTTCACCACGGGTCTACCATCAGACCGGAACAAGGCTACGGAGCTGCGGAAGGTATTGCACACTATGCTCCAGGCTGGAGTTATAGTGGCTGTTCCATTCTCCCAGAGGGGCCAGGGTTTCTATTCAAATCTATTTTTGGTACAGAAACCCAATGGGTCATATCGTCCGATTCTCAACCTCAAAGCACTCAACAAGTCTTTGTGGGTCCCGAAGTTTCGGATGGAGACCCTACGGTCCATCATTCTGGCGCTGGAACCTGGGGACTACATGGTGTCATTGGACATACAGGACGCTATGGCGGTCATGGCGGCTTCTCTGCGGCTGCAAGGAGTCCGCATGTTGCCGTACTTGGACGACCTGTTATTGGTGGCAGGATCTCCAGAGCTCCTGTTACACCACTTGGACCTGACCATTGCACTGCTGCAACGGCACGGCTGGCTAATTAACTGGCAGAAGTCCACTCTAATCCCGTCTCGGAGGATTCTGCATCTTGGAGCCTTATTGGACTCGGGACAGCAAAGGATCTTCGTGACGGAGGACAAGATCTCTGCTTTACAGTCAAGGGTGCGCAGTTGTCTGCACAGCCGCCGGGTGTCCTTACACTCGGCGATGAGGTTACTGGGCTCCATGGTGTCGGTGTTCGACATGGTGGAATACGCCCAGTTTCACTCTAGACCTCTGCAGCACCTGATCCTGTCCAAGTGGAACGGGCTGCCTCAGTCTCTGAAGTTCCAGACGATTGTGCTCACCCCGGAGGTTCGCCTGTCCCTTGCGTGGTGGTTAAAGATGACCCACCTCAACAAGGGACGTCCGTTCTGGGTTCCAAATTGGGTCCTGTTGACAACGGACGCCAGTCTTCGGGGCTGGGGAGCAGTTTCGGGTCCACACTTGTTCCAGGGCAGGTGGACACCGACAGAAGCGGAGCTTCCAATAAATATCTTGGAACTCCGTGCGGTCTTCAATGCTCTCCTGCAGGCACAGCGGTTTCTCCAGGGTCACCCGGTGCAGGTCCAGTCGGACAATGCTACCACCGTGGCCTACATAAACAGGCAAGGAGGAACTCGCAGTCGGGCGGCTCTCGTAGAGGTCTCTCGGATCCTGGTTTGGGCGGAGCGCAATCTTCCGGCCATATCAGCGGTCTTCATCCCGGGAGTGCTAAATTGGGAGGCGGACTTTCTAAGTCGCCAGGACGTTCATCCAGGGGAATGGTCCCTGCACCCGGACGTTTTTCAACTACTGGTGGACAGGTGGGGTCTTCCAGAAATCGACCTCATGGCGTCCCGGCACAACAACAAGTTGCCGGTGTACGGGTCTCGCACAAGAGACGAAGGGGCGTCTCTGGTGGATGCTCTGTCCGTCCGGTGGACGTTCAGGTTCGCATACCTGTTCCCTCCGGTCTCCCTTCTTCCACGGGTAATCCGGAAATTCAAACAGGAAGGAGGGACGCTCCTGTTGATAGCTCCCGCGTGGCCCAGACGGCACTGGTTCTCAGACCTTCAGGGTCTGTCCGTGGACAGTCCTCTGTGGTTGCCGCTACGACCGGACCTTCTGTCTCAGGGTCCTTGTCTTCACCCGGACCTGACTCGGCTGTCTTTGGCGGCGTGGCTGTTGAGACGGCCATGCTGAGGTCCTGGGGGTTTGCCAGCTCTATGCTGTGTACCATGTTACGAGCTCGGAAACCGTCTTCCGCGAGGATATACCATCGCGTGTGGCATACGTTCTTCCAGTGGTGTCGACCGAGAGGTTATGCACCGCGGGAGTTTCGTCTGTCTCGGATTCTCGCCTTCCTGCAAGCGGGACTAGATCATGGGCTTCGCCTTGCTTCTTTGAAGGTACAGGTTTCGGCCCTATCTGTCTGGTTTCACCGTAGGATTGCTACAATCCCGGATGTGCGCACCTTTATGCAAGGTGTTCTCCGTATTCAGCCGCCCTTTGTTCCACCTGTGGCGCCTTGGGATTTGGCTGTGGTCCTGAGGACTCTCCAAGGACCGCCGTTTGAACCACTGGGCTCAGTGGATATTAAATGGCTAACAGCTAAGACTGTTTTCCTTCTGGCCGTTGCTTCAGCCAGACGTGTTTCTGAGTTAGGGGCTCTTTCTTGTAGACCCCCTTTCTTGGTTTTTTTCATGGGAACAGGGCAGTGCTCCGCACTCGGCCCGAGTTTCTCCCCAAAGTTGTTTCCCAGTTTCAGGTTAACGAGGAAATAGTTGTTCCGGCCTTTAACTCACCGGGTCTTTCCGTGGGTGAGGCCTCTTTGGATGTTGTGCGGGCCTTAAGGACTTATGTGGACCGCACTTCTTTGTTTAGGAAGTCGGACGCTTTGTTGTCCTCTATGGCTTCTGTAAAAAGGGTTGGCCTGCTTCAAAGCAAACTTTGGCAGCCTGGATCCGTATGGCTATTTCTGAAGCTTATCTTCATGAAGGCCTACCGGTCCCTCCTTCTCTGAAGGCTCATTCCACTAGGTCTGTGGGTCCTTCGTGGGCAGCTTGACGTGGTGCCTCGGCAGTTCAGATCTGCAAGGCTGCTACGTGGTCTTCTGTCCATACCTTCGTGAGGTATTACAGGTTTGACACCTTCGCCTCTCAGGATGCTTCCTTCGGGCGGCGGATTCTCCTTTCTGCACAGGAGCGTCCCCACCCTTAAAGGATACTGCTTTGGGACATCCCCAAGGTATCCTGTGGATACCCTATGGACCCTGAAGTAGAAAATATGAGATATGGTAAGAACTTACCCTTGTTATCTCTATTTCTACGAAGTCCATAGGGTTCCACAGGACTCCCGCCCTGTCGCACCTGTGCTGCAGATGGGCTTTGCTCTGGTCACCGGTTTTCCGTCTCCCTCTGGTGAGAATGTGATTCTTGTATGTGTCCAGATCTTTGTTCTCTCTCTTCCTTCTCCTCCTCCGGCCTATGGCTTGGTAACTAACTGAGGTGCCTTGGCCTGGGGGCGGGGTATAGGAGGGGGACCTAGTGCATCCTGGGAGGCTGAAAGCTTAACTCTTTGGTGCCCTGCGACTGACGTCACACCTATACCCCAAGGTATCCTGTGGAACCCTATGGACTTCGTAGAAATAGAGATAACAAGGGTAAGTTCTTACCATATCTCATATTTTCATCTTCAATTCCCTGTTTAGCCACTGCATATACATGAGTATATAGCACCAAAAACCAAACCACTTAACAATATTTGGTTTTTGGATATATATACTGATGTATATGCATTGACAAAATTTGTGAACTAGCTACAAATACAAATCAATGAATGATTCAATGCAGAGCCAAACTGATATATTCAAACAGGGACTTGACTCCTTCTTTCTTTTTTTCATGTTACTTGCGGGATGGGTACGGGATACCGGCGCTCGGGATCCTGGTGGTCAAAATCCAGATACGACAGGGTAAAGGCCCCCTTACACGGGGCCTGATTCACCAAGGATCGCAATTCTGCTTATACGCACTCAATATCAGCAGTGCTATGTAAATGTTTGCTTTCGCATTGCGATTGCAGCCTAACATAAGGACGCCCATTTCCCCTTTTTCAAATCTGTATACTTGGGCAACATAGTGAAACAATTAGTAACATCGGTTAACATCGGACCCATATGCACAGTTAAGGCAGGTCAGACCTCACTTAGGAATTGCTTACTTCAGCACACACTATGAGCCCTGTGTATGGTATTGCAGTGGCTAATTTATGCACGCCCCTGCAACTCTGTCCCAACACACTGACATGCCTGCGTTTGCCTGATCACCCCCCATCACCATCCACAAATGGCACTTCCTGTCAATCACTCTGCATTGGGTCTGCATACACACTATGCTCTCATTCCCGATCGCAGTGGCTAGTTCGTGCACTGCGATGCATACGCATGCGCAGAATGAGAAAAACATCCGACTGTGTGCATCTTAGCACTTGTGATCCTTGCTGAATCAGGGCCACGGTGTGATTTTTTTACACGATTTGGCCGCTTTCGATCAATTGGAACGACCATGCGTGCACCATGAACGATGCAATGGACAATGGTCGATAGTATTGCATACTGCAGTCATTTACGACCCATCTATATAATTTGGTCGTTTGTACAATTGTTCCTTGTGTGGGCACAATATCGTGTGACCAGTGAGAGTTCAGGAATTCAATGGAGATTGCAAACGAGAATGGATCATTTACAAATCGCACCATGTATGGGGGCCTTTAGGATACTGATACCTGTCCATTGGTATCCTAACCCTCTCCCTAAACCAAACCTTAACCCTCTCTCCCTGGTGCCTAAACCTAACCTCCCCCCTAGTACCTAAACCTAACCTCTCTCTCCCTGGTGGGTAAACCTAATTCTCCCTCCTTATTGTCTAACCCTAACCCTCCCCCTAGTGCCTAAACCTAACCCTCCCCTGCTACTTACCTTTAGGATGCCGATGGTCGGGATGCTGGCGCTTGGATTCTGACAAGTTTTGAGATTCCGGTGTCAGTATTCTGATCACCAGCATCCCTTTTGTTGGGACACTGAACGTATCCTGTGCCTAGCGTAGTTGTTATTCTAACAATATAAATGACCTACTAGCATTATACGGATTTTCAGGTGTAATATAAGAATGGGATTCCACTATAAATTGTACATATGCAGGCTGGTGTGGCATTTTTATTTTAATCTTGTCTTCAATTGTTGTTTCAATACCCTTGTCACACCCACCACATATTTTCGCCGGGTTAGGTACAGGAAGCCAGCAGTCAGGATCCCATCGGTCAGAATCCCGATGCCGGCATCCCAACAGGGTTAACATACCAACACTTGTTGGTCGGTATGCTTACATTACCCTCCCTAGTGCCTGAACCTAATCTCCCCCCCCCCCGCACCCTATACTTAACCGTCCCCCCTTAGTGCCTAACCATCCCTGCAACCCTGCTACTTATCTTCGGTATCCTGGTGGTCAGGATGCCAGCACCGGGATTCTGACCGGCATCAGGAGTCCGGCGCCGGGATGCCGAATGTATCCCATTTTCGCCTTTACACTTTGTCTAGTAATTTAATTTTTGTATTTTAATTATCTATGAATATACTGGACTCCTTATCCACAGGCTTAATTTACATTCAGTCCAGATATTTCATTATGCCTATATTTGTTATATATATGTTCATTGAGGTTAGCCCAAACATAAAATTAATTGTTTTTAGCAATACTACGTTTAGGCTCCCATTTATTAATGATTGCAAGTTGCATTGCGATCTGTGCATGTTAGTACCGCCCTTGATTGCATTGCAAAATGTGATTATAGTGCCTGTACGTATCATCCGGCACATGCAGGGACAGGGGCTCTGAAAGAAGCCTGTCCCTGCGATGTGCCTGGACAGCTGCCAGGGATGCTGTGCATGCGCAGTCCCACTGACTGCACATGCATGGCTGCCAGTGCTGGGGAGAGATCCGGAGGAACCCACTGCCGGCTGATTACTACTGTGTAATATACTATGAATGGGGGGCCCTAATGTGTGGCATACTATGAATTGGGGGCCCTACTGTTTGTCTTACTATGAATTGGGGGCCCTGCTTTGTGCCATGTTTTGAATCGGGAGCCCTGCTGTGTAGTAAAGGCCTGTTTGGGGAGGGGGTGGGTAGTGATATCACTGCAGGCTCCGGCATCAGGCCTGCTGTCACTCTGTGAATCCCGGCTCAGTGTCGCACTCTGCAGCCCCCCTCACATGAGTGCAGTCATGTCTACTGGCTGGGTGAGGAGGAGGAGTGTGAGTGCGGCTCCTTCCCACATGTCGCTGAGCAGGTAATACAGCAGTAAATGTGAGATTAATTTTGTATATTATTATTTTCCATCCAAATGTTTGTTTCCTGTGTCCTCCTTGTATATCTTTAGTATGAGAGGTCACACTGGGCACACATTACACTGTGGTTTGGGTGTTTATGATTCATGATTATACTCATTCAACCATCAGTTGTCTCCTTTTATCTTGTATGGGTGATGGAAACGGGGGGTGGGAGTGCCATGAGGCCATGCCCCTCACAGGGAGGCACACCCCTTTTCTGGTGGGCGTGTAGATGTGCCATCCATCTGTGATCACTAATTCCCTTACTAAATCCTAAATTGAACAAAAAGCAAGACAACAAAATGTGTAGTTATGGCTCTGCTTTGGTGCACAGATGTGTCCTCTGCATACAGCACACCTGCCCTAATAAATGCCTACAGTGAACACTATCTAATCCTCTACAAATGCTAAGCTAGGGCTTGGTCAATTGGGTAATGCCTTACCTTATCTTTGTGTATGACCTCCACCAATGAAGTCCCAGCTTTAACTAACAGAACCAACCAAATACCAAATATCTGACTATGGCACATGTTTAATCCGCTGCAGGAATAGCTCTGTAGTGTGCGTATATTATAATACAGAGTATGATGTATAACTTGTATGATGTTCTAATATTAATTATATTTGTAAGAGCATAGATTAGGAAGTGGGAAGAGTCATGAATAGTAAGGGCAGGAGACGATGCCAGGAGCCACATGCTGATGAGAGGTGGGCCTGTGTGCTTTAAATGCCAGGGCCTATATTAAGGCCCAGTCAGGCTCTGAAAAGTAGCAATCTTTTCTTTTATTAAGGACAATTCCTTGCTAGATTGCTTGATGACTAAAAGAATAAGGTGATATAAGCACTTATTTGCAGCATTTGCAGAAATTTGGATTCCTTCTGACAATAGTTGGGCAGTTGTGAACTCTGAATCCTCTGCAATGTTAGGAGCAACTAATAAGACTGACAATTTAATGAGGCAAAGTACATGTGTGATTATTGACTGAATATTTATTGGACAAAATAAATAGTATATCATAAATCAACGATAACAACAGGAAATATGAGCTCTAAATAGGGGCTTTACATTCCTAAACTGGGTTCACGTAGGAGAAACTTTACACAAGTGTCTTAAACAGGTACAAAAGAAGTACTATTGTGTCATAAATAATATATGTGTGTATATATACTAGGTGTGTGCACCGGCAACTTTTTGTGTTTTGGTTTTGGATCTGGATCTTTCTTCGTGTTTTGGATCTGGATTGGTTTTGCCAAAACCACCCTTCCATGTTTTGGGTTCTGGGTTTTGTATTTTGGATCTGTATTTTTTTTTTTAAAAAAGCATAAAAACAGCTAAAATCACAGAATGTGTTGTTTTTTCTGCTCCTATGCTATTATTAACCTCAATAACCTTAATTTCCACTCATTTCCAGTCTATTCTGAACACCTCACAATAGTGTTTTTATGTAAAAAAGGTTGCACCGAGGTAGCTGGAGGACTATGCTAAGTGACACGAGTGGGCGGCACAAACACGTGGCCCATCTAGGAGTGACACTGCAATGGCATTACTTATGACACAGGTGCACGCTTGGCGCTGCTCCATTGTTGATGCACGTGCAGCCACAGTGCACACAATTCACAAACACAGAAAATAATTCCTCCACCATTCTGTCAGTGGTGACAGTATCATATGCAGTGACAGTAGACATGTCAGAAATTGTTGGCACGTTCTTCAGTCCAGACCAGATGTCCAAACCGGCCCTTGACTTATGACACAGGCGCACGCTTGGTGCTGCTGCTGTGTTGCTGCACGTGCGGCTACAGCGCATACATTTCACACACAAACACAGAAAAAAAATTGTTTATTTTTTGTGGAGTGCACTTTGGGGGTTACACCACCCTTTAACAGACTTATGGGACACAGGCGCAAGCCTGGCGCTGCTCCTTTGTTGATGCACGTGCAGCCACAGTGCACACAATTCACAAACACAGAAAATATTTTTTTATTTTGTTTGGAGTGCACTTTGGGGGTTACACCACCCTTTAACAGACGAGCCAGCCGGCCCTTTACTTATGACACAGGTGCACGCTTGGCGCTACTTTGTTGATGCACGTGCGGCCACAGTGCACACAATTCACAAACACAGAAAATATTTTTTTATTTTGTTTGGAGTGCACTTTGGGGGTTACAGCACCCTTTACCGGTCAAGCCAGCCGGCCATTTATGACACAGGCGCACGCTTGGCGCTACTTTGTTGATAACCATGCTGCCACAGTGCACACAATTTACAAATACAGAAAATAATTTTTTATTTTGTTTGGAGTGCACTTTGGGGGTTACAGCACCCTTTAACGGATGAGCCAGCCGGCCCTTTATTTATGACACAGGTGCACGCTTGGCGCTACTTTGTTGATGCATGTGTGTCTACTGCGCACACAATTCACAAACACAGAAAAATATTTTTTTTTTTTGCCCTTGGCGGGAGCACCGCTAATGGACAGAGCACCCCCTGGACAACACTACAGCACCCCTTTAGGGCTTGGACACTGCACAGGACTTTGGAGTGAACACAGCCTCTATGGACAAGTGACTGCATAACACAGCCCAGCCAGCCCCTATGGACTTTGGAGGAGTGGACACAGCCCCTATGGACAACAGCAGCACAGAACAACATAGCCAGCCCCTATGGACTTTGGAGGAGTGGACACAGCCTCTATGGAAAACAGCAGCACAGCACAACACAGCCAGCCCCTATGGACTTTGGAGGAGTGGACACAGCCCCTATGGACAACAGCAGCGCAGCACAACACTACACTGCACTACACTACAAAGTCCAGCCAGCCCTAACTCCCACCCTCCCTGTTCACTGCCCACAGCTGAGTGAGAAAATGGCGCCGACGCGGGTACCTTATATAGTATCCAAAACCCGCAAGACCCGGAAGGCGGGATGATGACGTTTTGCCTCGATTTCAGATCCGAGTCAGGCGGGAAAAGTCAAGCCTGACTCGGCTCGGTCTCGGATCGGGGGGGTTCGGATTTCAGAAATCCGAACCCGCTCACCCCTAATATATACACTACCATTCTAATGTTTTAACGAAAAGCAGTCTTTTTTTTTTCAATGAAGATAACATTAAATTAATCAGAAATATACTTTATACATTGTTAATGTGGTAAATGACTATACTAGCTGCAAACATCTGGTTTTTAAAGGAATATCTAAATAGGTGTATAGAGGCCCATTTCCAGCAACCATCACTCCAGTGTTCTAATGGTACATTGTGTTTGCTAAGCGTAAAATGGATGATTAGATAACCCTAGAAAACCCTTGTGCAATTACGTTATCACAGCTGAAAATGGGTCTGCTCATTAGAGAAGCTATAAAACTGGCCTTCCTTTGAACTAGTTGAGTATCTGGAGCATCACATTTGTGGGATCGATTATACTCTCCAAATGGCCAGAAAAAGAGAACTTTCATGTGAAACTCAACAGTCTATTCTTGTTCTTAGAAATTAAGGCTATTCCATGCGATAAATTGCAAAGAAATTGAACATTTCCTACAAGGGTGTTTACTACTCCCTTTCAGAGAACAGCACAAACAGGCTCTTTCCAGAGTAGAAAGAGAAGTAGGAGGACCCAGTGCACAACTGTGCAAGAAGACAAGTACATTAGAGTCTCTAGTTTGAGAAATAGACACCTCACAAGTCCTCAACTGGCAGCTTCAATATATGGTACCCGCAAAATGCCACTGTCAACGTCTACAGTGAAGAAGCGACTCCGGGATGCTGGCCTTCCAGGCAGATTGGCAAAGAAAAAGCCATATCTGAGACTGCCCAATAAAAGGAAAAGATTAATATGGGCAAAAGAACACAGACATTGGACAGAGGAAGATTTGAAAAAAGTTTTATGGACAAACAAATTGCAGTTTTAGGTGTTTGAATCACACAGAAGAACATTTGTGAGACACAGAGCAAGTGAAAAGATGCTGGAAGAGTGCCTGATGCCATCTGTCAAGCATGGTGGAGGTAATGTGATGGCCTGAGGCTGTTTTGGTGCTGGTGTGAGTTTTGTACAAGGTAAAAGGGATTTTGAATAAGGAAGGCTATCACTCTATTTTGAAATGCCCTGTGGACAGCGCTTGATTGCAGCCAATTTCCTCCTCCAACAGGACAATGACCAAAAGCACACCTCCAAATTATGCAAGAACTCTTTAGGGAAGAAGCAGGCAGCTGGTATTCTGTCTGTAATGTCACCAGATCTCAACCCCATTGAGATGTTGTGGGAGCAGCTTAACCGTATGGTACGCAAGAAAAGCCCATCAAGCCAATCCAACTTGTGGGATGTGCTTCCAGAATCGTGGGGTGAAATTTCTTCAGATTACCTCAACAAATTAACAGCTAGAATGCCAAAGGTCTGCCATTCTGTAATTGCTGCAAAAGTAGCATTCTTTGACAAAATATTTTTTTAAATAAAAATCATTATTTCTAAACTTACCAATGTCTTGACTACATGTTCTATTCATTTTGCAACTCATTTGATAAATAAAAGTCAGTTGTCACGTAAAACACGAAATTGTCTGGGTGACCCGAAACTTTTGAACGGTAGTGTGTATGTATGTATATATATATATATATATATATATATATATATATATATATATATATATAATATATATATATACTGTATATATTTTTATATATATATATATATATATATATATATATATATAAAACAAACGTCCAAACTGGCCCGGCACTCCAACCACCAAAGTGTATTGCTCCGGGGCCCTCCAGGGCAAATGACCCAAAATGTATAAATCCAAAAACGGAGGCACTCAGTGAGACTGAACTCAGCATTGATAAAAATCCTCTGCATTATTCGCTCAGTGGTTTTCTCTACCCCTAGATGACCTGCCATTATACGACCATGGGCCAGATCCAACACTGTTCTTCTGTAGGCTTTGGGAACTATTAGTTGTTCCACAACATCTTCCCCCTTCTTAGTCACCTGATATAACCAATCCTGACACATTGCCATGTGGGGATAGGACAAGGACTATCAGGGTCTATGGGTTTACCATCAACTACTTTTACATTCTCCCTGGCTTTTACCAAAGTAGGGTCATTCAACTGCTCCACGGCAAAGACCTCTCTTCTGACTTCTAAATCAGGCAGATGATCCACTGGCCCAACAACACTTCCCACCTCAATGGGAGGCACATCAGTTGGCGGGCCACCGTCACGCTCCACATTCTCTAGTTCGCCAACCATAGTAGGAAAAGGGAATAACTCTGACTCAGAAGAAACTCCCTCCTCCACTATATCGACAACCTTCTCAAGTGGACCGGGGTTGTTAACTTCTGGAACAAAACGGCTTTCCCACAATTTCCAGAAGTGAGCAAAGTCTCTCCCCAATATTGCATCGTACATCAGACCAGGCACCAAACCCACAGAAACTATAGCAGAGCCACATGGTGTCTCGATGTTCACCTCGGCAGTAACATAATATTGATTATCCCCATGTATGCAGGTCACATCAACAGTTTTCCCCTTATGCCTCAAGGGGTTCACTAGCTCAGCTTTTATAAGTGTCCCCAAGCTACCAGAGTCTAAGAGTGCCTCTACTCGGTTGCCATCTACAGTGAGTACACACATGTGCTTATCAGTCTCAGCCCGCCAGTCAGCCGTACAGGCTGTCTGTGCAAAGAAAGACCCCCTGCGGTAGACATGAGCAGTATCACATTGCATAGGTTCAGTTGTAAGTGAACAATTAGCGGAAATATGGCCGAAGTCACCACACTGGAAACACTGAATCATATTAATGTCTAGTCGTTTACGGGGCAAGAACCTTCCTGGCCTGGCAGGCCTGTCTCCAGGTTCTATACCCTCAGTCTTACCAGTGTCTGTGGGAGTTCGCCGGTGCGCCATCGGGGCTTGGTGGGGCATACTCCTCAGCTCCTCAGCCACCACGTACCTCTCCACTAGCTCGACCAACTGGTCCGCGGTCTTAGGGTCTGCATGGCTCACCCACTTGCGCAGAGTTGCGGGTAATGATCGCAGGTACCGGTCCATCACGACCCTTTCCATGATCTGTGGTCCCGTCAGCGTCTCGGGCTGTAGCCATTTTGAGGACAGATGGACGAGGTCATGCATCTGTGAACGTGGAGGCTTGTCCATATGGAACTCCCAGCAGTGGACCCGTTGGGCACGAACAAAGGTGGTGACTCCCAAACGAGTTAGGATCTCCTGTTTTAGTTTTTTATAGTCCTTGGCATCAGCCAGGCATAAGTCAAAATATGCTTTTTGTGGCTCCCCAGACAAAAAAGGTGCCACCAGACTTGCCCACTGCTCCTGGGGCCAACTCTCCCTTTCGGCAGTTCTTTCAAATGCGGCGAGGTAGGCCTCCACATCATCGCCCGAAGTCATCTTTTGGAGGAAGTGACTGGCTCGTACGGAGTGAGTGGTGGTGGGAGGACCAGTATTAACATCTCTGGGCCGGGCGACCAGGTGCTGTACCACCTCTCTTATGGCCTGGCTGTTTTCCGCTAAGGCCTGGTGGTTTTCCGCTAAGGCCTGGCGGTTTTCCTCGATGGCGACCTGTTGTTGCCTGGCGGATTCCTGCTGAAGTTTGTTAGTCTCCTGCTGAGCCCTGGTAGCTTCCTGCTGAGCTGCTGTCGCTTGGTGCAAGGCCTTAATAATTTCCTCCATTTTGTCCTGGGGTGTAGATTGTAAGCTGAACCTTGCCTCTCTGAGCATTGGCTGAAGCCTCCTCTATGGGACTCCAAGGACACAGTGTTATTTCCACACTCACAAATTGGGTGTCTGTCCCTTTAATTTTTAAATGGAAAGTTTTCCTCTTGCTGCAACTTCAGTGTGTGTGGGTGCCCGCATTCTCCACCATATTGTGACACAGTCAGATTAGGGGTTCCCTCTCCTGGGTAGAAGAACTCCTTTCTTACACACACCCACAGCAGCAGGGAAGCAGCACACCAGTCTGGATGCAAGTACAAGCTGGTCGGCGCCAGTCTTTATTGTACAATGTCAGAAACAACATAATGAAAACATAAACATAAATCCTAGCCCTGTCGGGGCACTAACTTCACAGGTAGTTCCCTCACTACCAGAACCTGGCAGGGCCTAATGCCCTTGCCAGCAACAAAAGCACAGCACAACACTTACAGTTAGGTTTTCAAGTGTCTCTGAGCAAACTCCCTGTCTGCTCTCCCAGGTGAGACAATCAGCCCTCAACACACTAGGCTTATATTGGCCACTCTCAGGTGGAAACCCTAACAACCTGTTACCAGGCTGCGAGAACCAAAACCTGGAGTGGCCGTGGGAGGAGCCCTCCCTCTCCTCTCACCCACAACCCCCAGGTCCCAAACCGGCTTTTCAAAAAGCCGAGACTCAAGCATGCTACACTGCAGACTTTCTCCTGGGGATTTTAAACACATAGGACAGGAATCTGGGATAAATGTCCCTGCCACAGACCACTTTACCAGTGATCCTATCACAATATAGAGAGAGAGAGAGAGAGAGAGAGAGGTATCTGTGGTCCAGCACACACCTTATATCTTGTAATTTGCTGGGGTGTTTCTTTAGAGTTTCCACTGAACTGTGGGTAACACAACGATAAAGGATATCACATCTACTCTACGTAGAGATAAAGGCGGCACTCGCCAGACTTTTGAAGTCAAAACATACTTTAAACTTTATTATCTCTGGTGCTGACAGCATGCACACATACACTCTTTCAGCTCCACAGTCTGTTGTATTCTTATGAAGCCTTAACAAAGGTTCCGGAGTGGAACCGAAACGTTGGAAACTATGGATTATGTGCATGCTAATAAAGCTTAAAGTATGTTTTGACTTCAAAAGTCTGGCGAGTGCCTTTATCTCTACGTATAGTAGATGTGATATCCTTTATATATATATATATATATATATATATATATATATATATATAGATGTCATGCCTTCAGCATAGGGTTTGTTATGTTACACTAATTCACATTAGCAGCCCCACCTAGTGGTCAGGACAGCAGCAGTTTAAATCTGATCTATTTTGTCCCCTTAGCATTCCATAGCAGTCTAGCAATGCATTCTGGGCTAAAGGAGCTGTAAGCCGCCATTTTCCTTTTCACATGGTCCCAGACAGTCATCATTACATATGCTCAACCTCGTACAGCATCCGATATTTTACCATCACTTAACATTACTTATCATCTCTCATCACACACGCGCACACACATGCACACTTGTTTATATGCATCGATCTGTGTACATCTACGCAAGTTCCTCTATCGAATAATAAACTCAGTTCTTCAGATCACATTGGACTGGATTATTGGAAGATAGAGTATTGGTTATGCTGGCTGCGCCAAATTTGTCAGACAGTGCGGGGCAGTACAATAGATATATAATGTATATATTATTGCAATAATACAATGGTATGCAGCTAGATGTCACTACATCTTGCTTCTATAGATAGAACAGTCAGTGACACCTATCTGAATACTACAAAGTTGGTTTTATTTTTAGAAGTATAACCAGTAGATTGATTCTGTTATTCCAATAGTTATTAGATTTTCTTTCTATTAATGTCTCCTACTATCAGGGATGCCAAGAGGTGGGAGTGGGTACAACTGGTCTGGTTGGTGAGTCCCGGGCCTCTGCTCTTCCCGCTACCACTGGCCATGCATGTATAGCAGTGCAGTGAGAGAGAGGAGACAACTGCTGCAGTAGGCTGCTCTAACTGCCCGATGTGCTGTTGTGGCTGCTCCACTATACAAGTAGAGATGTGAAGGCTCAGATTAGTTTGGATTTTCCAGCCAAATACTGTTTTTTTCCCGCAAAGTTTCAGGTCTCAGAAAGAGGCAAAATGTCATCTTTTATGGACAAAGATGATGTTTGTCCATGAAATATTACATTTTGTCTCTTTCTGAGACCTGATATTTGGCAAGAAAAAATAGAATTTGGCGGGGAAACCAAAACTAATCCAAGCCTGCACATCTCTATAGCAGTAGTGGGAAGAGCAGTGGGAGGTTGTTATGTAACTCACTCTCTGTGGCTGATAACCACTATGCAGAACTATATTGTCAGATGTATCACCAATAACAGTAGCTTTTCCTGGAACACACTGTCCACTACTGCCTGGACTTGATCACAGTAGACTATAGTTTATATTGTCTAAATGTGAAGATGAGTTTGGGAGACTTGAAGCTATGGTGTCTCAAGCAGGACAAATAGTGCAGACAGGATAAATGGCAGGACAGTTTCAGAAAGCAGGAGAAGGACACTGAACAGATGAAGGCAAGAGTTCTGGAGTCAACTGGGAACTGAGCCCACACATAGAATAGCACAATCCTCAGCAACAGTAATGATAGGAGCTAATCCAAGTAAAAGTGCATTTACAGTATGTGGGTATCAAATTCTGGGATGAGATCATGTGAACAACCACAAGAACATAATGTTAATTAGAGCAGCTATGAACTGGCAGCCCTGAGATCTGTCAGGTGCTGCTTATTTAATGCTAAGCCAGCTGAGTGGAAAACAGTTGCTTAGCAACCTCAGCACACACAATCTCACTAAAGACAGGCAGATCACAGACAGAAGTGTAACAGATGTGTTACAGTAAAGGTGCATACACACTAGACGATATGCTCCCTGAGCGATATCGTCTAGTGTATCCCCGGCAGGCTGTGCTCAATGTCGTTCATGACATTGAGCACAGCCGCTGAACGATATCATTAGCGATATCATTCAGCGCCGGGCTCTCTCACCCATTCCCTGACATGCAGCAACCTGACGAGGTCGTCAGGTTGGCCTGCATGTCAGCCCGATGAACGAGGATGACGAACGACCCGCGGGAACGCGCGTCGTCGTCATCGGTCATCTTTTTTGTGTTAAAAATGGACGATAAAGTGGACGACTGAACGATAACGATATCGTTATCGTTCAGTCGTCCACTTTAATCGCCCAGTGTGTACGCACCATTAGAGATGAGTGGGTCCGGTTCTCTGAGAACATGACCTACCCAAACATACCTGATCCGAGGGGAATTTGAGTCCAACTCCGGGTTTCTCACCTGACTCGGTTCCCAGAATGAGGCAAAACATCATCAATCCCGGTGTTGGATTCTCATGGGTTTTGGATTGCATATAAATCCCTTAACATGTTCATCGCATCATTTTCTTCACTCCGGCTATGCTGTGTGGCTGAGCTGTGGGCTGTGCTGAGTCCTGTGTTGTCTGTCCAGTGGCTGTGTTGTCTGTCCAGGGGCTGTGCTAATTCCATCCAGGGGATGTGCTGTCCATCCAGGGACTGTGCTGTGTCTGTCCAGGGGCTGTGCTCCATCTAAGCACTTCAGTGGCTGCTCCTGTGCTGTGTCTATCTGCTCCTGTGCTGCCGATGCTCCTGTATTGCCGACGCACCTGTTCAGTGTCCATCCGCTCTAGTGCTGCCAATGCACCTGTCTGTGTCCATCTGCTCCAGTGTTGCCAATGCACCTGTCCAATGTCCATCTGCTACAGTGCTGCCAATGCACCTGTCCAGTGTACATCCGCTCCAGTGATATTGAGGCATCTGTCTGGTGACCATCCATTCCAGTGCTGCCGACGCACCTATCCAGTGTCTACCTGCTCCAGTGCTGCCGATGCACCTGTCCGGTGTCCATCTGCTCTGGTGTTGAAAAAATTAAATTTAAAAATTAAATTTAAAAAGTAAGAAAAAAGTAAAAAAAGTAAAAAAAAACATTTTTAAAATGTCAAGAAAAGTTTAAAAAAGTAAAATAAATAATAAGTGAAAAAAAGAAAAGTTAAAAAAAACTATTGTTTTTTTCTGCTGTACCCCAGTGTATCCCTAACATAAGTACTGTGAAGCTGCAGGCCATACCCCAATGTATTCATACAAGTACTATGATGCTGCAGGCCATACCCCAGTGTATCCATACAAGTACAGTGACTCTGCAGGCCATACCACAGTGTATCCATACAAGTACTGTGACTCTGCAGGCCATACCCCAGTGTATCCATACAAGTACCATGACGGATGCTGCAGGTTGTACACCAGTGTATCCATACAAGTACTGTGATGCTGCAGGCCATACCCCAGTGTGTATCCCTAACACACAAGAACTGTGACACTGCAGGCTGTACCCCAGTGTGTATACATAACACAAGTACTGTGATGCCTCAGGCCATATTCTTAGTGTGTATCCATAACACAAGTACTTTGAGGCCTCAGGCCCCTTAGTGTGTATCCATAACACAAGTACTGTGATGCCTCAGGCCATACCATTAGGTTGCATCCATAACACAGGTACTGTGACACCTCAGGCTAGGGGTATATTTACTAAAGTGAGTGTTTTTAGAAATGGAGATGTTGCCCACAGCATCCAATCAGATTCTACTAACTAGCACCTTCTAGAAGATAATAGCTAGAATCTGATTGGTTGCTATAGGCAACATCTCCAATTCTAAAAACTCTTAGTTTAGTAAATATACCCTTTAGTGTGTATCCATAACACAAGTACTGTGACACCTCAGGCTACACCCCAGTTTGTTTCCATTACACAAGTACTGTGACACCTCAGGCTACACCCCAGTTTGTTTCCATTACACAAGTACTGCGACACCACAGGCCATACCCCAGTGTGTATCCTAAAGCTGGCCACACACTAGACCAACTTTAATCCAACCAGCCAACTTGTTTATTGGATGGAATGAAAATATGGTAAGGAATGAAAGCAAATGATAATCAGCAATTTGCTCCCAAACGCCGGAAAATGAACAAAAACTGTTGTTTGAACAAATTGTTTAGATCAAACATTTAACAAACTTGTCTGACGACCATTTTCATCTCTTTTCTGGCATTTAGGAGCAAATTGCTGATCATCATGTACTCCCATTCCTTACCAGATTTTAATTCCAACCAATCAACAAGTTGGCTGGTTGGATGTAAGTTGGTCTAGTGTGTGGCCAGCTTAACACAAGTACCGTGACTCCAAAAGCCGTACCCTTAGTGAATTTTAGTAATTTATTAAACTGCCATACTGTCTGCCACTGCAGTGTCTCACTGTTTCCTAGATATGCCAAGTTAGAAGCTGAACTGCCACATGTGTGTGATGCCCACTGCTGTCACTTAGCTTAGTCAGCCAGCTAGCATGGTGAAACCTTTCAGCCTAAACTGGATGAAATCAATATTGTGAGGTGGGCAAAACTGACTGGAAATGAATGGTAATAAGGATAATAATACTGTAGGGACAAAAACATGCCCAAAGTATGTGATTTCATCTGATTTTATGATTTTTTAGAAAAAAATATAGATCCAAAACCAAAACTCGCAAGGTAGGTTTTGGCAAAAACAAATCCAGATCCAAAACACGAAGGAGATACAGATCCAGAACCAAAACACGGGGGTAGGCGCATAGCTCTAGCTAAAAGTGGGGTCAATTACACCGATCTACACCCCCCCCCCCCTTGAGCCACCATCCTGTGCTGAGCATGCAGTACTTTGGTCATAGTATTTTCCTCTTTTTGTTTGGGATGGAGCATAACCACACCTCCTGGAAGGGCTGTGCCCCTTCCAAGTGCCCAGGCCCATGAGCTCTTTCAACAGCACTTGCCAATTATTGTAATATTTTAGGAGAAAATATATATATTAAGTATATATATTTTTTCCATATATATTAAAGTGGTTAGAAATTGGACAAGTAGGTCTGCAAAAAGTATGTTTGCAGATTAATCTATTTCAAAGTATTTCAAACTTCTTAATGTAGTGCAATTTGGTTTGAGCTTCAATAACAAAAAGCAGATTTGTGCTGCAACTAAAAGAGGTAGAAAAAGGGATTAAATCAAGAGAAATGTAAAGAAGAGTGTGATGGCCTTCCATTTGCAAAAATTCTCTGCAAATTGTGGATATTTTGAAATAATTGAGGATTGCAAATCCAAAGATGACTAAAGAATACAGGTGCCATTTTGTAGAAGCAATTATCAGAACATTAAATCTCCCAAATGCCTATAGTTACGCTTGCCATATCATCCCTTTAATTCAAGACACTCATGCGTTACACAGGTTCTATGGCTGGCTGATTTCAAGTCTACATCTCACCTTGCTTTAATCACCCACAGAACCTTTGTAATTCACATGTGACCCGAATTAAAGGGATGGTATGGCAAACCTACTAAAGTGTATAGTGGTTTGTTGAGAGGAATGATATTTTGTCTAAATAAACTTGTTGAAAAAAAAATTATGCCAGTAGCCCCCCAATTATAGCAAAACATATATTGGACTGCAGAATCAAGACTGGAAATATTTTATAGCACCTACTTGGGCAATTCATTTTAACTTTGCTCTTGGAGGTCTGAAAGGAAACACACTGACTGAGGTGCATTGCAGCTTTAGGGAACAGTTGCAAATAAATTGTCCTTCAGTATACTGTCTAAACAGATACAAGGACCATTAACAGGACCATTGCTTTTCATAAAGTGCATACATGAAGTTGAACATGGCCCACATGCTTGTGTTCATTGAGATAAATAATTAGTGGAGACACAAAGATGCTGTATCTCCTGGTTCAGTTCTGCCAATTCATATTTTTTTTCAGAATGTCTCTGACAAAAGGTTACCAACATAACTTTATTTTTCAATTTGGGTTAGGGTGCAAATTTGAGGTAATGGGTCTCAGATGCAGGCAAAGCAGTCTCTAAGAGGCAGCTGAAACCAAAAAATAGCCATAAAAATACATACTATCATACCATTGTTGTGCCCAGTCTGTAATATAGCCTATACTCCCATGCAAGCGCTGCCCAGGATTTGACCAAAGAGGATGCTTCACTTTAACTTACAGATTTACAGTACAGTTTTGACTCTAGGGCTGTAAATTAAGAATTATTTTGGACTTCTAAACATTATTACTGTTCATTGCAGGAATGTTTTATGATCAAAAATCTAGATTTACTAATATTTGACCATTTATATTCTATGGCAATTTCTATAATGTGCAAGATTAGTTGCCCCATCTATCATAGACTCTGCTGTCAATCAAAAAACAAATCCGCCGGCAATCGGCAACAGATTTGGTGCTTAAAGGATTAAATAATGGGTTATTTACAAAAAAAGTTTGTGGGGTCATCCCTCAAAACTATATTCAGCTATGGACCTCTGAGCCAGGTCTGATACTGGAGAGTTGGGGTAAAAACAGACATGCCCCCCCCCTATTTTCCAGTAACCAGCACTGGGCTTAGCCAGGGGGCTTATATAATAGCAGGGAGACACACAGCATGGGGTCCCCCTGCCATAATGTAAAACCAGCCCCAAACTGGTCAGTTCCTCCTCCCAAGAATCAACCAGCCCTTGGCTGAAAGTCCAGGACCCTTTCCTGCACCCCTGGAGGCAGTGAGTGTAGGAGTAATGGTTTATAGATAGATTTAATACTGTTCTTTACAGTGGCAATTAGAGATGTGCGGTTCGGTTCTCCAAAAATCCGAATCCACATGAATTTTGTGAATCTGGTTAAATCAGAGTCGGGGGTTCTAATTGAGGAGATCCGGGTAAATCCGGGTCACGGTTCTGATCTTTTTGTGGTTCGGAATTCGGATTTTAAATCTGAATTTCGGGTTTTGGATTGCATAAATTACATGATTTTAGTTGTTTTTAAAACTTTATATCTATTTTTTATTTTAAAAATCCAGATCCAAAACGAAAACCAAAACACTTGAGGGTGGTTTGCAAAACCAAATCCAGATCTAAAACCTTGAAGGCAATACAGATCCAAAGCCAAAACACAGGTGTCAGCGCACATCCCTAGTGGTAATACATATCAGTATGCCTGCCCTGGCATGCCAGCACTTGGTGATCCACAATTGCCAGCATGCCTGGACATTAAGGTCCTGCTGGCACATATAGTTCCACTCTAAAGAAACATTACAAAAACCAAAAGCCAAATTGTGTAACACTTTATTGCAAAAGCTCACATTTCATACTTACCTTGTCATTGGATGTGCTCTGCCCCTCAGTCTAGTAGAAGTTCAGGGTCTTAGCATAAATAAATAAGGCAAACACCCATGCCCAAGAGACAGACTATGTACAGTGCTACCAGACATCTGACAGTTCCCATGTGACTCACTGCACTAGACCATTTTGAAGTGATGATTGGTAAGAGTTTGACACTCTCAGCCAATAAGCGGACAGTATCTATACCAGCATCCGCTGATTGGCTGAGAGTGTCCAACTCAATTTGGGCTTGAGTAAATCTCCCATTTGAAAAATCACAGAAAAAAAAACAATCTGACCAAAAACTAATCATAGTAAATGTACCACTAAGAGCCCTATGCTGAATGAATGTACTGTACTCCAGTTTGCAGAGAATTATCTTGCATGTATTCACACTGCAAGCTCTGAAGCTGGATGCATGCTAGTATAGATGATGCAGAATTATATGCATTTCAATTGCATCTACATTTACGACAAAAGAGGCTGGGTTGTAGCATTTATTCTTATTTCAATGAAACTTAATATCCTGCACAGGACTTATGGTGCGTACACACAATATGATTAAAATGGACAATAAGAACGATAACGATATTGATCATATTGTTATCATTCATATCGTGCATTTTTCGGTGCCCAAGGACCTGCGATGTGTGTGCACATATGGACGATAACGATATCGTCCATCGCCCATGCATGCAGGCCTACCTGGTCGATATCGACCAGTTTACTATAAGGACCCATGATCATTGATCGTGGATCATTGGCCATCATTGGTGAGTTCGTAATGTGCTGGATGTTCGATATTGTTCATCCAGCACACACGGCAGATCATACAACGATATTGTTATCATTGACGATCATTCCATGTGTATGCATCATAACCTAGATATCAAACTGTAATGTATTAGTCAACAATAATTCAAAATGAATTACCATATAAAATATGATGGGATTTTATTTTTGTTGGCTTCGTTCTCCGGGGTTATTGTCATTTTTTTTTAGTTTTTTCTGTTCATTTGCGACTTTGCAAAATGAACTATCCTAGTAACCATGCAGGTATTCCTATGCAAGCAAAATTCTGAGAGGATGTATGGACCCAACAGCTGGATGTAAGTGTAAATACACCTGTTTCCAGTAATACCTTTCGAACCTAGTATAGTGTAGGTGCAAGTGCTCACTCTTCATGATGACTTGTAGCCAACCAAGTGAACACAGCAAAATATGTTTTATTTGCCTTAAACTCTGTATCATGCCCTAAAAGATTAAGTCAATATATTGCAATAGGGCTATGCTGAAAAAATAAACAATTACAAAAAGGATTGTATTGCCATGGTTGGAGATATGGAGAAAATCTAGAGGTTATGCATTGTTTATTTATAAATATTAGCATTTTCATATTTTTGAGTGAAAACTGAAAGTAGTTCTAAGTTCCAACTCCACTAGCAAGACTGAACACATAACAAACAAGAACATGTAAAAAATTTAATAATGGCAATTTTTAATCATTCCAGCAAGTCAAACTTTGGCAAAATTCCAAAACACCATATACAGTTAAAGTACTACTGGGGAACTCATGATTGACAGCTCTTCATCCTCTATAAAAAAAAAAGAACTTCATCATCATTCTCATCAAAATAGAAATTTTTTATTGTTAATTGATTTTCTCTTTCCCTTGGAGGCTTTCTCTTTCCCTTGATGATAGTTTCCTGAATTTCATTATTACGTTCATTACCATTGACATGAAGTTATTGTGAGTACTCTGACACATTTCTTCTCTGACATATTTCCTTTTTTTACTACATGAATGAATGAGAGAATGTGTAAGCGTTAGTTCCCATTCAAACATGGAAAATGTGTGTCCATTTCTGCTTGCAAAATGTTGACATTACATAAACTAAACAGCTAATGGTGTTAATGACAATGATTGTGTCAGTCAGTATTTTTGTAATAGTATCTATAGTGTGGTGTTTAGGATATTGGAGTGACAAATGTTAAATAAAATAGGGTTAAGATAAATCAAGTAGTCATTTCTGTATTTCTGTAAAAGTGAAGATGGAAAATCACCTGATAGTATTAAAATAATTATATTTGAATACACATATTTGTTTTTTTTTCAAAGATTTATGTAAATAATACACTATCATGCATTTGTACCTTTTTCTCTTTTACCAATCCCTGTGACCTGATTTACCATCTGGTGTACTAAAAGACAGCATTATTACTTTATTAGTTGTTATTTAAGCAGAAGTATTATTGTATTTGTTTTAAACTTCTTAATCTTTGTTTCAAAAAATACTTGAAAAAAATGTACTTATTGTATACACAAATTAAAAAAAACTTGCTGAACACCATTAACACTTCAATAAGCAAATGCACATTACTGTATTAATCAATTTTCTAACTTGTTAGACAGAATTTGCTAGAATTTGTAGAATTTTAGATCATTAAAAATATCAAGCAAATTTTTTCAGACAGTATGGCATTCGGTATGACTTACCACCGGCTGCATGGCATAACCCTAACCCTAACCTAATTCTACCCCCTAACCCTAACCCTCCTTTAGGATGCCTAACCCTAACCTCCCCCCCTGTGCCTAACCCTAATCCCCCTTCTAAGTGCCTAAACCTAACCGCCCTCCCCGCTGCCTAAATCTTAAGTCCCCAGGGGGGTGCCTAACCCTAACCTCCCCCTGGGCATGCCTAAACCTAACCCCCCTTCCCCTAGCCTTACCCTAACCTCCCGGGGGGGTGCCTAACCCTAAGTCCCCCCCAGGAACCCTAAACCAAACCCTCCCTCCCCCGCTTCAATCGAGATGCTGGGTGCCGGTCTCCCAGCATCAGTAAAATGACAGGCATCTAGATTTAGACGCCTGTCATTTAACCCTCGCTGGGATTAAGCAGTCGGGAAGCCGGCAGTCGGCATTGCGTCCACCGGCTTCCTAAACATATACCAGTCTAACATATTTGCCCATTGTAGGCCTGTTTAGCCATATTTGAGCAAGTTCACATTGTCAAATTGATTCACAAATTTGAATGAACATATTTCAGCTAAAATCTTTTTGATATGATTTTATATTGTGAATAGCAAACCTCCAATGCAAATAGCAAACCTCGAATGGTAATCTTTCAGCTTTTGAAGGTCAGTTTTACAAATATTTTGTTAAAAACTTTTTTATTTGAATAAGTGTACAAATAGTATGACAAATTTATGATTAATTATCATAGCTATTATACTTATTAATTATTGGTAAATAACATAAATTGCTAATTTTCTAGTATTTAAGTCATTTTTCATAAGTGCTCTCACAAACAAAAAGAGATGATTCTATGTAATTTTCTTACAATTGCCTCAGACCATGTGACCCCTTAGACAGGAATTATCTGCTGATACACACAATGTACCCAAATGAAAAGCAATTGATAAATACATGACTTTGGTAGCAAATCCACTAATTAAGCCATCATTATGTGTCAATTGTTATAAGGACACAAATATATCAACTTAATCTAACTAAACTACAGGCAACATGGTATTCCCATAGTCTAATTTCAATATAGCATTCCCATATCTCATGTTGCAGTCTCATAATTCAGTTCCATATCTATATTGCAGCCTCCATTTACCTTATCCCTATCACAATATAGCAACAGTCCCATATCTTGGTTCCATATTAATACAGTATTCCCATGTCCCTATTTCAAACTTAAATATCAGCATTCCCATTTGAATTTCTCAGATTTACCCATAACAAATCACATATTCTTATGTGTCTTGTATCTCTATACTGCTCAGTATTCCCATTTATAGCTCAGTTTTCTCATACACAGCTTAGGCAATACGATTCCCACAGTATTAATCCCAGTATTAATTCCAATATATAAATCCCTCTAAGAGTCTGATTCTGAATCAGACGCTTCAGAGGCCTTGTGTGCATTTTTTGCTGGTATTGCAATTCTTCCCAGAGCAATTCACAATATTCCCAAATACAATACTTATCCCTAGTGGTAGAGAAGAGGGGGGAGTGGAAATGGAATAGATACTAGCTCATTACTAGATGTTGTGTTCAGAGACAGTGATGAAGGGTTCAGATGGACTTTATAAAGTCCTGTCAAGAATCTTATCATCCTTTTCATGGATGTGTGTGTGATACCATGATTGCACAGAATAGGATGCTGACAGTATACCTCCAGGTGACAGGATGGACAAATCTGTTACTGTGCATGCTTAAAGAGTGCATAGAGAGCATAGTGGCCTCTTTATACGAGAATCCCTAAAGGAATTTTTTAATAATTTTGTAACTATTTAGCAGGGATGGATAAGAGCGGAGAGACACATTATATTCACAAATGTGTGTTTGTGTTATCTTATTGCTATTAATTATGTTGTTAAAAGTTATTGTTTTTATCCCCTTCACTGCTGGGAGTTTTCTCTGTGCTGAGGCCATTTTTTGGTGTTTTTATTAACTCATCACATTCTAACATCATTAGTCTTCTTGCTCATTATAACAGATTGGGGGCGATTCAATTCAATGTGATGTTGAATAGCCCCGGGGGTGACATTCCTGAAGAAATTAAATTCAACGCAATGTTTGGCCAGACTAAAGGATTTCTTCTCTCACCCCCTGGAATGTGAGGAGAATTCCGACAAAAGTGCCAGCCGGACGGCTGTTTTCCAGCTTAGCGCGGCGAAAGCAGCCGCGTGGTTGGCACTTTAGTTGGAGAATGCCTGTTCTCGTGACTAAACACCCAGGTTAAGTCACGAGAAATACTTTGTGGTTCTCGCTTTGACATTAAGTCACCATATCAAAATTGCACCTAGCAGGATTGAGAATGATAATACATTGCTTTATTATTTTTTTTACATTTGTCACTGTCTCATTTTAAATGCTAATCTTGTTTAGGAATAGTATAACAGTTTAAAAATGTCTACCATTTTTTAAACTAGGTAACGTACTGGATTAAATGAGAATACTCCTTTTCCTCTTCATACAATTTGAGGGAGATCTGACCTTTAGATCCCCCATGTATGATTTATTTTCTGTTTGCTGTTTAAGTCAGCAGACAGTAAGTAATAAGGATGCACAAAGTTTGAAAGAGGAGACTTCCCTCTTTTAAACAAGGGTGCCCCCCCTCATATGCGACCAGTATGGTGGAGATATGACTTAATCTGCCCTCCCATGTATGGAAAACAATGATTTTCTGTAACGCGGTCTGATATAGTGTTGTGATCACAGGTTATTATCGTACAATAGCTGCTAAAGAGACACATCCTGCCTCCTGATTTGGTCTGGCAGCTGCAGGAGTCCCCATTGGTTGTAAGGACTGGTGCGGGGCAGTTAGAAACTTTCTCCTATGAACCCTTCTTGTAGAGTATGTTTCAGACTTTGCAGTTTTAAGGTAAGCCTGACTTATCCTCCGCAGTGAAGGAGTTTATATAAATCAATTATTTTCCTTTTGCACATAAAATCTTCCATATTGAAATATTTATATATATATATATTTTTTTTTTTACTGCACAAATAACATTGTTGTTTAGAGTTGTTTTGTGTTTGCCCTTCAATATCAGGGAGCAGTCACCTTTGAATTAGCTGCTTTTTGTGAAGTATCTGATTTTTTCTCTTGCTGTTGGTGGTGATAGGGATTGAGAAAGGACAGCAAAATGAGAATGATATGACAGTCATAAATGTGGCCATTTCTGCTTACAGGGCATACTTTGAGGTAGATGATTTTGCTAATCCAGCACAAGTTCCACAGCCCTCCCCCTAGCTGACTAGAGGAAGTATGTGTGGATTACAATTGATGAACCTCAGTGCACCTTGTAATGAGCTCTTCTTTATTCCTTCAAATTATTCATCATTTCTCATTAATTACAATCACTGTATAACATTCAGAACATCCTTTCTGATAATTTAGCTTCAAGGCTTCTTCTATGATTGGAAGAACAAAGGTTTCACATGTCAATGGGATTTGCTGTACAGTTTGACTTGCCCAGAATTCGAGATATATTTTTGGGATATATGTTTAACCTTGTGGTGTAAAATCCTTGTAGTAGCTTAGTTTTGTTTTTTAAGACTGCTTATGGTGCTGATGTATTAGGTGGTGCAGCGCACTTTAATTTTGTGTATTCTTATGAGCTATATTCTATTTATAGCCAGTGACTTTATTATTTACAGTATTGATCATGTTTTAATCTTTTACAGCATTTTTGATAGTGGTTGGTATATTAGCTTAATATAATATATTTAAAATCCTGTGCCTTCGTCTGTCTTAACTAGAGATCAGCGGGTTCGGTTCTCTGAGAACCAAACCCACCCGAACTTACAGATCCGAGTCTGGCTTGGGTTTTCCCGCCTGACTCGGATCTCAAATTGAGGATAAACCATCATCCTGCTGTTGGATTCTCGTGGGTTTTGGATTGTATAAAGGTTCCCACGCTCGCCGACATTTTCATTCTGGCTGTGGAGAGTGAAGAGGATGAAGGGGCTATGCTGTGCTGTTGTTGTCCATAGCGGCTGTGCTGTTGTTGTCCATAGCAGCTGTGCTGTTGCTGTGCATAGGGGCTGGCTGCTGTTGTTGTCCATAGGGGCTGGCTGCTGTTGTCCATAGGGGCTGGCTGGGCTGTACTTTGCTGTTGTCCATAAGGGCTGTGTTCTCTATAGGAGCTGTGCTGCAAACAGAAGAGGGGGCTTCAGTGGCTCCTGTGTCACTGCAGTCCATAAAGGGGTGCTGCTGTGTTGTCCAGGGAGTGCTCTGTCCATCAGGGGTACTCTTCACCCCCAGTGTGAAAAAATATAAAAGTTTTTTTTTTTCTGTGTGTGCACTTTAGCCACACTTATAAACAACATAGCTGTGCCAAGCGTGCTACCTGTGTCATTTATCAAGGGGCTGCTGCCTCATTCAGGGGTGTAAAAAAAATGTATAAAAGTTTTTTTTTTTGTGTGTGTGTGTGTGTTCACATTAGCCACACTTATCAGCAATGTAGCTGTGCAGAGGTGCTGCTTGTGTCATTTATCAAGGGGCTGCTGCCTCGTTCAGGAGTGCTCTCCCCACAAGTGCAAAAAAATATATATTAAGTGGTTTTTTTTCTGTTTGTGTGTTAGCCACATTTATCAGCAATGTAGCTGCACAGGGGTGCTGCCTGTGTCATTTATCAAGGGGCTGCTACCTCATTCAAGGATGCTTTCCCCCCCAAGTGCAAAAAAATATATATTAAGTGTTTTTTTACTGTGTGTGTGTGCATTAGTCACACTTATCAGCAATGTAGCTGCACAGGGGTGCTGACTATGTCATATATCATATCATATATCATATATCATGCTGCTTCATTCAGGGATGTTCTTCCCCAGTTTTAAAAATTGTTTTTTTTATGGGTGGTTGTGTGAGTTACCCACAAGTTAGCTGCACTATAATTGCTTGGTGATACTGCTGCAAGAATGCAGTGAGTATGGAGGACATGACAGGAGAGCAGAAACCACATACCAGTCTTGTAGCTGCTGGCAGCAGTCATGATGATGATGCAAGGCCATCAATGTCATCTGTGGAGGCTGATGCTCCAGGGCTTAAGTCAGGCCATGCAAAATCAACTTTTACCCTGTTAAAGAAAAAAAATGTAAAGCTAAGTCAGCTTTAGAGAAACAAAAAATTTGCAATATGCTATTCACTACATGAAGTGGCAAGGAAAGGATAAGGCCTTGGCTTTTATTTATGACTGGTGGTTCTAGTTGTGATGATTTAAGCCCTTCTGCTTGTTGTAGATGTATAAAAAATGAAAATTGTTAAGACGAGTAAGACACCGGAACCAACTGTGTGCTCCAAAAAGTCACAGATCCCCAAGGAAAGTCCAAGTGTGTCTGCGGTTGCCATGTGTGACCCTGACCTTTCTAATACTGTACTTGAAGAGGATCCTCCTTTCCCCATTTGTGTGCCTTCTGCAAATGTGGGGATGAGCAGCACAAGTCAACATGCTGATGAAGAATCGAGGATGCTTCTGTGAAAATGCACCAGGAGGATGAAGAGGATATTTATGTAGTTGGAAATAACAACAAGGATGATGAGGATGTTGATGATGATGAGGATGTTGATGCCGAGGATGTTTGTGTAAAAACTGTAAATTATTGAACAGTTCTTGCCCATGGTGGTAACAATCCCATTGTTGTCATTCCTGGGCAAAGGACCAAAAAATCCTCTTCTCATATGTGGAAAGGACTAAAAAATCCATTTCTCATGTGTGGAATTATTTCCAACCAAATCCAGACAACCTTTGCCAAGCCATTTATAACCATTGCCAAGTAACAGTGAGTAGAGGTAAGGAACTTAACCGTCTAGGAACCTCCTCCCTCTTACGTCATTTGCAACGCATTCATCAAATTGAAAAGGGTTTTTCAAATTCAGAAACTTTGGCTAAAAAAAGCATAACAACAATCAGTCCAGTGTCACCTAGTTACTCCCTTTAATCTGGATTCAAGCACCTGCAATCTCCACCACCAACACCTGCATCATCATCATCAATATCCTCAATCGTGATTGGAATTAGTTCTGCATCCAATTTCATAAGAATGACTGACTCCTCTCCTAACCGTGGTTCCTCAGAAGGATCCTTGAGTGCTATGCCTGTTGCTGCTGCTGTGAGTGGGCCTTCATCACAGAAGGGGACCAGGAAGAAGACTACTTTTAGTTTATCCAAACAATTGAATGTCAAATAATCCTTTGCAATGGTGAACAAGTATGACAGTAGACACCCAGTTGCACAGCGGATTACTGATGCCATAACAACTATGCTGGTATTAGATGTGCTTTCAGTATCTGCCATTAATGCAGTGGGTTTTACACAGTTAACAGAGGTTCTGTGTCCATGCTACCATGTCCCTTCTAGATTCCACTTCTCTAGAATAGCAATTCCCAATCTGTACAAGGACATTAAACAAAACCTTATTGATGTCCTCTGAAATGCTGTTGTGCCCACTGTCCACTTAACCACAGATATGTACACAAGTGGGAAAGGGCAAACTAAAGTTTACATAACTGTGACAGCCCACTGGGTAGGTATTTTGCCTCCAATAGTACAAACAGCAGCATTATCTAACAAATGAGGCAGCCTACTCTGTATATCACCGGTTTCACTAAGAGGCATACCGCTGAGAACCTCTTAGAAAAACTCAGGTAAATCATTGCAAAATGGCTTACCCCACTTTGACTCTCCTTGGGATTTGTGATTTCTGACAAAGCCAACAATATTGTGCGACCATTACATGTGGGCAAAGTTGAACACATCCCATGTTTTGCTCACACAATTAATTTAGTGGTGCAACATTTTTTTTTAAAATTACATGGGCATGAAGGAGATGCTCTTGGTGGCCCAAAAGATTTCTGGACATTTTCGACATTCAGCAACTACATGTCGAAGATTGCAGAACCAGCAAGAACTGTTGAATTTGCCCTGCCATCAGCTGAAGCAAGATTTAGTAACTAGGTGGAATTCTACCCTCTATATGCTTCAGCAGATGGAAGAGCCTCAAAAGGCCATCCAAGACTACACTATGGCCTATGTCATAGGAAGAGGAGCAGGAATGCACCTTAGTGAAGTCCAGTGGAGAATAATTTCCATGTTGTGCAAGGTTCTCAAACCCTTTGAACTTGCCACATGTGAACTTAGTTCAGACACTGCCAGCTTGAGTCAGGTCATTCCACTAGTCAGACTTTTGCAAATGCAGCTGGAGAAACTAAAGGAGGAGCTGAAATTGAGTGATTTCACTTAGTATGTCAGACTTGTAGATCAAGCCCTTCATTTGCTTCCCCAGGATCCAAGGGTCATCAATCTCTTGAAATCAGATCACTATATATTGGTGACCATACTTGATCCTAGGTTTAAGTCATACCTTGTGTCTTTCTTTCTGACAGACATAAATCTGAAAACATGCAAAGAGCTGTTGGTAAAAAAAATTGTCAGCTCAAGTGGCACATGACAAGGCAGCATCATCTCCTCCTTCAGTTTCTGCAACTGCCAGGAAAAATCTAAATTTTCCTTAGAGACCCACTGCTGGTGGTGATGCAGATCAGTCAGCAAAAACTAATGACATCTGGTTGGGTCTAAAATAACTGCCTACGTTGATTGACATATCTACCATGACTTTGTCTGATACGGTCCCCATTCAGAGAATGGTGGATGATTATTTGAGAGATAGCATCCAAATAGGCATGTCACACAGTCCATTTCACTACTGGCAGGAAAAAGAGGGAATTTGGAGTCCCTTACACAAACTGGCTGTCACAAGCGTGGAATTTAGGAGCTGTGTTCCCGGACTGGGCCTTGGATCTGTATTACTTGGCGCAGACGCTCGCTGGAGGAGACTTGGCTTAATGAAGTTTCTCCGCATGAGAGGGTGCAGCGAACTGACAGGAGTTTGAGGAATGCGGCAGTAACGAGGTAGCTAGGAAGCTACGTGGAGTGGCTGGATAGCCGAGGGTAGACGTTGGTAGCTGAGTGGCTACGTGGAGTGGCTGGATAGCCGTGGGTAGACGTTGGTAGCTGAATGGCTACGTGGAGCGGCTGGATAGCCGTGGGTAGACGTTGGTAGCTGAGGGGCTACGTGGAGCGGCTGGATAGCCATGGGTAGATGTTGGTAGCTGAGTGGCTACGTGGAGCGGCTGGATAGCCGTGGGTAGAGGTTGGTAGCTGAGTGGCTACATGGAGCGGCTGGATAGCCGTGGGTAGACGTTGGTAGCTGAGTGGCTACGTGGAGCGGCTGGATAGCCGTGGGTAGACGTTGGTAGCTGAGTGGCTACGTGGAGCGGCTGGTTAGCCGTGGGTAGACGTTGGTAGCTGAGCGGCTACGTGGAGCGGCTGGTTAGCCGTGGGTAGACGTTGGTAGCTGAGTGGCTACGTGGAGCGGCTGGATAGCCGTGGGTAGTCGTTGGTAGCTGAGTGGCTACGTGGAGCGGCTGGATAGCCGTGGGTAGACGTTGGTAGCTGAGTGGCTACATGGAGCGGCTGGATAGCCGTGGGTAGACGTTGGTAGCTGAGCGGCTACGTGGAGCGGCTGGAGCGCAGTGGGAAGGCTTGCTTAGCTAAACTAAGAAACTAGTTGCACTGGCAACTTGTGTGAGCATTGGGGATCCTTTTATAGTGGACACTGGGAGCTGACAGGCTGAGAGAGAAGGAGAGGGCTCCTCATTGGTGGTAGTGGGGTCACATGGGCAATCCAAGATGGCCGTGCCCATGGACCGGAGGACAGCGCTTCCTGGAGGTAGTCAGCGGGGACCAGCGGTCAGCAGGAGCCGGCGTGGGAGCAGCACAGCAGCGGGACCCTCCAGAGGACAACAGCGGAGACTGTCTTGGGAGAAGAGGAAGGAGCGTACAGCGCGGGAGCCGGAAGACAGCGCGGGTCAGCGCCCGCACAGGTAAGCGACGGGGTCTGATTCTGGGGTCTCCAGGCCTGTGTGTGACAGTACCCCCTTCTTCAAGAGTAGTCACCGGACACTTCCTTGGTTTATGAGGAAATTTCACATGGAACGCTTTGACCAGACGGGGTGCATGGACATCGGAGGCATTTATCCAGATTCGTTCCTCCGGACCATAATTCTTCCAGTCAATGAGGTATTGAAGACGGTTGTATCGACAATGGGAATCTAAGATTCTGTCAACTTCGAACTCCTCTCCCTGCTGTGTTTGAACACTAGAAGGTTTAGGCAGGACCTTCTGAAATCAGTTTAAGACTAGTGGTTTTAAAAGAGAAATATGGAAAGAACTTGGAATGCGAAGAAATGGAGGAAGCTTTAACTTGTAAGCCACAGGATTCAAGACTTTGATGATTGGGAATGGACCAATGAATCACGGAGCAAATTTCATCGAGGGTACTCGGAGTCTTAGGTTTCGGGTAGAGAGCCAGACCATATCCACAGGTCGGAAATTTGGAACCGCTCATCTTTGGCGGTCAGCAAATCTCTTGTACCGGGCTGACGTTTTAGTCAGAGAGGAACGAACCTTTTCCCAGATGTTGGAGAACCGTTGAAGGGACATTTTGGCCGCAGGCACATCTAATGTGGGAAGAAGAGGGAAATCTGGCACTCGAGGATGTTGACCAAAAACTGTAAAAAAAGGAGTTGAGCTGGTGGACGTGTGATAATGATTATTGTGGGCAAATTCGGCCCAAGGAAGAAGTTCTATCCAGTCATCTTGGGAGGAGGAGACAAAAGTGCGCAGGAACTGTTCCAGGTCTTGATTGACCCTTTCGGTCTGACCGTTGGTCTGGGGATGATAAGCGGTAGAAAATTTGAGTTTTACCTGAAGGGCTGAGCAGAGTGACCTCCAGAACTTCGCTACGAACTGTACTCCCCTGTTGGAGATGATCTCTTGAGGAAGGCCGTGGAGCTTGAAGATCTCTTTTATAAAGCTCTGGGCGAGTAGAGGTGCAGACGGAAGCCCAGTAAGTGGTACGAAATGAACCATTTTAGAAAAACAATCCACGATAACCCAAATTGTGTTGTGGCCCCGAGATGGAGGAAGATCAGAGATGAAATCCATAGATAGGTGAGTCCATGGCTTAGATGGAATTGCAAGAGGTTGGAGTTGACCGTGTGGAACCCGCCGAGGTATCTTGTGTTGGGCACATTTGATGCATGAAGACACATAAGACCTGACGTCCTTTTTCATTGAAGACCACCAATAGGAACGCTGGATAAATTCTAGGGTTTTATCCATACCCAGGTGACCAGAGAACCGGGAAGCATGAGCCCAATGCAGTAACCTCTTGCGGAGTTCCGGAGCGACGAAAGTCTTCCCAACCGGGGGTATAGAAGATAATTGGGTAGAGGTGAAGAAAGCTGAATTCAAGATTGGTTGGGGCTGTTCCATGGGTAGATCAGGGTTGCTCGTCATGGAACGGGAGAGTGCGTCGGCTTTGAGGTTTTGTGAACCGGGGCGATAGGAGACTTTGAAGTTAAATCTGGAGAAAAACATTGCCCACCGGGCTTGACGAGGGTTCAAGCAATTTGCAGATTTAAGATAAAGGAGGTTCTTATGGTCAGTAAAAATGGTAATGGGGTAATGAGCTCCTTCTAGAAGATATCGCCATTCTTCAAGGGCTAGTTTCATGGCGAGTAACTCTTGATCTCCAATGGTGTAGTTCTTCTCTGCAGGCAAAAACTTCCGGGAAAAGAAACCACAGGGATGAAGTTTTTCATCTTTAAATCGCTGGGAGAGCACTGCACCGACACCTTCAGAGGATGCGTCCACCTCCAGGATAAAGGGCCGGGTGGAGTCTGGTTGCTTTAAGATGGGAGCGGAGATGAAGGCTTGCTTAAGAAGTTGAAATGCAGAGGTAGCTTCGACGGGCCATATAGTTGGATCTGCTCCTTTGCGGGTGAGGGCTGTAATCGGAGCTAAGCAGAGTCGAGAAACCTTTTACAAACTTGCGATAGTAGTTGGCAAATCCTAGGAATCTTTGTATGGATTTTAAGGAAGAAGGAAGAGACCAATCAAGAATGGCTTGTAGTTTTGACGAATCCATTTCAAGGCCTGTTCCAGAGATAATGTATCCCAGGAATGGTACACTTGAGACCTCAAACAGACACTTCTCTAATTTGCAAAACAGTTGATTGGACCGCAACCTCAGAAGGACTTGTTTGACCTGGTCTCGATGAGTTTGGAGGTCTTGAGAAAAAAATCAAAATGTCGTCTAAGTAAACGACCACACACTTGTACAAGAGGTCCCGGAAGATTTCATTGACGAAAAACTGGAAGACGGCCGGAGCATTACAGAGGCCGAAGGGCATAACGAGATACTCGTAATGCCCATCCCTGGTGTTGAAGGCCGTTTTCCATTCATCGCCTGGACGGATACAAATTAAATTATAGGCTCTCTTAGGTCGAGTTTGGAAAAAACTGTGGCTCCCTTGACTCTATCAAATAACTCTGTAATGAGAGGAAGAGGGTAGCGATTCTTAATAGTTATTTCATTAAGACCCCGGTAGTCAATACACGGGCGCAAGCGACCATCTTTCTTTTTAACGAAGAAAAATCCAGCCCCTGCTGGAGACGTGGAAGGTCGAATGAAGCCTTTATTTAAATTTTCCGCAATGTACTCTGACATGGCCTGAGTCTCAGGGAGAGATAGAGGGTAGGTTCGGCCTCTAGGTGGATTCTTCCCGGGAATCAGATCTATGGGACAGTCCCAATCACGATGGGCAGGTAACAGGTCTGCGCTCTGTTTGCTAAAGATGTCCTGAAACCCATTGTAGGCTTTGGGCAGGTCTGTAGAATCCCGTACAACGGAAGATCTGATAGGTATTACCCGCTGAAGGCAGCCTTTGAAGCAATTGGAACCCCAGGAGATTATTTGCATGGTGGTCCAATCGATTTGAGGTGAATGTCTCTGTAGCCAGGGTAATCCGAGGACTAAAGAATGAGAGGCTTTGGGAATCACTAGGAAGGATAGTTGTTCGGAATGGAGCACCCCAATGGTAAGTTTAAGTGGTGTTGTACGATGGGTGATGGTTCCACTAGAAATGCGACTACCGGTTAAAGTGATGACTCGAGGCAACGCTTCCAAGGGGATTTGATGCTTCTGGACAAATTCAGTAGTGACAAAGTTCTCTGCCGCTCCGGAATCCAGGAGAGCTAATACAGCTTTGGAACCTCGAGGACACTTTAAATGAGCCTGGATGGTGGAATCAGACTTCCTTTGTGATTCAATGGCAACTCCTAACTTAACCTCTATTTCATAAGTTAGGAGGAGGCGTTTCCCGGACGAATGGGACAAGTTTTAACTAAATGTTGAGGAGATCCGCAGTACATACAGCGGTTCTGCCTCTGCCTTTTTTGCCGCTCCTCAGCCGATAAATGAGAGCGGTTGACCTGCATGGGTTCTTCGCCCAGAGGAGGAGAGGGTAAGCGGGAAACTGGACGTGGCCTTCCACGATCAAATCGGCCTCTTTCATAGGCACGCTCCCTGTGACGGAGATCCACCTTGTTGCAGAGAGAGATTAACCCATCCAAACTGGTTGGAAGGTCACGGGAAGCTAGGTCGTCTTTGAGCCTTTCAGAAAGGCCACTCCAGAAGGCAGCGATGAGGGCATCCTCATTCCAATTGAGTTATGAAGCCAGAGTCTGGAACTGGACTACGTATTGGCCGACGGTCCTGCTGCCCTGACGGAGGCGTAGAATATCAGCTGATGCGGAAGTGGTTCTTCCGGGTTCATCAAAGATTTTGAGAAATGTAGCAACAAATTCGGGGTAGTTGGAGAGCAGGGGATCCGACTTCTCCCAAAGGGGCGAGACCCAATCGAGTGCTTGGCCAGAGAGTAGAGAGATGATATATGCCACCCTGGTTCTGGCCATCGGAAAGTTGGCGGATAGTAGCTCGAATTGGATTTCGCATTGGTTTAAAAAACCCCTGCATAATTTGGAGTTGCCATCGAACTTGCTCGGAGGGGAAAGCTGAAGACGAGCAGGAGGTAGAACCGGAGGAGCAGGTGACACCACAGGAGGAGAGGCGGCTTGGGAGCCAGCGGGAGCGGGATGAGCCAGTAAGGACTGAATGTTGTCCAGGCGTGATGACATATCTTGGATAAATTGGATCAGCTGAGCCTGAGAGGTCTCCTGTCTTTCCAGACGGGATAGTACATCCTGCGAGGCTTCTATCCCAGATCCTTGACCACTTGCCGAGTCCATCTGGCCAGTGCAAACTGTCACAAGCGTGGAATTTAGGAGCTGTGTTCCCGGACTGGGCCTTGGATCTGTATTACTTGGCGCAGACGCTCGCTGGAGGAGACTTGGCTTAATGAAGTTTCTCCGCATGAGAGGGTGCAGCGAACTGACAGGAGTTTGAGGAATGCGGCAGTAACGAGGTAGCAAGGAAGCTACGTGGAGCGGCTGGATAGCCGAGGGTAGACGTTGGTAGCTGAGTGGCTACGTGGAGCGGCTGGATAGCCGTGGGTAGACGTTGGTAGCTGAGTGGCTACGTGGAGCGGCTGGATAGCCGTGGGTATACGTTGGAAGCTGAGTGGCTACGTGGAGCGGCTGGATAGCCGTGGGTAGACGTTGGTAGCTGAGCGGCTACGTGGAGCGGCTGGATAGCCGTGGGTAGATGTTGGTAGCTGAGTGGCTACGTGGAGCGGCTGGATAGCGGTGGGTAGACATTGGTAGCTGAGTGGCTACGTGGAGCGGCTGGATAGCCGTGGGTAGACGTTGGTAGCTGAGTGGCTACGTGGAGCAGCTGGTAAGCCGTGGGTAGACGTTGGTAGCTGAGCGGCTACGTGGAGCGGCTGGTTAGCCGTGGGTAGACGTTGGTAGCTGAGTGGCTACGTGGAGCGGCTGGATAGCTGTGGGTAGTCGTTGGTAGCTGAGTGGCTACGTGGAGTGGCTGGATAGCCGTGGGTAGACATTGGTAGCTGAGTGGCTACGTGGAGCGGCTGGATAGCCGTGGGTAGACGTTGGTAGCTGAGTGGCTACGTGGAGCGGCTGGATAGCCGTGGGTAGACGTTGGTAGCTGAGCGGCTACGTGGAGTGGCTGGAGCGCAGTGGGAAGGCTTGCTTAGCTAAACTAAGAAACTAGTTGCACTGGCAACTTGTGTGAGCATTGGGGATCCTTTTATAGTGGACACTGGGAGCTGACAGGCTGAGAGAGAAGGAGAGGGCTCCTCATTGGTGGTAGTGGGGTCACATGGGCAATCCAAGATGGCCGCGCCCATGGACCGGAGGACAGCGCTTCCTGGAGGTAGTCAGCGGGGACCAGCGGTCAGCAGGAGCCGGCGTGGGAGCAGCACAGCAGCGGGACCCTCGAGAGGACAACAGCGGAGACTGTCTTGGGAGAAGAGGAAGGAGCATACAGCGCGGGAGCCGGAAGACAGCGCGGGTCAGCGCCCGCACAGGTAAGCGACGGGGTCTGATTCTGGGGTCTCCAGGCCGGCGTGTGACACTGGCTTTGCTTTACTTAAGTTGCCCACCCTCCAGTGTGTACTCTAAAAGAGTTTTCAGCGCTGCCGGGAACCTTGTCAGTGATCGGCGTAGGAGTTTAATTCCACAAAATGTGGTAAATTTGATGATGTTCATCAAAATTAATTAGAAATTACAGGAAGAAGACATTTACCAGCAATCAAGTAAAAAAAAATACAGAAGCGTCTGTAATGGTGGATTCCAGTGGGGACAAATTGATATTGTGTGAAGAAGAGGATGTACAGACTGATGGGTGGATGATGATGATGACATCTGATCTTACCTATGTTGTAAAGCCAGTTTGTGTATGGGATCATTGCCACCAATGTTCACTGCACATTGGCAGCTTGTTTTGTGGGGGGCCCAAATAAATTAATTATTTCAGCCACAAGTGGCAGTCCCTGTCGCTGAAGTGATTGGTTTGTTAAACTGTGAATGTCCTGTTTCATATATACAACATAATGGTAGGTAGGAGGGCCCAAGGACAATTCCATCTTGCACCTCTTTTCTTTGCATTATGTGCTGTTTGGGGGATTGATGCCTGACATTTTTAATTTTATGGTTTATGAATGTTCAGAATTGTAAATGGCCACAGACAGCAGCTCCTGCATGCCCCTTTCAATATTTTAATGAAAATTCTAAATCACAAAATTGATGGGGTGGGCGGAGAACTACAGGCTGCTTTCTTCTGATATAAACAGCAAATCTTGGTCCCCTTATCCCTAACAACCTCCCTGAGCACAAACTAGCATGTTCTAGCAGCACCTCCACAAGCAAGGCCACCTCATTTTTTTATTAGATCATGATGTATAAAATATTAAATAACCTCCCCCAGATCAAATATGTCTTTTAGGTACTGAAGAACTTGATCCTAGATTGATCTTCCCTCATAAATTTTCTTAATCAAAATATTATAAAATAAATTTAAAACTAATCAATCCTTATGTCCTTTCCCTGTCTTCAGTCCATAAACATTCAAACTCCGTGAGGCCTCTGACCTAGTTAAGGAAAACATTCTTGGTTTTTAAAATTCCAAGGGGTCATATAGTTTATTAAACTGCCATCCTGTCTACCACTGCAATGCCACTCTGTGCCATGTTCAAGGCTGAACTGCCACATGTTAGTGCTGCCCACTGCTGTTGCTTAGCTTAGTCAGCCAGCTAACTGGATGCAAACTTTTGGTCCTTAACTAGATGAAAAAAATCAGTATTGTGAGCTGTGAGGTGGACAAAATTGACTAGAAACGAGTGGAAATAAATGTTATTGAATATAATAATATTGTAGGAACAAAAACAGACCCATTTTATGTGATTTTAGCTGCTTTTATGGTTTTTTAGAAAAAATACAGATCCAAAACCAAAACAAAACATGGAAGGGCGGTTTTGGCAAAGCCAATACAGATCCAAAACCAAAACACGTGGGTCAGAGCACATCTCTAGTCTTGACACTCACAAATGACTGAGTTGATGAGAGATTACAATTAACATTTTGTTATACGGTATATAGCATATAGTATTACTCACTTTAAAGATAGTATTTAATCACTCACAGTTTCTGCCTAAGTGGAGTTTATAGACTGAATTCTCTAACACAAACACACATTAGGGTCAAACAGCCAATTAGACAATTAACATTACCATATATTTCTTGGACTATTTGTACAGCTTACTGAGCCACATCATTTAGCTCTGCTCCCCAGTCTCACACTGGACCTGATTCAGATGTGGACACAGTTGCATTTGCGATTTCAGACATATTGGACTTGCAAAAGTCACCACCGGCATCAAAGATCTCATGCTTATGTACAGAATATGCAACATCGGGAACATCAGTTGCACATTTGTCGCACCATCAAACTTCTAAGCAATCACATGGTGTCTTAGTATGTCCATCTCTACTAAGGTGTTGGGCCAGTCCAACTGCAAAAGAATGTGTAGTGACTGACTAGGACATGCCCAGAAAATGGTGGTGACAAGCCTGGATTTTTGCAGCCACCTCCCATTACCTCCCCCGATTGGGCACTATCTGTCATTTATTTTGCTGTCACTAATAAATCCAACATTGACATTGCATCCACCTCTCAATCAGGCCCACTACACCTGCTGCCAGCCCTAATATCCATTAATGTGTGTAAAACAGTAATAATAAACCAATATCCTATTGGATGGATACTTTCGTTATGGTGCTTTTCTAGTGTTTATAATTATTTAAGAAAAACATGACAATTTGTAACAAAGCTATTGTAGAAGCCACATTATATACATATTGCAATATTAGTTAGTAAGTGTGTGTGTAAATGGCGCACGAAAGAAAGATATGCATTATATGAAACAAATATACATTTTCTATAAAGTTGGAATAATAGTTTGCAATTTATTGATAAAAAATATATAATATATAATGATAATAGTGTTAATTAAAAGAGACATCTGGTTTTTACTCAAGGACTAAAAGAGCAGTTCTGATAATGGATAATGGGCCTGATTCAGACCCACTCGCGAGCGGCTGTCCGATGTCGATGGTCTGCACTGAGCATGCGCACGACGGAGGGAGCTCCGTTGTGCGCATGCGCCAGACACGACGAGCGAAGGACTTTCCTTCGCTCGTTGTGTCCGATCAAAGGGGGCGTGCTGTCAATGTTGATTGACAGCACGCCCCCTTTGGTGGGCGTGCCGGGGGCGTGCCTCCCTGACGGGGGCGTTCCCACGGGAACGCCTCCCGTCAGAAGCCGGCCCACTGACATCACTAGTGATGTCAGTGGGAGTGATTTTGGCTCTGATAGAGCCAAAATCACTCCGGAGCTTGCGGTTGAAAACCTCAACCGCAGGCTCCGGCTCGCAATTTCGATGGTCGCGATGGTCACGACCATCGCGGCCATCAAAATGCACGCTCGTATAGCCTGTGGGTGGTGACCCACAGCTATACGAGCGTCCAGGAGGACACTCCATGAAAATGGAGCCCGGCCCTCATGCAGAGCGTGCGCTCTGCTCAGAGCGTACGGCTCTGAATGAGGGCCAATGTCTTTAATCCCATGTGGTGAACTGATTTTTACAATTCCATCTTTTTGTATTTTTATTTTTTAGTTCTTTATTTTATTTTTATATTTATTTTTATTTTAAAAGACATAGGCCCTCATTCAGAGCCGTACGCTCTGAGCAGAGCGCACACTCTGCATGAGGGCCGGGCTCCATTTTCATGGAGCGTCCTCCTGGACGCTCGTATAGCTGTGGGTCACCACCCACAGGCTATACGAGCGTGCATTTTGATGGCCGCGATGGTCGTGACCATCGCGACCATCGAAATTGCGAGCCGGAGCCTGCGGTTGAGGTTTTGAACCGCAAGCTCCGGAGTGATTTTGGCTCTATCAGAGCCAAAATCACTCCCACTGACATCACTAGTGATGTCAGTGGGCCGGCTTCTGACGGGAGGCGTTCCCGTGGGAACGCCCCCGTCAGGGAGGCACGCCCCCGGCACGCCCACCAAAGGGGGCATGCTGTCAATCAACATTGACAGCACGCCCCCTTTGATCGGACACAACGAGCGAAGGAAAGTCCTTCGCTCGTCGTGTCTGGCGCATGCGCACGACGGAGCTCCCTCCGTCGTGCGCATGCTCAGTGCAGACCATCGACCCACTTGCGAGCGGACAGCCGCTCGCGAGTGGGTCTGAATCAGGCCCATTATCCATTATCAGAACTGCTCTTTTAGTCCTTGAGTAAAAACCAGCTGTCTCTTTTAATGAACACTATTATCATTATATATTATATATTTTTTATCAATAAATTGCAAACTATTTTTCCAACTTTTTAGAAAATGTATATTTTTTTCATATAATGCATATCTTTCCTTTGTGCGCCATTTACACACAAGTATTATCTGGATGGTAAAGGAAAGGCCATCAGTGTTCAAGGCAGCACAAGGATTTAGATAAATTAAACAGACATAAAACACACCCCCACACACCCCAAATCACGACACCATACACAAAAAGGATAGAGATAAGGAGCGCGAGACTCGACACCAATATTCTATATTGCAATATTCCTCACAGATACTCTTTGTATGAGACCATACATTCACCTTTTATCCAATATAAATATAGATCTGTCCTGCAATTTGTAAAGAATATATAGGTGATAGCAATTCTATATTTTCAGACACAGTCCAGTTATTGGCATATGTATAAATACTCAATTAATTTCCAGGAGTTATATAACACATGTGTTTCAGTGGTTTAATAGTGATGGCAACTCTATGCATATAGTAACATGATGTTGGACAAAATATATGTGTCTGTAGTATGCAGAATAAAACCTTGTGTTTGTTTCCAAAGTACATTGGGGTATAATGCTGCCTATCTCCACTCAAGGTACAGTATATTCAATACTCCTTTTGGGATAATGTATATAGTTCCTGTTGGCTACACAATAAATTGTATAGTAGGATCTGTGAGTGGTGTCCCGCTGTCAGGCTGATCTTACCATTAAAATTGTTGTGAATTATCTCTGCTCTCCTGTTGGCAATCCTATGCTGCTCCTCCACCAGTGGTAGTTACCCAGCCTTCCACTGGTCCAGATCTTTTATGAGGAGATTCTTTTGTTATAGAGCAATTCCACAGCTTGCAAGTTGATTTAATGATTTGGTCTGTTTCACTTCAATGTGTTTCACCCAAGGGCTTCCTTAGGAATGGGGGACATTTGTCAAATGATTCATTTAAATGCCTCTTTCAATTTGCCGCCCAAGGCTGCTATTGACTCAATGAAAATTTGCCTGAGGCTGCAATTTGCACTTAAAGTCTCATTGGTTGTATGCAAATCCCTTAAGGGTTAGCATTTAAATGTATTGAAGTCTACTGGACAGAGCTGCAATTGACATTCTTTCTTTCTCTGCTAGGACAGGAAATGCATCAAAATGTAATTACCCATCCAATATGATATTGGTTTATCATTACTATTTCAAGCAAATAAACTAATTTTTAAGCTCTTCAGCACTTATTCTCCCATTCTGTTTTTCTAATATTTTATTATTTAAGGGGCAGGGCCTCTTAAGCAGAGTATGTTGCAGATTAGCATTTAGAGCAGTGGTCGGGGAACAGGGTTAAATTACCGCATTTGGGGAAATGGACAGACAGCCAGGCATGCATATGAATCATTGCATGCCCGGCTGTCCATCCATTACCTCCAGGAATGGAGGTCACTGATGCCGGGTGCAGCGGCGCACCCGCTGCACCCGGCGTCAGTGACCTCCAGCCTGGCACCGCATGGAGGCTCTAAGCCAGACGCCCGCTGAGATGTTACTACCAGCAGGTGCCCGACTCCTTCCCTGCAGCACCACGTTAGCCAGTGGCTGGAGTTCTCTTCTGAACTACAGCTTCTGGCTCTCTCCATGCGCACTATGGGAGAGACGTCATGACGTCTCTCCCATAGTTCCGAGGAGCAGCCGGGTGGATAGGACGGTGGCGGATGCAGGAGCAGGGATTAAGGTAAGTTTTTTTTTTTTACAAGTGGCACTACAGGGGCATAACTATGGGGGCAATGCAACAGGAGCATAACCATGGGGGCACTGCTACAGGGGCGTAACTATGAGGGCACTGCTACAGGGGCATAACTGGGAGCACTGCTACAGGGGCATAGCTATGAGGGCACTGCTACAGGGGCATAACTATGGGGGCACAGCTACAGGGGCATAACTATAAGGGCACTGCTACAGGGGCATAACTATGGGGGCACTGCTACAGGGACATAACTATGAGGGCACTACTACAGGGGCATAACTATGGGGGCACTACTACAGGGGCATAATTATGGGGGCACTGCTACAGGGGCATGACTATGAGGCACTGCTACAGGGACATAACTATGAGGGCACTGCTACAGGAGCATAACTATGAGGGCATTACTACAGGGGCATAACTATGGGAGCACTGCTACAGGGGCACAACTATGAGGGCACTACTACAGGGGTATAACTATGAGGGCACTGCTTTAGGGGCATAGCTATGAGGGCACTACTACAGGGGCATAACTATGGGGGCACTGCTACAGGGGCATAACTACGGGGGCTCTGCTACAGGGGCATAACTATGGGGCAGTGCTACTGGGGCATAACTATGAGGGCACTACTAAAGTGGCATAACTATGAGGGCACTACTAAAGTGGCATAACTATGAGGGCACTACTACAGGGGCATAACTATGGGGGCACTGCTACGGGGCATAACTAGGGGGGCACTGCTACAGGGGCATAACTAGGGGGGCACTGCTACAGGGGCATAACTACGGGGGCATAACTATGGGGGCAGAGCTACCTGGGCATAACTATGAGGGCACTACTAAAGTGGCATAACTATGAGGGCACTACTACAGGAGCATAACTATGGGGGCACTGCTACAGGGGCATTTTATGGGGGCACTACTAAAGGATTTCCTTTCTTTCAAATCAAGGGGGTAACCTCGGCGTATCTAAATATATCTTGGGGTAAAAGGTAAAAAAAGTTCCCTGACCCCTGATTTAGAGGACAGAAAAGCCAGCAAACCACCAACACATTGAAGGTAATATTTGGCTTTACTTGTGACAGAATTGTGGTGGGGATAGCCATAGAAGGGAGCTTACTGGATAGCCCTTCATCACTACAGATTCCATGTCAATCCAAACTCTGCAACCTGTTGAGGAATACCATTGCATGCTTTGTGCTACAAGCCAGGTAATAATATTTATGGAAATTAGAGATGCCCAGGCCATTTACTGCAGAGGATCTAAGAAGGAAACAAGCTTGGATATGCAGTCTTTTTTAAACCAAGTGACCAAGTACTTTAGAATCATAGAAAGAAAAAGGGGAGGGACTTTGATGGGAATAGTCTGAAGTCAGAAGGGATCTCACATCATCACAAAGGGGATATTTCCATACAAACCTTAAAAAGGGATCAACGGGGCTCATCTGTTTTGATCTCTGGAACATAGGTATGGATACTGATTTCCCTTATATGCTTTCTGTAGTCTAGAATGGTTTCGTTGTTTGGTGTAAAATGCAGATTTAATGTCCAGGCACATAGAGTTGATGAGGTGTTGCATAGCAGGGGAACCCTTTCTGCAGCAAAAGGCTCAGGATTAGTGTAATGGCTAATATTGTAATAAGGTGTTAGGGCTGGAGCTGACTTTGATTATTTACTCCATATCTAAAAATGTTGAGGCAGGACCATTGCCTTTGAAAGACATAGCAGGAATTTCCTTGGGACAGAAGAACTTTTTGAAGAGTTGATTTTCCAGCAAATAGAGGATTACTGCATGTGTACCAACACTAAAAAAAATAGCTAATCCAGAGACAATTTAAGAGGCAGCCAAAAATCCTTGTGAGTTATTCTGAAAGTGGAGGAAAAGGCTGTGGACCAAAGTGCAGTGAGAGGTAGAAACAGTCATAGAACTGAAGTGGCCATTGAGACATAGGCACTCAGATCACTGGAGCTCCTGTGATGTGTGATCAGTCCACTGAGTAATTAGGTCACACACCCCATTCTGCACAATTTTCATTGAGCCAGGTTTTGTAGTATCATCTGACTCCAGTTTTCTGCAAATCCAGCAGGAGTCGATGACTGTGGGTTAGTAAATGGACCCTTTCCTCTGAACTTCAATAGAATAATAAAGTTCCAGTCACTGTGTTTTGACAAGGTTTTGTGAATATGAACAAATATTAACTGGCTGCTCATGTACAGTATGTTGTGTTGCTTTAATGTTTAAGGTAGGAAATTGCATCACTGCTCTCCCTGTATTGACTTGCACACAGACCACTTTACAAGATGATCATTCTTATGCTGGGCATACACGGCAAGATAAAATGTCTGTCAGACCGACAGACATTTTATCTGGCCGGCTTCCAGCCGCAGATGTCCGCGGCATACACTGTGAGATAAATCTCACAGTATATAGCCCGACATCTGCGCTCCGCCCCCGGGGGAGGAGACATTTCCCTGTTCCTTCCGTAGGAAGGAACACAGGAAATGTCTGTCTGTCGGCCGCACTGGGCATACACTGCCCGATGCGGCCGACAGTTACCGGGTAAATATTGAATCGGACGGGCATGCTGGACAATCCAGCATGCCCGACCAAGCAATATTTAACCCTCGGTCGCCCCCCCCACGCTACAATTATCGCGGCGATCCGCCGGTATCGGGCGGATCGTCCCGATAATTGCAGCGTATATGGCCAGCATAAGTAATATAGTTAATTTTTGTTTATAAGAGAGATTTCAAAATAAAGAGAGAATAAACCATGCCAAGTCTAGATTGTCTAGTAGGATTCATCCACCAGTCTAAAACATGCAAACAGTGAAACAGATGCAAGTAAGACATATTGTGTAGCCTAAGACCATTTGCACTGGGAAATGCCAAATCCTAAGTGGTTCAAGAGAGACCAATTTAGGAGTTACTGCTCACTTTCCTAGCCAGATCAAATACTCTGACTGTTCTATTTCTGCTTTTCTTCATAGAGCGCTCTTCAAGTACAATCATAGGGCCTGATTCATTACGGATCACTATTGCGATCATAACTACGATTACGCACACAGGTCTGCTGTGAAATGGACAATTGTGGAATTGGTTTCCAAAAATGAAGATCATTTTAAGGTTAAGTTCAATTGGTTATCTCAAATGGTCCACCTCAAAAATAGTTTCAGGTATTCGTTGATTCTCCCAGATTGTCCATTGTTTTCTTTATAGTATGAGAATAAAAGTAAATTTAATTCACAGAAGTATACAAAGTTTACTTTCAAGAATATGGAATTTAATGAATAACCTTGATTATATGGTAAATTTCTAATTGTTTAGGAGAAGATAATCTGGAAAAAGGAAATCTAAGGAATCTGTTTACAGTGACCCAAGTAAACCCTTTACTCATAGGCTAAGTGTGACTGTGTATATGGGGGTTGATTCAGCACTGGATAACATTGCAAAAAGCAGCTTTTCAGTTCTGTCCTTGCTATTATGCATGGAATTGCACACATTAATGTTCTGAGTGCATCGGATTATCTGTGTTAACCATGGCCAGCTGAGTGACCATAGGGCAGTGGCGTAACTAGGGCATTTGGAGCCCAGGGCAAATTTGAAAATGGAGTCCCACCCCCCATGTGCGCGCGTGATGAAAAATGGGTGTGGTCACAATGGGCATGGCCACTGAAAATGGGGCATGTCAACATGACACACACCCCTTTCTTGTCACTGGGAACATTTCTTTCTATGTGCACCTTAATGCAGTGCCCATTATACAGTCCCCCCTATGCAGTGCCCCTAGTAGTGGTCCCCTTTATGCAGGCCCCAAGTAGTACCCCTTATATAGTACCCCAGTATACAATGCCCCCAGTAGTGGTCCCTCTTATGCAGGCCCCCAGTAGTGCCCCTTATACAGTACCCCCAGTAGTGGTCCCCCTTATGTAGCCCCCAATTAGTTCCCCTTATACAGGCCCCCAGTAGTGATCCCCTATATGCAGTGCCCCTTAGACAGTTCCCCCTGTAGTAGTCCCCCTTATGCAGCCCGCCATTAGTTCCCATTATACAGTGCCCCAGTAGTGATCTCTCATATGCAGCCCCCCAGTAGTGATCTACCATATCCAGTGCCCTTCATACAGTGCCCCCAGGAGTGATCCCCCTTATGGTGGCCCCCAGTAGTTATCCCTCCTATGCAGTGTCCCCTGTAGTGGTTCTCCCTTTTCAGTGCCCCCTGTAGTGGTCCCCCCTGTGCAGTGCCCCCAGTAGTAAGCCCCTTATATATACCCCAGTAGGAGTCCCCCTTGATGCAGTCCCCCCAGTAGTAGTCCCCCCTATACAGTGCCCTTTATTTAGTGGCCCCAGTAGGAGTCCTCCTTGATGCAGTGCCCCCTGTAGTAGACCCCAGTATTGGTCCCCCCAAATGGAGTGCCCTCAGTAGTATCCCCCCCAGAAGCAGTGCCCCCAGTAGTAGCCCCCTCCTTAGTAATAGTGTCCCTCCAGTAGTGCCCCCCCCCGAAGCAGTGCCCCCAGTAGTAGTTGTCCACCCCCGATAAATACACACTGACATTAAACAAATAAAAGTAGAATACTTACCTGAAACCATGCACGTCAATCCTCCACACACCAATTCTCCCGGGCTGGCGCACTCTGCATTATGGGAGAGACATCATGACATCTCTCCAATTACCCACTGCAGGAGCTGGAAGGGAGCTGGCTCTTTCAGTGGGCGCTGCAGCTGCAGCAGTCAATGAGAGTCTATCTGACTCTCATTGGCTGCTGTTTAACACACACATCACTACCAGCAGCTGGCGGTGATGCGTGTGCAGCAGCAGCAGCCAATGATAGTCTGTCTGACCTCATTGGCTGCTGATTCACACACACATCGCTGCCGCTCGGCGGTGAAGTGTGTGCAGTAGCAGCAGCAGCCAATGACAGTCGTCTGACTCTCATTGGCTGCTGGTTAACACACACATCGCCGCCAGCGCTGGCGGCGATGTGTGTGTTAGCACAGCCTGAGCCTGCCCACCTGCCACCCTCCTCCTGGCACTATTCGGAACGCGCTCAGGGGGAGGGATGGGGCTCAGCTGTACAGCACAGGACCGGCACTGGAAAGCCCATGGCACATGCCCCGCTCACCGTGCCCTAGTTACTCCACTGCCATACGGTCATGCAGGCCGGCCATCGCAGATGTCCAAAGAAGGCCAGAAAATCTCTCTGCCGAGAGAGATCCTGGCCTCTTTCCTCCCCCTAATGGTGGCAACATGCTTCTGTTTTGGAAAACAGGCCATCACCACCCCCTTCTCGTCACCAAATGGCAGCAGACTATCAATCACTGACAGTCTGCTGCTGCTCTGCATCCGATCACACAGGACCCATTCTGCGCATGCACAGAATGGGTCCTGTGCATGCGCAGAATTGTGCATTACCGTGCACTGCTGAATAAGGACCATAGTTTTTTGGAAATGCACAAGAGTTGTAAAAGGACAGCCAGAGAAGAATACTTATAGTGTACACCTCACAGGCATCGATTTTTTAAAGTAAGTCAGCAGGGTGTTCTAGAAAGCAAACAATGGGCCTTAGAGTTGGATAGAAATTGGCCATATGTTGCTCCTGAACAGTGCGCAAGGAAAAAATGCATATATTTGCCCGTATGCAGAGTTGTGCATACAGTACTATACCTTGTGATGCACCGATACCTATGTGTTTTATTTATTTGATACATGTTGTCATCATCAGTGGATACTTGCAGTTCCATATACAGTAGAAAAGCTCAAAAGATACACCTGGAAACAAGGATATTTATGCTTACATCCAACAATGCATAGTCCACAGTGGCATTGGAATGCTCTCACTCAACTTTTCCTTATTACAACCAAGTTATGCATCTTTAGCCACAAGTGTAGATGCATTTGTGATGTACTCGTGTACAGTTTGAATGTACAAATTTGAATCATTGTGCAGTTCAAAAATGCAGAAAACACAGTATAAAAAAAGACATTTATTTAACTCTGCATTAGCCCTAAAATGCTTAAAATAGGCTTGAATATGCAAGCAATTTTAGGTCATAGACATATCCTTAGGACAGACAAATAAAGACTGGCAAAAACAAGGTTTATCATTCATCTGAGCTTTCAGGATTTGGAATTAGGGCTACAACTATCAATATCTTTAAGCCTGCCAGACACTATAATTTGCCCACTTTACTTGCATGGAGAAGAAAAATTTAACCAGGTTTAATGAAACCATAAAAGTCACCCCTGGGAGCATGGTTCTACTTTGGCACAAAATGATTGCTCCCTACATTCTTACATTGACTATAGGGGACTTAATAAAATAACAATCTCTGAATACTGTAGTATAAAATAAAGTCCCTGGTAGACGTCTGTCTACAAGGAACTTTATTTTATTGGGCTAGTCTCAAAAAACCGATGGATGGATTTTGATGCAATTTTCACAATTGTATAGAGCATTTGCCAAGGAAGGTTTAGGTGTATGAAAGTCAAGGAAAAAAACAAACATCCAAGTGCTGTCTTGGCTTATGCTGCCTAAACTGTTAAAAATATATAACAACGATGGACTATTTTATACCATATAGAGATTAATGTGTATTACCTGGTTTCTCCAGAAAAAATTATGTAAGCACTGTTTTCTCATACTTAATTTCAGTTTTACCTTTTTTTGCTGTTCCCATTTCATTTATCTGAAAAACGATTCTTAGATTTCAAATGATTCCAATTCTCAGTAAGAGTCTATCTTGGCATGACAACAAATAAAGCAGTGAGACACACACTTATTGTGACTAGAGTTGATCTAAGTGGAGCTTTGTTTGCTCATGGACAACTTTATGTGGTCCGTTTGCATGTCATGTCAAACCTAAATCTTTTCGTGTTGAAATCCGGAGGGAAAATTACTGATGTCATGTACTGTACAAGGCAATTTAATAAGGCTGTCGCCGTAAATTCAAAATTGCAACCATGTAAAGCCAGAGTGGGTCGCTAGTTAACAATAATTTTGCCTTACCACTTATATCGGATCTTATCAATCAACTTTAGTGACTTTTGTGGAGATATTAATTTAATTCAGATATAATGTGGAGATGAAGAGAATACTGCTTTTAATATTAATTCTGGACATTGTAAATACTTTGCCATACCTTTTGGCTTTTGCCACACTGCTGTAGTCTTCCAGGATATGATTAATAACATCCTTTGTGAATTTTTTGCCAAGTTCATATTGGTACACTTAGACAATATTTTAATTTATTCCTGCTCCTTGAAACAATATCATATCCATATTAAAATGGTTTTGTCTACACTACGTAAATAATATCTCCAGAAAGGTTCTCCATGCATCTCAGTAAGGTCCAAGTAATTCTTAATTGGGTACAACCCACCAGCCTTAAGGCCAACCAAGGATTTTCCCAATTTTTTTATAGGAGATTCATCTGTTCTTTTTATATTTTAGCAGCTCCAAATACTGCATTGACCAAGTAAGGACCTGAAGTAATCAGTCACAGCCCTCAAGCCATTGCAGCTTTTGACTGTCTAAAACAATCAATCATCTGTGCCTCAGCATCCTATCAAATAGTTTCCATTTTTTCTATTGAGGTTAATGCCTCTGATAGCAGGGCGGAGACTGCTCTATCTCATAACAAATTTGTATGATAAAAAGCTTAATCCTTGTGTTCAGTTTTTTCAAAAGTTCTTTGATGCAAAATCAAATTATGCTGTGGTAAATCATGAATGTATTGCTATGAAATGGGACTTGAAGAAGGAAGGCATTGGTTGGAGGGAACTAGCCATGTTATTACACTATTCACTGATCCCAAAAATCTGCAATATACTGTATTTAATTTGTTAAAAGATTACACTCCAGGCAGGCTCAATTGGCATGTTTGTTTCTATATTTCATGTTATTGTCATTTACCTGGTGTAAAACATTAAAGCCTTCGCTCTCTCCAAAAGTTTTCTCCTGATTCATTAGGAATCTTCTAGGAAAACTCTTAGGGGTATATTTACTAAATGGCGGATTTTAAGAAGTGGAGATGCTGCCCATAGCTATTATCTTCTAGAATGTGCTAGATAACTGTTAACTAGAATCTGATTGGTTGCTGTGGGCAACATTTCCACTTCTAAAAAAACCACACTTTAGTAAACATACCCCTTATAGTTCCTGTCCCATTGATTCTGACTGGTCATACTGAGGATCTGTCTGTTCATTAATTACACTTCCCAGATCCTGCAGATTACCCTACTATTTTGTGTTTTTGTACCTGAAAAGTTTGGTAAGGAATTCTGTCTAATTTTTATCGTAGTCTCATGACATCCTGTTAGTTATAAAAGCATTAAGCTCCTTTACTACCCTCTTTGGTGAACTTCATTCAAGAAGGATGTCAGATAATTTGTTTTTTACTTGAGAAAATTCTTCTAGGAATAAAATTCCTAGCAATATACCAACTAAAAATCTTTTTACTTTATCTATTAAGTAAACATTGCTGTCATGCTCCTGTACTATTCCACTATCACTCTGGATATTACTGATACAGACCATGGCTTCATTTTTTATTAGTCATGCTCATTACCAACCCTGTCCTATTGTCCTTTATTAATCAGGCTCTCCTTATTTGTTGCCATCCATGATTTTTGTGCCATTTGTTGTACTTTCTTGCCTCCTGGTATGCTGCCCACCCCGATTGTTGGCTATCATGGCAAATATACTTCTTATTATATTTTCAAAATTTTCTTTTTCCTTCTGCATTACTCTACATATGCCTATGCTATCTGGTGCTTGATAAATCCGCATTATACTGAAATGAAAAAAGGGTCCATTTACTGGGAAGCCATGCTTGTTTCGAATGACTGACTGAAAACCAAATAGTCCTGGCTTTGATAGACTCTGGAAATTATTTTTTTGTATTTGTGGAGCTACCGAGGAGTATGTAAGAACTCTCCTGCTGGTCACCATCAAGTAGCAGACGGCAATCATAGTGGTGGCCATCAATCCCATATGCCAGTATAGTTAATTCTTGGCAGTGATTTTCCTCTATTTAAATAGGTCCTCCAAAAGCATGTCAAGATGGAAAGTTGACAATTGAAAAACAGGCTGAAAGTTCTATCTCGAAAGACCTTCTTGAGAACCTTGGGGAAGTGGACACTGAGAGTTACATTTTTTGAATTTGGTCCAGGTGTCCACCACAATGTTTTCACAGAAGCTTTGGCATACTAAATTTCAAAATCAACAGCTCCATTAAATGAACTGAAAGCATATTTCGCAGGTGAAGTCATGTATTTTTCAGCCCTGGTGAGGACTCTGACTGGTGAGTACTACCACTAGATTCTTCATTAAAAAACTTTGGGCATGATCAACAATGTGGTGGAGGTTACTTTTTACATAATCAAAAACAACATTTTGTAGAGTAAGTTAAAACTGTTGAACAATTGTTTGTGCCACACGGTCATGTAATATTGCTCTTAAAGTCTGCACATACACATCTTTGTGGGGGACACTTAGGGAAAGATAAGACTCATGAGTGGATACTGCTGATGTGTAATTGGCTTAAGATATTCATGGAAGTAAAGAAGTATTGTTGATCCTGAACTGTGTGCCAGAAGTCCTGTCCTAAACCCAACTATAGGGCACCCTTGGTCCCCATTGCAGTAGTCCTAGCTCCCTTTGAATGTATAGGCATGGATTTAGTCAGCCCCATGGAAAAGTTAGCTAAGGATACCAATGCTATATAAATAACTGGTAATAATAATAATGTACTTTAATACATTTGCTAAGGAACTTCTCCTTGTGTACACCCAGCTGGTAATATCAAACGGACCAGGGTAGCCCCTTTATGTCCCATCAAATGAAGGTCCTCTTAAAGTTGATAATGGTGAAGACATGGCATACAGTACATACGTTTACCATCCACAGGCTAATTGTATGATGGAATGCTTGAAGTGTTTTCAATAAAACACTAAAGCATAAAGTAATGAAGGCTGTGAGAAAAGAGAATTGGACACACTCTTGCTGTATTTAATGTTCACCAGAAGGGTAGCAATTAAGGCTTCCATAGGCTCTATCTCCTTTAAATTATTGTATGGTAGAAAATCAAGGTGTACTGTATCCTGAATATCCTTAATGTGGACTGGGAACAGCAGAATTCTAAAGAACCTAACATGGGGCCTGATTCACTACATATCGCTATTGCAGTTGCAGCTGTGATTATGCACACAGGTCTACTGCAAAAATATGCTAATGAATGCAGTCGTGTAGCTATTAAAGAGATGCCCAAAGCCAGCATAGAGACGCCCACAACCGCTATCTCATATCCATAATACCTTGCAATCCTGCATATATAAATCAGGAACATTGAGTAACATCAGCCCCTCACGCACAATTACAACATGTCTAACCTTACTCAGAAATTGCTAAGCTCATCGCACACAGTGAGTACTCAAGCTTAGTATACCATCACAGTTGCTAATTTATGCATGCCCCTGTAATGACGTTCAGACTGGCATGCCTACGTTTCTCTGACCAGTTCTCCCATCGCCACCCCCAAACACTGATGTCCCATCCCGTCGAGTGCATTTAACTGCAATTTAATGGTGTTATGCATTTATGGTAGTGTAGGAAATTGCAGAGATTGGGGTCCGTTGACGATGAGCTGCAAGTCTAAATGTTTTGATAAAAAAAATTAACAAAATCCCCATACTTTCATTTGCTAGATACACCCAGACTTGCAGTACACTATTGTTCTCAACAACATCAATGTTTTGCACAGTGGTTCTGTTATATTTCTGTCTTGAAGGCTATTTTCACTTTGCAACATGCATTCCATATTTATCTTTAATATCTTTTATCTTGCTGGCTCATTGTTCAAGCCTGTTTGCATTTTGTGTTATGACGTTCATGTTTACATGATATATTTGTTCATTTGATTGTTTCTTGCTACATTTACTTATTGTTTATTTAATGTACTTTCGTCTTATCAACATGCTACAATAAAAATGTTTAAAAAAAAATTAAACTTTGTTTTTTAATTCATATACAGTATGGAATTAATATTGCCATGCAGCTGGTACCATATATAATATGGTTAGGACCAAGTACAGGCATATTTATTTTCTGAATACGAGATATTAAAAAAAGTTTTAATTTTGCCCCAGCAAGCAATTTTGCAGTATAAATTTAAAGGGGGGAAGGCAGTAAAAGAGTTAAATATGAGAAAGCATCAAACGATCAGCTAGAAGTGGTCAAATGTTTTCAACTAATGCCCTCTTTTGCCCTTTCAACTATCTGCCAGGTTGATCAATTTCAAATATAGAGATTGAATGTTAGTGTTAGGTAAGGTTTTCAACTCTTTTTGAAAAAATATTCTTACCATATGTTTTAAAGAATAATTATTAAAATTAAAACATTGTATGTACATTTTAAAAAACAATTACTTTCAAACTAATACTTCTATTAATTCAGGTCAATGTTATCTAGATTTATAATTCTGTTAATTGACATGCTACATTTTTCATTTACACTTTACATAAAGAACAAGCTGTCCAGAGAAATAGATAAGACATGACTATGTGCTTATCTTTAGTTCAGCAGCCATAATTTCATAGTATTTGAAACATGCACTTAAAAAGTTATTCATTGCAGACTTGCAATTATCATGTTTTCTTTGATACCCAATTAAACTGTTTTACAAAATGTGCTGCTCTAACAAATACTCATGTACAACTTAGTGACATTTGAAATCATTAATTTCCAATTAACTATACAGAAAAACTCTAACTATTCTTATTAACTATTCTGAATTAAAATCAAAGCTACATAATTTGTTAAGGTTTATTACTAGGTAACAAAGCTTAACATTATGTATATGGCCAAAAGTGAAAACTCAAACATTGAACACATACAGTATATGCTTGTTGAACATCCTTATAAAAATCATCGCATTAATATGCAGTTGGTCTAGAATAGCATCCATCCTTCTGGAAAGGCTTTAAGCTAGATTTTGGAACATGGCTGGGGTTTTCAGTTAATCATTCACAAGAGCATTTATGATATCAGGCACTGATCAGTAAGGCCTGACTCACAATCACTATTCCAGTTCAACCCAAAGGTATTTGATGGGGTTGAGTTAAAGGTATTGTGCAGGCCAATCTCAACAAATAATTTTTTGATGGACCTCAATTTGTGCTCAAAATTCCTGATTCAGAGTCAGACGCAATCCACATACAATCCTGATGTTCACATAGCTGAGCAATTTTTTACAACTGCGCATGCATGGAAATTTCTAAAAGAAACTGTATGGCACATGCGTTACATAGAGTGCACACACAAAGAGAATGTAGTGATTGGGACAGACAGTATCAAAAATGTCAGAAAAGTGATGGGCATTTCTGAGCAGTGACTGGGAGCTGACTAGTAATGTACGTAAACATGGTCCTTCAGTGGGCGTGTTATGTATGTGTCGCAGGGTGTCAATGCAAGCAGCTTTGTTCCAAGGCACGCAGACACTGGCATAGGGGGCCATGGTCAGATGGGAAAACTGCACCAGCCATAGGACTGGTGCAAGTTTAAATTGTGCAATTGATTATGGCATCTAAGGATGCACCAATCAGTATTATAGCATCCACGGACACTAAAAGTGGGCATCTCAGTTCTTGCATATTAAACCAGACAGATGTACACAAGAGAAGGTATTTATAGTGGCATTTGCATAAACCCGCAGCTGGACAACTGCCAATAGATGCTGCTGTGTGCGCTTTTATGTGCTACTCAGAATCAGAGCCAAAGTGAGCAAATGTTGAAGCAGGAGAGGGCATTCCCTAAATTTTTGGAAGCAAACAATTCCCTAAAATCTGATAGTATGCTGCAGTGTTAATAATTCCCATCACTGGAAATATGTGTTCAGGGTCAAAACATGAATAAGGCCTCCAGACCATTATTACTCCCACACCAAACATTACAGGTGTCAGTAACCATTTATTTATGTAAGTAAGCATTTATTTATGCTTGGCTAAATAAATCCAGTCCATGAAGCTCCAGTTCTTGTGTTACAGTGGCAGTTTGGAATGTGAGTGCTGAAAATGAAGACAGTTTATTTGTGTGCTACACACTTCAGTTCTTGGCAGTCTTTCTCTGAACTTGAGTGGCCTATTACCGTACTTCATGGCTGGACTTTTTTTTGCTCCCAGAGGATTCAATTTCATAAAACACTTACAGTTGTCCAGGGTATCTCTAACAAAGCAGAAATTTGATGAACTGAATTGCTGACAAGATGGCATCCTATGACAGTGCCATATTGGAAGTCCCTGAGCTCTTCAGTATGACCCTTTCTACTGATGACTTTTTACTATGGGGATTACTTGGTTTCATGCTTGATTTTATGTACAGTACCTGTTATGTATATATGTATTTAGAACCACACGGTGCTGACTACACAAATGGTCCTCATAATAAAATTACATACTTATTTCTGTTCTTTTTCTGCATATATATATTTGCTAAACAGCACAATAAAGAATAAATAAAATGTTATACAATGTACAAGGAAAGTCTCTGGACACTCATCCATAACATGCTTATACTGCAAAATGTAGATATATGCCTGCTGGTCAGATGCATTTACTTTCAATCATCTAAATCAGCACTGCTTTATAAAAATGAATAAGGTCAAAGTTTCAAATTTGACATGAAAATTACCTTTAAAATGTTATTTATTGCAGTGGCAATTCCTATATGTCACCTCTAGTTGGCATTTTGATTAAGCGAAACACAATTTTGCATGCTTTGTTGATTTCAACCACTTGATGTTTAAATCCTCATTATTGATTTTTCAGGTATACTGTATCATTAAAAATACATCTTTACTTTAGAAATTAATTGTACTTATGGCACATCATGGTCTATGTTTGTAATTAAAATGCACTCTGTTTAATTTTTAGGCTTTATAGAATATTCTGCATCCTAGATCCAGACTCTTGTCAGGTTTTAATTAAACCACAGAAAAAAAGGGTGTTCCCTCCAGCACACTGCAACAATATCAGCAAAAAATAATTGAACCGTACATAATAATAGAAATTCAGAGGTATATATATGATTAAGCGCCGGACTAGCATCAAGGCTCCTGTATACCAGTGTCCCTAACATTATTCATGTAATTTTAACTCTTTCTTACTACATTAACACTTATTATCTTTTCAAATCTATATTTTACACTTCACTATCACCTTTTTTCGTATGATGCCCTGAAGATGGTCCTTGGCTGGATTCTTTTGGGGTGCCCTGCACCTCAGACCTGAATCCCTGAATGGTAGGGATGCCTGTATAGAGGAGCTGTCACAACTCTCGGATGTATTGTGTATGTGGCCCATATTAGGGAGTTGGCTAGACCTATGCCTGAGGCGAGGAGTCTAATGTATCGGCTGTAATCACCAGGGACCCTCACAAGAAGGTATGGACTTGGCTGCATCTGACACACAGGTCACGGCCCTCAGGTTAGTTTCCCTTATATTGGTGCTGGTGAACACTGGATGAAGTGCAGAAGAATAAACGTAGTTGACAGGCCGGGTCAATACCAACAGTCGAGACAGTACAAATGGAGCAGACATAAGCGGGTCACCGGGAGTAGCCAAAGTCAGAACCAGATATCAGATGCAGTACAGAAAAGTCAGACGATAACGGGGTTACAAACAAGCCAAGGTCAAGTTCAGGATAACAGTATGGCAGGAACGCTGGAGTATGGTATGGAGCCTATACTCTGGCACTAGTGTGCTGCCAGAGACTCCATCTTATAGGGAGGACTAAAAATCCAGCGCCAAACATGATTAGCATTTAGTGCACCTGTCCCTTTAATTCTTAGAACAGGATTGCGCACGCACTCCTAGGAGAGCCACAGTGGCCTGTCACAGCCGCTGGGGGGAGCCGGAAGCAGCGGCAGCGGGTGCCCTGGACTCCTCGCCCGCTGCCTGACAGACTAGTGTCGCCGGATCCGGTAAGTGCACCACAGAGTTTGGCCCTCTGTGACATTACCCCCTCCTCTAGGGGTGGGCACCGAACAACCCACAAATGGTTTATAAGGAAATTTCTGATGGAATTTCTGAAGTAATTGAGGTACATTAATGTCTGAAACCTTGACCCAACAATGTTCATCAGGCCCATACCCCTTCCAATCAACCAAGAACAGGACAGATCCCTTTACAGTCTGTAGTCTAAGATCTGTTTTACCTCATACTTCTCCTAATGGTCCACTGAAATTGCTGATGGGGGACTGCAAGGTACTGAGAATTGAATAAGCACCAGGGGTTTTAGAAGGGATACTTGAAATACATTAAGTATCCTAAGTGTACCAGGTAATTTTAAATGAACTGCCACTGGATTAATCACCTGAATAATCTGGAAAGGACCGATGTACCTGGGAGCAAACCTCATAGTGGGAACTTTTAAACTCACATGCTTGGTTGAGAGTCAAACTTTATCACCAGGATTTAACAATGGACCCCGCCTCTTTTTCCGGTCTGCAAAAAGTTTATACCTTGAAGAGGCTTTGCACAAATTCTTTTTTACATTCTTCCAGATATTACAAAACCAATTCACTGTGCCACACACAGCTGTAAGTGGTACTGACTGCAGGCCTGGTAACTTGGGTAATAATGGATGCAGACCATACTGAGTAAAAAATGGGGATGTCCTGATGCTTCATGATACAAACTGTTGTGGGCAAACTCAGTCCAAGGCAGCAGAGAAACCCAGTCATCTTGATTGGCAGAAAGATACATTCGAATAAACTTCTCTAATTCTTGGTTTATTCGTTCCATCTGGCCATTGTTCTGTGGATGGTAGGCCAAAGAGAAGTTTAACTTGATGCCAAAGCACCTGCATAGAGTTCTGAAGAATCTAGAGGTAAATTGTACCCCTCGGTCAGAAACAATGTCTTTAGGAAACCCGTGCAATCTAAAGGTTTCCCCAATAAATACTTCCACTAACTTAGGTGCTGAGTGTAGCCCTTTTAATGGCACAAAGTGAGCAGCTTTGGAGAATCTGTCTACCACCACCAGGATAGTATTAAACCTTTGGCATGAAGGTAGGTCCGTCATGAAGTCCATGGAAATGTGAGTCCAAGGACAATCAGGCACTGGTAGTGTTAACAGAGGACCAGGTGGAAAGTGCGGAGGAATCTTGTGCTGAGCACAAACTTGACAGGCTGCCACAAAATCCTTAACATCTTGATGAACTGTTGACCACCAATACACCCTGAGGATTAATTCCAGAGTTCTATTGACTCCTGCATGCCCACTAAAATGTGAAGGATGTGCCCATTGCAGCAACTTGGATTGGGATTCAGGAGCTACAAATGTCTTCCCTGGTGGAATGTTGACCTTGTTGGTAATAGCCACGAAGCAAGCAGGATTTAGAATGGCCTTGTCTTCCTTTAACTCCTCCATCTCATCAGAACTGGACGCTCGAGATAGTGCATCGGCCTTCACATTCTTATTACCTAGCCAATAAGTAATCACAAGATTAAACCGATCAAAAAATAACGACCACCTAGACTGGTGGTAATTTAAACAATGAGCCGTCTTGAGATTCATCAAGTTCTTATGATCGGTATATGCTGTCACCGGAAATTTAGCTCCCTCCAACAGGTATCGCCATTCCTGAAGAGGCAACTTGATGGCCAGTAGTTCCTTATCTCCAACCGCGTAGTTACTTTCTGGTGCAGAGAACTTTTGTGAGAAGAACCCACACGAGTACCACTTGTTTTCCCTATCCTTCTGCGACAGCACTGCCCCCACTCCAACCATGGAAGCGTCCACCTCCAAAAAAAGGGTAAATTACAATTAGGTTGTCTTAGAATAGATGCTAAAACGAAACACTGCTTCAATTGGGCGAATGCTGCCTCAGATAACCATACACGAGTGTCTTGACCATTTTTGGTAAGAGCAGTGATGGGGCTGTGATGGATGAATAGTACCTGATGAACTGGCAGTAGAAATTGCAAAACCCCATAAGCGTTGTATAGCTTTCAATCCGACTGGATGAGGCCAGTTTACAATGGTGTTAAGCTTTTCTGGATCCATTCTAAAACAGGAACCCAAAATGATGTATCCCAAAAATGTTAGTTCCTTTTGCTTGAAGGAGCATTTCTCAAGCTTGCAAAAAAGCTGATGAGCCCGGAGTCATGACAGCACTTCACACACGTGTTGACGATGACTTGCAATATCCACTGAAAATATCAAGATATCATACAGATTATACCAACATGTACTTGTATAACAAATACCGGAGATATAGTTCATGTACTTTTGGAAAACAGCTGGAGCATTGCTTAATCCAAAAGGCATAACTAAGTACTCGTAGTGGTCATCATGTGTATTAAACGCCACCTTCCATTCGTCCCCAGACCGGATTCTGATTAAGTTGTAGGCCCCATGGAGATCCAGTTTGGTAAAAATCTTTGCCCCTTTTATTCGATTAAAAAGTTCAGAAATCAGTGGTAGGAGATACTGGTCCTTATTGGTGATTGCATTCAGGCCCCGGTAGTCGATGCATGGCCTCAAACCTCCATCTTTCTTCTTAATAAAGAACAACCCAGCTCCAGTGGGTGATTTTGACTCTGTGATAAACCCTCGCTCCAGATTTTCCTCAACATATTCAGTCACCAACTGGGACTCGGGAAGCGAAAGGGGAAAAATTCTTCCACAGGGTGGTACCTTCCCTGGCTGTAAGTCTATAGCACAATTCCACTCTCTGTGAGAAGGTAGCGTCTCTGCTACTTTTTTACTGAACACGTCTCTAAAGTATAGATAAGGAACTGGAAGTTGGTCTTCTGGAGAGACGACTGAGCTTTGAATGGCATGGTGAGGAGGCTTAACTGATGATAAGCAAAACCCACGGCATTGAGAACCCCATGACAGGATTTGAGGTTCATTCCAATCTAGGATGGGAGCATGCTTGCAGAGCCAGGGGAGACCTAGAATGACTAAACTCTCGGCTGATGGAAGAATGTAGAATGTTATCAACTCTCGATGAAGAGCCCCTATTTGCATGGTGACTTCCGTCATCTGTGAGTGAATGGTTGCCGTAGGAAGTTTATTCCCATTCACTCCGAAGATGCAAAGGGGTTTTTCCAGAGGCATACTAGCAATACCCAACTCTTGGACCTTTCTAGCCATAATGAAATTGCCATTGGCGCCCGAATCTAAGAAGGCCTTGACTACTTCAGAGGAGTTTCCCACATCCAGGGTTATGTCAATGGAAAACTGGGAAGTAACTTTGTTTTTTTGGGTGTATATCAACGCACCTAAACTGACCACCCCTCGATCATTTAGGCCTTCTCATTTCCCAGACGCTTTGGACAGCCGGAAAGAAGATGGTCTGATTCACCACAGTACAGACAAAGCTTGTTTTTGAAACTCCTTTCTCTTTCTGCGGTAGGGAGGTGAGATTTCCCAATCTGCATGGGTTCTTCTGGAGACTCAGGAGGTGCTGTGAATCATGGAGCCAGCTTAAAGGTGAAGTGACAAGACTGTTCCCTTTCTCATGCTCTCTCTCTGTAGGGTAGTTCTACTCGGATACACAAGGAGATCAAGTCATCCAAGGAAGATGAAAGGACATCTTTAATTTGATCTGACAGTCCCTGCATAAATGTGGCAACCAAGGCTTTATTGTTCCACCCCAACTCTGAAGCAATAGTTCGAAACTGTACGGCATACTGTCCCACAGATTGGTTTCCCTGCTTCAGCTGCAAGATGGCCAACCCTACGTAGGCTACTTGCCCAAGTTCATCGAAGACCTTCCAAAAGGCTCTCAGGAACTCGGCACTCTTGTTGACAAGCAGATCATTCCTTTCCCGCAATGGAGAGGCCCAAGCCAATGCTTGACCTGACAACAGCGAGATCATATCAGCCACTTTAGTTCTTTCTGAAGGGAAGTTTGCTGCCTGGATTTCAAACTGAATCAAGCATTGGTTCAGGAATCCATGACAGCCTGTACGGTCCCCATCATACTTTGTTGGATTCGGAATCCATTTGGTGCAGAAGCCCCTGCAGCTGGTGTTTGCAAACACAGCATAATCTGAGCCTGATCTTGTTCTTGCTTCTCGACTCTAGCAAGTAAGTTCTCGAGCAGGTCTCGTGCTGATGCATTACCAGCATCATCCATGTTTTGGGCCAGAGTATTCTGTCACAACTTTCGGAAGGATTGTGGATGCGGACCATATTAGGGAGTTGGCTAGATCTATGCCTGAGGCACAGAGTTTAATGTGCCAGCGGTATTCACCAGGGACCCTCGCAAGAAGGTATGGACGTGGCTGCATCCGACACACAGGTTGTGGCCCTCAGGTTAGATTCCTTTATATTGGTGCTGGTGAACACTGGATGAAGTGCAGGAGAATAACCATAGTCGACAGGCCGGGTCAATACCAACAGATGAGACAGTACAAATGGAGCAGATGTACGCGGGTCACAGGGAGTAGCCAAGGTCCATAACCAAATATCAGATGCAGTACAGAAGGGTCAGATGATAACGGGGTCACAAACAAGCCAAGGTCAAGTTCAGGAAAACAGTATGGCAGGAATGCTAGAGTATGGTATGGAACCTATACTCTGGCACTAGTGTGCTGCCAGAGACTCCCTCTTATAGGAAGGACTACAAATCCAGCTCCAAATGCAATTAGTGTTTAGTGCGCCTGCCCCTTTAATCTTTAGAACATGATGGCGTGGTCGCTTCTAGGAGAGCCGCAGCTGCCTGTCACAGCTGCTGGGGGGAGACGTAAGCAGCGGCAGCGGGCACCCTGTACTCCTCGCCCGCTGCCTGCCAGACCAGTATCGCCAGACCCGGTAAGTGCACCCCGGAGTCTGGCGCACTGTGACAGGAGCCTTGATGAATTTCTATTATTATGTAGGGTTCAAGTATTTTTTGCTGATATTGTTGCAGTGTGCAGGAGGGAACACCCCTTTTTTCTGTGGTTCAGAGTAAACCCCCCCTTTACAAGCACCTATGCAATACCATTAAGCTGATGTTAGTGACCACTATATTTTTTATTGCAGGTTCTACATTAACAAAGCACAGTAATGTGCTGTTACAGCCACAATACTCCCCAAACTACCTACTCCTTGTTTTATTGTATAAACTACCTATTGTTCTCTGGCTGTTGCATGACTGCAAGTTACAGGAAGCTGTATTTTGTATTTGGAAAAACAGAGACTGCCTAATACAATGCAGCAGTGTTAGGGAACCTACAGTATGGTTCTACTGTGAAACTGTTGTGGACCTAGAAATCTCAAAATCTGGAAGTTTCACAGGATGCTTTTCATACAACTGAGGCAACCCTACATTATAGTGAAAATCAACCTGAGGTGGTATGGGAAGAGGAAATATATTGTCTATATATTGTCTTACACATACTATAACTGGCACTAGCCATCCTAACTGATTATGCCTGTAACAAGGGAATCAACAGCATGGGATCACCTGCTATTATGATAACCAGCTTCCAAACTGGACATCACATGGCTAGTGTTAATATTACATGCTACTAAGCATGGTCTGTAAAAGTTTTTACACTATTAAATATTCCTTGTAATGTAATGACTGAGAGAGATGCCCAGAATAGCAACTTTTTCATTCCTGTGGTCTTTTCATAATGCACTAAGGACCCACAAAATGTCTCTGGGCCTGACTCAGCTGCAGACGGATTTGCTATCGCAGCTGCTAACATGATAGCAGCTGTGATAGCACTAATATGGCAATGCAGCAGGAGGTGTAATGCCTCCTGCTTGTATTACTGATCAAGCTGCATCCAAGGACGCAGCAATGGATCACATGCAATCCCTTATGCTTCCCAAGTGACCATGGCGTCATGCAAGTTGGCCACCGCAGAAGCACAAAAGAGGCCAGGAAATCTCCATCAGTCGAAGGAGATCCTGAACTCTTCACTTCCCTCCTAACGGTGGTGACACGCCTCTGTTTTGGGAAATGGAGACTGTTGCCACCCACTCCCCACACAGAAATGGCAGCAGACTGTCAATCACTTACAGTCTGCTCTTGGACTGCATGCAGGATCCCGAATGGTTCTGCACATGCACAGATTCTCAATCAGGAATCACGTCCTTTGTCCAATATACACAAAAAATATTTATAAAGGATGACACTCATACTACCTAGATAATTCCAATATTAAATAAATAAACTATACTAGTTAACATTCCAGAACTAAATAAATACAAACAGTGATTCACTGTGCATACTATGAATATATGCTTAGAAGAGCCACTCTGATTACCAATGCTCCTCCACCCCCACACAAACACACACACAGAAAAAACACGCACACACAACACCATAAAATGTAGCTATGGGCCCAGGTGATTGAGTTATACTCCTGGTTCATATGCTTTAAATTAAAAGAAATTAAAGATTTATAGTAATGACAGAAGACATTTACTGCACATTTTACAACCTAATAGAAAGTTACAGCATTCAAATAACTACTTGATCTTGTTTATTCACCTGTACCTAAAGATATGGCAAATGTTAGCACTTTAGTGTAGTAGAAGTATAACTCTTGTCTCTAGCTTCCTTGTTTGCCTGTGAATGATGGTACATCTGTCGTAGAGGACCTTTTTGAGAAGATTTTACTCAGTAATACCAAATAGAGACGTTTCAGCATACATGTTGCTAACCATTGTAAAATCTACAGTAGCCAACTTCAGAATGAATAGTGTCACTTTTTTAACAACATATGTAATTTCTGTCAGCTTGAAGGTAAAGGAGCCCATACTTAAGCAATCATAAAATAATGATTTACAGAATCTGTTATTTTTTTTTCCAATCTAATGATTCCCCAATCCACCAATCTGTGCTCATATTGTACATTACGGATAGTGGGCCTGATTCAGAGCCACTGGTAAGCGGCCGCTCGTTCGCTCTGAGCGATGTTCGCACAACTGCGCATGCGTATGGGTTGTAATGCGCATGCGCGAACCAATCATTGCGGTTGGAAATTGTGTGCTCGCAAAATAGCGAATGCCTGCTAATTTGAGTGACAGGATGAGGCATTTGTGGGTGGTAACAGGGGAAGGTGCTTGAAAACGGGGAGTGGAGATCCGAATGCAGGCGTGCCAAACGGTCAAAACGGGTGTTTTAAGGGTGTGCATAATTAGTAAAGGAGCATCATCGACCACGTCACTTGGTTGTCTTTTAGCCTGAACTGCTCGCATGATTGCGGTAGGAAAATGCTACCACAAGCACTGCGAGCAGTTCATACGCCTTTCGATGTACTCGATTAATCTAATAAATAGCGGAGATGACGTATGATGCGACGGGCCAGGGGTTTTTTTTAAAAAAATAGCGAGCGCATGTTTTGTACGCTCGTTCAGACATAGAGGCGTCAACAGACCGCAAAGAGCGAGCGCTCTATTTAAATATCTGGCCCCTTTTTCAGAACGAGCGAGCGCAAATAGCGTCCGGCTCTGAATCAGGCCCAGTGTTCAGTGATTTGCAGATCTGTTTCAAGAAAGACAGATCTGACAATCTTGAAAAGCTCATAATTTTTACTAGTAATGGTGGGCAAATTGGTTGATCATTATCAAACACTAGCAATCTACAGCCCCAATTGGTCAATGAAATCTAATATGTTGAACAACCTGATTTGGCAACTGCGATCACTTTTTCATCGCAATCATCAATCAGAGAAGCGCATACATTGTTATTTAATGGGAAAATCATCACCAAATGTACAAATTGCCCCAATCCATTGCAGATGTATGGGGGCCTTTACTGGAAGACTTTTTAGACTTTTAGGAAGTTCGCTAGCTGCCCAGTGGAGGCCGATCCATGCAAGAATACATGATTTATGTTGTAATGAAGGAATACTCTTTACAAAGGGGGTCATGAATCAGAAAATAGTAGATATATAATTTGAAATTGAGAGACACAGAAGAGACAATTTTTTAATATCTCCTCTAATACTGTTCATGAGCTCCTCCTTCCTCACAAGAGCATACCTTTCTCTGCTGTTTCTACAAATGTATTATTCCACTTTACTCCTTTAGCTCAGCATTCTCTCATTGGGCTTCCTGCTCTTCTAGAACATCTACTTATGCTTCTCATTCTCCTGTTTCAACTACTGGTATTCTTCTATATTGGGGTTTCTTGCTCTCTTAACCTTGTATGGGGTTAGGCTCCACCTGCAGGTCCCTTTCCTTATTTTCCTAGCTACTGGTTCTTAGAGCTTTGCTGCAGAGTGGTCTGTCCCATTCTAAGGTTATATTCTCCCTATCCACTTTTGCCCCTGCCTCCAGTAGTGATTACATCTCCTTTTTCTTCCCCTTCTTGCTCTGCAATAGTGGTGTATGCTTCTCTGTCAGGGTTTTTGTCATCTCATGCTCTCTTTTTTTCACCTATTCCACCAGCAGTTCCACTACAGAATCACATTGCCATGTTGGCTGATGCCTCTGTCTACTGAACCACATGTTTGTTCACTTGCTCGGTAACAAACTTAAGGGGAATAGTAAGAAGGATAGGGCATCTGCTACATTTACATCTACAATGTTGAAGCATGATCCTTGTGATATGGTGTATTGCACTTATACTGTGTTGTTTTGTGGTGTATGGAGTTGGATGCGGGAGCATTTGACTTAAAAAATGTGTCATGTTTGGACTATGGAGATCCTCTACTGAGGGATTGGAAGTCAGGGTCCAAGGTTGGGAAAGGAACCAGAAGTGAGGGGTCTGAATATATGCCTTCCTCATCCTCAGGCACAGAGTCTAACTTACTGGGAAGTGTTCACCACTGACCCCTCTAATTGGGATTTGGGTTTAAGCTGCACCCAGCAAGCAGGTCACGGCCCTTTAGTCAGGTATATGGCACAAGTGGGAAATGGAAGAACACAATCGCAGGGTTCTGGGAGACCGTACTTGGATGATGTATTGATTACACTCACTGTTGATCCAGATGCAGAACTGACACAGGAGAATGACACTAGGAGATGGTACATGGATGATGTACTGGGTACACACACTGTGGATCCAGATGCAGAACTGGCACAGGAGAATGACACTTAGGAGATGGTACTCAGATGATGTATTGAGTAAACATACTGTTGATCCAGATGTAGAACTGGCACAGGATGATGATACTAGGAGATTGTACTCGGAGGACGTACCGAGTACGCATACTGTGGTACCAGATGCAGAGCTGGTACAGGAGTATTACACTAGGAGATTGTAAACAGAAGATGTACTGAGTACATACCGTGGATAACACTAGGAATATAGGAATGTTAAGTTGATCCAGCACTTGTCTGATCCTATGTTTGTTTCTTATAATTAAGCAAACCCTTAATCAGGTTTGATATAAGCCTTTTGATGAGGTTTTAGCTTTGTTTCTGAGTTTTGGCAAAGTAGCTCTACAGAAGTTTCTGCTTACCAATGGTGTGTGATTTTCTTGATTGGTTTGGTACTTTGAACTGTTAAGCTCTTTGAACAACTACTTAATATACAATTTTCTAACATGTGTACTTGTAGTTGGGACCTTTGAAGTTCCTCAAGAACTTTGGTACTACTTACACAATAAGAACTCCAAACCTTTTTTTCCACAGTTTAACTTTTTTTTCACAATTAGGGGAAAATTTACTAAGATAGGAGTTCTATTCAAGAAGTGATGTTGCCCATAGCAACCAATCACATTCTACTTGTCATTTATCTAGCACCTTATAGAAGATACCTGGAATGTAATTGGTCACTTCTTAATAGAACTTCCATCTTAGTAAATGTACCCCTTATTGTCTGTTAGGAGTTTCTGAATGTCTGGAAAAACAAAAATGTCATCATTTAATGTGGTATCTGACAGTCCTGAAATTTTTTTACAAAAATACTGACTCTCCTTCTTTAGGCAAAGCTTTGAAAAACTGCTTCTTAAATCTCAGTTTAATGTAAAGAGGGATAGGATGGCTTTATTAGGATCAAGATTTCATGGATAACATTTTGTATCCAGCTTTCAAATCATCCCTGCTTGATCATTGTTTTTTGATCCAATGTTTGCCCTTGCTCAACTGTGTCATTCACACAAAAAGCAATAATACTTTGCTGGATACTCCGTTCAGTTCAAGGAGCATGGACAGTAATTTAAGATTATCACATGTCCTTATTCTGTTCTCCCTGTAATTGGGCTTCATGAGATCTAAGGCTAAAATTTCTTTCAAGTGTATGGAATGACCAACTGGGACTGAAGCATATTTGCTGCTATTGTGTAACAACACAACGCCATCCATTTGGTAACAAAACTTATCCTTATACAGCAGATTTGCAAATGAAACTAAATTCTATAAACAAAAGGGGTAAAAGTAAAATAGTAATAAAGGTTTATATGTAAGAATAGACAAATTAATTGATAATAAAATGCATTTTTAATTTTGTGGAGAAATGGTACTGTACTGTATGTAATGAATTTTTCAGTATTTTTACTGAAATAAGCACGCAAAAATATATGGAAAAGTGTGATTTTTAAAAAAAAACATATTTCCATTGCAGACTTTTGTAATGAGTTAAATTGGGTCTATAACTTATTATTATTATTATTATTATTATTATTATTTATCTTTCTGGTTCAAGAAAGATATTATACTGTACACCACATGGGGACTCTCTACACATTTTTTATCAGGTCAAACCACTCTACATATAAGCAGCATGTCTTTTGTTTCTGCAGCATTTGAACGATAAATTAAATGTCCAACATGTAACACAACACCTGTGAGAGCCTATAGTGAGATTAAGTAGATGTCTCCATGAGAGAAGATAAGAGAATGTAGGAAAGCCCAGGGAGCAAGCTGTATCACACCACTTGTGCTTTCTCTTGTCTTCGGTCATTGAACAAGGGTTGAGAGAGTGGTGCATGCAAACCCTAGAGAAACAATGGATAGATACTTCTGCTGTCTTAGCTCACAGTCTGACCTCTGTTATCTCTGTTACCAGCCGGCATTGCTGAGGTGAGCGCCGGCTTCCGCTGAGATTAGAGAGCATGTTAAGAGGGATAGAAAAGATACCTCCGGTCACATAGGTTTCGTGGTTAGTCTGTGAGTGGTGTGGCAGCTGTATCACTTGTGACGGGCAGACCCATCGGGTGGACATACGTTTCGCCTCGGTGGCTAGATCACCTACTTTCCCTGGAGACCTTTATGCTTCTGTACATCTATTTCACCTGACAGTAACCGCTAACTGGTCTGAACAGATTGATGGTAGCAGGGCCGAAACTAGGATTTTAGTCACCAGGGGCAAGGCAGTAATTTGGTGCCCCCTCTCCATGTTTTGATATTACTGATTGTTTTACTGCACCCCCCAAACACCCTCTCTTTACAATAATTTTACTTACCCATAAAAGCACAGAAAAACCCTCTCACCTCACAGCCCTCCTCATCACAGCCTCACACTGCAAAGCCCTCATCACAGCCCCTCACTGCAAAGCCCTCTTCACAGCCCTCCTTATCAAGGGTCCCTCACACCACAGCCCCTCACTTAACAGCACTGCCTCACTACACAAAGGCCCTCACTAAACACAGCCCCTCACTATACACAGCCCTCCCTGCAAAGCCCTCATCACAGCCCTCCTTATCAAGGGTCCCTCACACCACAGCCCCTCACTACACAGTGCTGCCTCACTACACACAGCCCCTCACTACACACAGCCCCTCACTACACAGTGCTGCTTCACTACACACAGCCCTCCCTCACTGCACAGACCTCCCTCACTGAACAGCCCCCCTTACTGAAAAGCCCCTCTCATCTCCCCACCAGCAACAGCATACTTACCTGCTGGCTCTTGCATAGCAGCGGACTGGAGGCGGCGGCAGCGCTGTGTGGAGTTGAGGCGCTTTAATTGTGATGGACGGACCTAATGCCGCGGCCATCCTCAGCGCAGGGCACTGTGAGTATGGACTGGGAGAGATGTCATCACATCTCTCCCAGTCCCAAGAGACACTGCAGGAGACAGGGGAGGGGGTCTGCCTGCTGCCATAGCTGTGCGCACAGCAGAGGAAGAGCCGGGCCCAGCGCTACTGATACTTGTGGCACCAGAGTGGACATCAGTGAGGCGCCCGGTGCACATGACCCCTCAGCCCCCCCCTAGTTGCGGCCCTGATGGTAGTGACTATCCCGATCCATAGGGTACTTTACAGTTGAATTATTTAAGTGCACCTTTATTAAGGAACTGGACCAGTGAGCCTACCTTTCATTATAGGAGAACTTCTGGGAATTCTTCTGGCTCCACCTTTCTATATATCTGGTACTATACCATAATAGGTGTTCACCTGATTATCAATTTATTCCCTGCCATTATTGTTTGTGAGGAGGTGAGCATACTTATAGACACTGCGAATATATGTGGTCTGTACTCCAATTGACTAATTATATACTGAATGTGCATGTCCTTTTTTCATTTTTGTTTGGTATATCAGGATTAAGTATATTGGTTGTGTGTATGATTATTAATTGTGCAATTTTATGTCTATAATCTTCTTTTATTACGTGTAATAAATAATTATCTATTTATTAAATGGTTATGTGTTTACTGGATATGACTATAATGCACACCCATTGTGTTGATTATGCTGCACTGACCCTCTTTCAGTATGAAAGTTATTTGCAAAAGTCACAGTCTGACAATTAAAGAGTTATTTGGCACTATCTGCCTCAGCGTTTCTATTTCAAATGACCTTTGCCTTTCTGTGACGGTGATACTCTGCAGCATTTTGAACAGAGTCAAGTTAGCAAAGCCTGCTACAAAGTTAGTGATGAATTCTGTAGAGCCACACATGCTCTTCCTCTTTATCAGACCTCTTTCCCTAAGAAATTTATATTCTCCCAGTAACTCAGATGCCTCTTGGACCCAGGTTTTATTCATAGATGATCCCTATGGGTCAATATAGTATAATGTTGTAAACTTATATGATGTCAAAAAGGTAAGTTAAGTTGAACTCCGGTGCACACAGTATCTGCCCAATCCCACTCACCAAAATCCTGCCCAATCAGGTAATATAGTAATATAGAATAAAAATAGGAAAGGGAGATCAAAGGCGATACATACAAATAATTCCAAATAGATGAATGCTCACAATCCAAAATTCAAAGGAAATGTCCAAATGATCAGTGTAGATGGTACCTTTGTCTCTTCTCAAAATTACTCCATAACAGGAGAGATGAATACGCGGGGAGAAAAGAAAAGAAAAAGGCACACAATGTGAAGTACTGATAAATCGATTAGTATATCCCCTTTTTTGTGTTGATCGTGGAAATGGTGTTTGTATAGTTCCCCAAAGAGAAAGTGAAAGGGACTCGCCACCAATATCTTCCAAAAATTTTTAGCGTACCAATGACTCACACAAATGGTATGGCAACAGAACACATCAAGGTTTCTTTGGAAGGAAATCACCTTTAAATGATCACACAAAATAAATCATATGAGGCGTACCCCAAACTCACATCTCCAGTGATTGGGATCCACACATCAAGGTTTCTTTATACTTATGGAGAGTCTTATCACGCACGTGGATTTAAAAAAACAACAACATTTATTGCACAAAAATTAAAATATAAGTTCAAAACGTCTTTAGGACAAAACTTTTGACACAGGTCGAGTAACAGGATCCAAAGCATTAGGTGATATACAAGTGATACCTTATAGGAGGTAAGGTCCGGACTTAAATCCAAATAAGAAAAAAACTTCATATATCACCTTGATAAAGATCCATATAGGATCGAAACGGCGTTGGTGCTGTGACTACTGGGCCTATTTAAAGTTTAACTACAAGGACCCTGAAATAGCTTTGGAGATATATGAAGTTTTTTTCTTATTTGGATTTAAGTCCGGATAAGTCCGGACGTGCGTGATAAGACTCTCCATAAGTATAAAGAAACCTTGATGTGTGGATCCCAATCACTGGAGATGTGAGTTTGGGGTACGCCTCATATGATTTATTTTGTGTGATCATTTAAAGGTGATTTCCTTCCAAAGAAACCTTGATGTGTTCTGTTGCTGTACCATTTGTGTGAGTCATTGGTACGCTAAAAATTTTTGGAAGATATTGGTGGCGAGTCCCTTTCACTTTCTCTTTGGGGAACTATACAAACACCATTTCCACGATCAACACAAAAAAGGGGATATACTAATCGATTTATCAGTACTTCACATTGTGTGCCTTTTTCTTTTCTTTTCTCCCCGCGTATTCATCTCTCCTGTTATGGAGTAATTTTGAGAAGAGACAAAGGTACCATCTACACTGATCATTTGGACATTTCCTTTGAATTTTATATGATGTCAAACAAGCCAGAAGAAAGACTATAGTCAATTCCTGAATATAATACAAATACAATATCTAAAACTTCCATTAAGCAATTATATTGGACCACTAATTATTAATAATAAATGAGCTCAGCATGTCTGATTGGCATGATGATGTACTTTACAGAATGATACAAGTTTCCAAATATAAAATTGATTGAAGACCAAGTAATGGAAGAGGAATGTTATATAAAAAAAAACAGGTAAACAGTGTACTCTTTTTACAAACTCATGCTTCTGTGACATGAAAAAACATTACTTGCATTGCATTATTAATTTGTTATTATTGTCATCTATATTTATTTAAAACTTTTAGATGAGTAAAAGAGTTCACATATTGTTGAAAATGTCAACTAGTTTTCTGAAGTTGTGTGTATTTACATTATTATTAACATTTACACTACATTTTTAAACAATAATATGATATACTTATAGAAATACAGAGGGATTATTATTATTTTGGGGCAAAAGGCATAATCTGAAAGTGGGGTGCCATGAAGCATGACAAACAGTGTTCATCTAAACCAATTGTTCACCATCTATAGGTATACTTTTACTGTATTTCATATTGCTGGCAAATAATGAGTTTATTCTAACAGCAAAAAGTTCAAGTTATGGGGGCTGTGTGAAAAGAAGTAGACAAGTCAGTGTTAAAAACAAACAATACAGGTGCTTATAATAATAATAACATTGTGTGCCAGCAGCCAAAAGTTCCAATAATGGTCGACAGCTGGAATAGAATGTCAAATTTAATAATGAAGTCACTAAAAATGGCAATTAAAAATATGGGAGGTATAACAAAAACAGAAGAATGAGCCAAAGCTGAGGACACTTCGAGCAAAGAAACCCACACTAATTTGTCTAGAACACATAAGTCTATTATACTGTAACCTAATTATGTATTATCTTTAAGGCAATGTGACAGCTTACAGTACCTACATTGGTGTCCCAAAAAAAGACATCTAAATCATTATAAGACTTATTCAAAAAACAAATGTTGAAAAAGTGTATGTGTAGTTATATAATTTAATTAATATATGTTAAAAAAATTATAGCAACCAGTTCCAGCTTGCATACATACAAACAGTTTTCAGCATATTTGTTTTTAACAAGCCACCTAGAAATGTACAGTAGGTGTTCCTCATTAGGCACACCAAAGCTGTTTACACTGATCCCTGTGTGCAGTGATGCTGCAATCTGAATGTGATCACCTTTTGTCACTTTTTCATGTAATCTTGCAGATTCCTGCCAGATAATTATGCATTATATGGATTGGCTTCCAGGAAGAGCTGCTACTTTCATTGAAAACAAGTTTGATAGCTCACATGAGCACATTATACAAACGGAACCTTGGAGAATTTAGAGATGGATGACATTAATGTTTTAACATAGAGCATCTAAGTGATTAGTGTAGTTTTCACAGTGTATCCCATTATCAACTTCTAAGATTGGAACTCTTAGTCCTACCTTTATTCCTTTGCTTGTTGCATTCCAATAACCTAGCTATACATGATTCTTTCACATTACTGAACATGGATGTACATTAATGACATCATTATCCAAGGGTCAAATGACAAAAATTATCCTCACAAAATGTTCAGGAAACTCACAAATTTAGCAAAATGCCCTAACAGGAGAGTAAGAGAGACTTCCAGATGCCTCCCATTTCCCCAGTGAAGTAAATGATCTGGGGGCTTGATGATGTGTTTCACAGTCAATTATGTCATCATGGCCCTGTCCTCTGCTGCCTGATGTCTCTCATGATGATGCTCCCCAGTGATGCCCCTGCCCAAAACTCCCATCAAGTATCTCCTATTGGGCATCATTTAAAAGTATGCAACTTAGGGCTGGATTCAATTACAGGCAAAATCAGATGATTTTGCCGTTGTTGGCAAAATCGGCCATCAAATTGGGCTATTTTGCAGGCGATATTGGCCAATTTTGCAGCTGATATCGGCCAACATTGGCCAATTTGACAGCTGATTTCACCAACAATGGCAAAAAAACTGCCAATTTTCGACTAAGAACTGGAGAAAACTTTTCTCCAGCCTAGGGCAGGAGAAAAAAATTACAAAATCATTATTTTTGGCTAAAAAGTGGGGATTTTCACCAGCCACATGCGATGTTTAAAACACTCGTTGCATCCTTACGGCCCCTGGAAATACCAGACCCAATACGTTCAATTATTTCGCACAATTTTTTTTTTTTTTCTACCAAAATTTCAGCAGCCTTTTTTCACCTAAGTACGCAACTTACAAATTATTTTTGCCATAAAGTATCAATAGGGGGGCTGTGCAAAGGGTTCTGAAAGAAATAATCTTCTTGTTAGCCATGCTACACAGGGATGTAGTTGGCATATAAGATCATGTACCCAACCCATTATCCAATGTAAAGGTTTTAAAAAAAATGCCTACACCAGCCACATGCGATGTTGTTGCATCCTTACGGCCCCTGGAAATACCAGACCCAATACGTTAACACTCAGCACTCAGCAACTATAACTGCGACTCCTTCCTCCTCTCCTGGCATAATTAGAGTTGGAATAAGATTACCACTGCCAGCGTATTTAAATATTATATAGTAGAATTTTGGACCTGTCATTTACTGGGTTCTTTGCATGCAAATGCATGAAAAAAATTTGAATGTGTGTCCAACTGACAGCAGCCATGTGCATTTCATGTAATTATTAGAGATGTGCGCAGATCTGCATGTTTTGGTTTTGGCTCTAAATCATCAGGGTGTTTTGGTTTTGTCAAAACCACCCTCAAGTGTTTTGGTTTAGGATTTCTTTAAAAATGTATAAAAAACAGCTAAAATAATCTAACTTGGAACTGTTTTTGTTCCCATATTATTATTAACATCAATTACATTAATTTCCAGAAAATTTTGACCACCTCACAGCACTTGAAATCACAAGTGAGGGATATACACGAGATCCTGTATTTAGATCTGAGGGCCTGATTCAGCACGGATTGCAAGGCTGCGTTCGCACGCACCTGCTCCCTGCAAAAATATGCTAATGAATGCAATTGCATGGCAAACACAGCAGTATCACAAGATGCCCACCACTATATGAAGCCACCCACTTCCCGTGACATGCATCCGCAAGTCAGCAAAAACATTGGTAACATCGGAAACATTCACACAGTTGTGGTTGACCTGACCCTATCTCACAAACTGCCAAACTTCCTGTTGCCATCTAGACCTCTACCAGCATATGCAATCGCAGGGGCTTAATTATGCACACCCCTTATTCAAACACACAGGCATGCCTGCATTCGGCCGACCACCCCCTTATCACCACCTACAAACAGTTACTTCCTGTCAATTACTGAGCAATGGGACTGCATTCTCACTGTGTTTTCTTCCTGATCACAATGGTTGGTTAGCACACACATACTGTGATGCATATGCATGTATAGAATGCAAACATCAACAGGGTGCAAACGAATGCAGCCTTGTGATCCAACCTGAATAAGGCCCTGAGTTCCAAACATGGCAAAGGCACCCCAAAGTGACCCGAGCTAGGACTCTGTTCAACTTGGAACTCCAAAGTTTGGGCATGTTAATTTTCCGCAAACCAAACTGCTCATCTTTAGTAATCATGGATGTGCACACTGCATGTGGTTCTTTGGCTGGGAATAAACTGTTCAAACAGCAGTTTGCAAATAAATGATTGGTTATTTAGTGGGAAGATACTGTAGATGAATGTCCTAGCTAAGCTGGCCCATGGTGGTGGTATAAATGTATTGATATTAAACAGGTGATGTGAGCAATCACTTTTGGGTGAGTTGCTCTGTAGGCTGTTAAATACCCATATGGTATAATTTCTGACAAATGCCTCCTGGTAGTTCCCCATCTTAGATGCGCTAATGAAATGAGTAACCTAAAAAGAAAATTTACCAACTAACAACTACATTACAGTTGATGACAGTTAGTTCTGATATCTACTGAGCCAGTTGGGGATAGGACAACAATCGGAATTATACAATTTATGCATAGACTTTGTCACACACACACATATATATATATATATATATATATAGTCCTCAAGGGTGGCACTCCCAATAATAATCATACAGCGTGCAGGTGCCCTCCAATGTAAGTCAGCACCAGCTGACCCAAAATCAACCATACATGCAGGCGGCACTCTGTCTCCAATAAATCAGCACAGGTAATTGTGAGTGAATCACCGAAGTTTCGGAGCATTTAATATAGCCCCTTCATCAAGGTACAGACAACTGACATATAAAAAACACCAACATTTATACTCATATATCACCACGTGCAGTCCGTTCTGTGCGCTGTCCGAGGCCGGGTCTCCTGCTGATGACGTCATCAACACTCTCACCACACCAGCGCTGGCAGTGTGTCGGTCATGTGATCGTGGAGACGCCCACCACACTGGTCTCCGTTGCCCCAGCAACACACAGTATACCGGAAATAAACAAACATTGTGGAGTGCAGCAGGATAACATATAAATATACAATCAATATTGCTGTCTTGCATGTACATCCAATACAGAATTAGAGATTAGATGGTGATATTAACAAAACATAATTATTACAAACAATCAGTAACACAAGCACAAACACAGGACACACAACATAAATCTTCCCTCCCAACTTAATTATCCCAATGGTCCAATAAATCTAGAGAAATGCAACCACTCAATGCATATACTTCGACAACCCAAAAGAACTGCGTAATAGAACATGATGTCACTATGGCTACCCTCAAGCAATCCATAAGTGACCAGAATAAATAGCTTATATAGCCAATACTTAGGGAATTAATATAATACAAAACACATATAAACTCCACACCTAAGGTGATGGCAAATAGCATAAAGAACACAAGATCAAGCATCCAATAACAGTTGAATGCTAACCTCCACATTTTTTAGAAAGCAGTGTTGTCCCAAATTTTCATTAAGGCCATGCGGAGCTAGTGCCTCTAATTTAAAGATCCAATGTGACTCACACTGCAGTAGCTTGCGAGATCTATCACCTCCTCTCAAACATTTAGGCACATGATCAATGATCATGTACCGCAATGAAGCCACATTATGACCATACAGAGCAAATTGGCGAGGCACCGGTTGATCACTACCACCAGAATTGATGGCCGCCCGAACAGCCGACCGATGTAATGCCATTCTTTCTCTGAGTGTCCTATCAGTCTTGACAACACAAATGAATCCACAAGGACATGTGATGACATATATAACAAACTTAGTGGTACATGTTAAACGATGATATATCTTAAATCTGTACCCACTATATGGATGGCAAAAACTGTTGCCCACTGTCAGAGAATGGCAAGTCAGGCAATTTAAGCATTTAAAGCATCCCAATTTAGGACGTAAAAAAACACTGGTATTGTCTGTATTCATATTGCTAATGTCAGTTTTGACCACCCAATTACATAAATTATGCCCCCTGGTATAACAGGGCATAATACTAGTCTTATGCAGATTTAAATCAGGGTCCGTGCCAACAATCGGCCAAAGTCTCTTAGAGGACTTACTGATAACATTACTCTGGGTATGGAAATGATTGACCCATGGTATCCTCAACTTGTCCTTCTCTTTAATTTTTCCTGACTTCAACAGGTCAGACCTCGACATCGCCAAAGCTCTAGTTTTGGCTTGTTCTAAAATGCTAGCAGGATAACCTCTCACCAAAAATTTGATACTCATAAGGTCAATTTCTCTGAAGGCCAAGTTCTCATCACTACAAATCCTGCAGGCACGCAGAAATTGTGAAAACGGCAGGCCATATTTAGTGATCTAGGATGGCAACTTTTGAAATGCAGGAACGTGTTCCTATCCGTGGGTTTACTATACAATTTAGTAACTAATATGTCACCCTCCAACCTCAATTTGACATTCAGATAGTTCACACTAGTGTTATCAATATTGTATGTGAATTTAATCGGACTAACAGACTGATTGCGTTTCTCGATCAATTCAGTAAATTGGAGCTCCGTACCTGTACAAATTAAGAAAATGTCATCTATGTATCTGGTGTAAAAGAAGATGTTACCAGACACACAGATGTCCTGAAAAAATAGCTCCTGTTTGGCCAAGAACACATATGCATTGGCATAGGATGGGGCCACATTGGACCCCATCGCTACGCTAAACAATTGCAGGAACAGCTTGTCATTATACATAAAGAAATTATTTCCAATAAATCAATAACCAAATTTACATCTGGACCACAATATACAGTACTTTCATTAATGAGTTTTCCCACAGCTGCTAAACCACCATTGTTGGGAATTACAGTGTATAGTCTTGTAATATCGATGCTGTACAAATGGCTGCCCTCAGGTATTTTGGGTAACTCATATATTTAATTCAAAAATGTGGTGGTATCTAAAAGAAACCTCGGATGATCCCTGATACATGGCTGTAATAAACCATCCAAGTATACACAAAGCACCTGAAACAACGAACCCCTGGCAGATATAATAGGTCGACCAGGGGGGTTGTCCAGGCACTTATGTATCTTGGGTAATGTATAGAGTAAAGCCACAATGGGAAATTTTGGGACCAATGCTTCATCCAGACTACTAGAAATCATCCCCTCCGATACTGCCAGATCAAGTCTTTAATAAAGTTGTTAACTAAATGTATCTGTGGGATCCCTTTCAAGCCATCTATAGACTTTAACGTCCGACAGCTGTCGTTCTATCTTGGACATATAGTCACAGAGATCTTGTACAACAATTGCTCCGCCCTTATCAGCAGGGCGGAACACTACATCCTTGAAATTGGATAAGTTTTGTAGGGCTTTCCATTCTCCCACTGATAAGTTGCTGTTAGTCACTACATCACCCATGGAACATTTGACATCATGATCGACCATACGTATATACAGTATGTTTTAATGGCCGCATTGTTGGATATCGGCTCAAAATGCAATCTCGGTTGCAGTTTACGAAGGGCATATGGAATTTCATGCTCAAGAGGTTTAGGTGGTCGAGCCGGTGCTTTAGCACCATTAAAGTGCTCATGTATTTTAAGTTGCCTATTCAGGCAATATTTTTCCACTTCCCATTTCATAGGGTCAAATTTTGTTGTTGGTATATATGATAAACCACGGCTCAATACTTTAATTTCAGGATCTGTTAATATATGAGATGAGATGTTAATCACTAATGTCTCCGTCGTGAGGGAGGTCTCCCCACTTTTCTTTGATGTAAGCCTCGAATGTTACTGGCCCCTGTGGGTAAATCTCCTCATCCTCTTGGGGGAATATGTGTGTTGACACCTGCCCCTAAAGGGATAGTGTGCTCAGTGTTGCCTCCGGTTGCTCCAACTTCCGAATCACTCGTGTTGTATTGTGAGGAATCTGAGTTGCCAAAAAATTACGATAACCCCGTCTCTCAGGACGACTCTGTTCACAACAGCCATTATTAATCCAATTATAGACCCGATTCTGTTCATAGTCCATTGTAACTTTTGCCATTTTGGATTTCTTGAATTGAATTAGTTCATGTTTGTAAGTGGCTATCTGCTTATACAATTTTTCCAACCAGGCTGTACTTGTATCTGATTCAAACGCTGGCTTATGTTCTTTTTCAAAATTAATAATCCATTCACGGGTTACCACTAGTTCACATGTCACCTCCTCGATCACTAGCAGCATAAGCATTTTTATTTAAAATTGCAATCCATTTCTTGCAAAAGCTCGTATTATGAGAACCTATCGTGGGGCAATTTCTTACACGAATCCCTGGTGGGATACATTTCTTTTTGAAGTAATCACTAAGTGTTAGTCCATGATAGTGATAATCAAGCTCCTTTTGTTTCAATTTTAGCCAATCCCGATAGAGATACTGAAGAGATTTAGTGGCTTCGTCATCACAGAGTTGCTCCTTAAATAGAATAGTCTCAGCATCTGAGTCAGACTATATAAATGTGCTTCCCTGTGTAAATAAGGCCATATTGATGGCCTCATATGCACCATCTTCTTCATTGTTATCTTTTGCCATAATCCAATGTCAACACCCTACTCCAGTAGGGATAAACAGTACTCAGATGAAGTGAGATAAATAGACACAAGTATCTGGGTGCCAAACACAGTATTGATGACGTCATCAGCGGGAGACCCGGCCTCGGACAGAGCAGAGAACGGACTGCATGTGGTGATATGTGAGTATAAATGTTGGTGTTTTTTATGTCAATTGTTTGTACCTTGATGAAGGAGCTAAATTAAACACTCCGAAACGTCGGTGATTCATTCACTATTACCTGTGCTGATTTATTGGAGACAGAGTGCCGCCTACATGTATGGTATATATATATACTGTATGTATATATATATATATATATATTTAAATATATATATATATATATATATATATATATACAGTAATACAGTATATATATATATATTTATATATATATATATATATACATATAAAGTCCTCCAAGAGTGGCACTCCCTTTGTCAAAAAATAACATGCAGGTGCCTTCCAGTTATGGCCAACAACAGATGACCCAACTAAATAGTAACCACATCAGCTGCACTCTGTTTTTTTAAGTTTTGGAGCGTTTATTCTTGCCCCTTCATCAAGGTAAAACATTTGTGTACACATATAACAAGACATTTATACTCACATCTCCCCACGTGTAGTCCACAATGCACGGCGTCTGGGGCCGGGTCACTCACTGATGATGTCACACCTGTCCTCCACACCGATGCTAACATCACATCAGTCCTAGGATAGTGGAGACACACACAGCCTGGATCCACATCACCCTGGTAACGCACAGTCTCCGAACTTACATGCATACTGCAAAAATTACATAATATAAATAAAAAATCCATTAACATTTCTAAAAATTCACAAATAAATCACATAAAACAAGATTTGAAAAGCAGAAAGAACTTATTACCCTATTACAGTGAAATGGATAATGTAGACACAGAGAATCACACTGAGTGTCTCCCTATTTTATGAAAGCACAAACATAATTACATATAGTAAACTTCAATAACCAGAGGGATATACCTCTGATTCTAATAACAACATCCAATGCTTTCCAAAATTTGAGTGCAACACACAACAAACCACAAATACTAAGCTAAGATTATAAATTGGAGTGGTTGAAAGTTATATCAAAGAGAACTGACAGTTACGAGAGAACATATTGACTCTATCCCCCATATCTTATTGCTATATAATACACTCAATCTATTATTTGATAAAAATTCCACAGATAAAGTATTCTTAAATAAAACAATTTAAACCTGCATGGTGCTAATGCATCTAAATAAAAGATCCAGCAGGATTCGCATTGTAATAACCTACAAGATCTATCACCTCCACTTTGAGATTTAGGCACATGATCAATGATCATGTACCATAGCAAAGCAACATTGTGGCCACTAGAAACAAAGCGGCGGGCCACCGGTTGGTCACTGCCCCCAGAGGAAATGGTGGCCCGCATGGCTGACTGGTTTAGCGCCATTCTCTCTCTTAATGTTCCTTCAGTTTTCCCGACATATATGAGCCCACAGGGACAGGTGATGACATAAACAATACATTTAGTAGTGCATGTCAAAAGGTGATGTATGGTAAATCTAAGTCCACTATATGGATGACAACAACTGTTGCCTACTGTTAGTGAATGACAGGTCATACAATTTTAACATCTAAAGCATCCTAATTTAGGACACAAAAAACACTGTGTTTGTCATGCTCATACTACTAATATCAGCATTAACTACCCAATTACGTAGATTATGTCCCCTGGTATGGCAGGGCATAATATTACTGTAATGCAGATTTAAATTGATACAGAGTGCCGCCGATGTGGAATATATATATATAAAGAAATTTTGAGGTTCTCTGCACACTCTGGAAGCTGTAATAGAGGTAATCAATGGTGAGTCATCAGCCACCAAGTAAAGACAATAACCACAAAATAAATGATGACCTCTTACTGCACTCACATTTATCACCATGTATAGTTTGTGGACCAACCAAAATCAAATTCAAAAACAAGAATAAACTCCAAATATTACTGGGTAAAGAGGTCATCAATGGTATGTTTGTAAGTCCATGAATATTCTCCCTAGATGATGTCCTTCTGTGTTGATCCTCAGAAAAGGGAGAGAAGAAAATTGAAGGAGACTGATAGTCTGTATTTAAGAGTAGAAAGAAAATAGAGGGTCACATAACCTGTGCTTGGTTACAATCCATATATAAGGGATAATGCCCCTTTAGTTATCCAATCAATCGACAGGAGACTGAAGTTGGTAACCCATCTCTCAGTAAACCTGTAGGCATATGCTCGTAGGCAAAACAATAGAAAGAAGAAAAGTGTGCAAATTGTGAAGCACAGTTTTAATCAACCCATAACAATGTATAAAATACACAAAAACAACATCCTTGGATGGAAAATCCCCAATGGCAGAGGTGTGTAATTACCAGAAGGCTGGGAGGTATAACCTCAATCAGCGTATAGTGTGTTACTTCGGCGTTAGTCCCGGGCACTCTGCTGATAAATGTTCATGTCCACAGCCATCAGGATGTAAACAGCCTCTGTCAGAAAAGGGTATCCACCTTCTCTCACAGACACGTTTTGACCCCAGGCCCGGTGGTCTTTTTCAAGGTATCCAGATCGTGGATGCTGCTCTCACCTGCGACAACCCTTTTAAACCCCCATTGTCCAATCTAAACACTGCCGGCACAGCTGATCTCTATACAGAGAAAAACTACATTGTCCATGATCATTTGCTGCACAGGATGGTGTTTCCTGTCTATCTGATGTCACTTCCTGTTATCGCGTGTCATCCAAGTCATTCTGTTCACAATGAGATACTTATTCCCGTGTGCAGTATGTAACATCTGGTATTAGCCTTTGTTGCTATAGTAATGTAAACAAAAGCACCAATCTTTCCCCAATGTTGTATTTATTCGATGTGCATTGCTCTGCTTAGATCAATTCATAGGTAGCACAACATATATAAATAGTCTTCAATAAATAGAAAATACATTAGTTAGTCACAATAAAAAAAAATAAAAAAATTGTCATATAAATAATACATTAAAAAGATATATCAAAGGTCATCAGAATTCCATATTAAAAATATAAAGTGCACAGTGATAGGGAATCCACAAAATGTGTAAAATAGGTGGAAAAGTGCAGTCTATCATAAAAACCATTTGACTTCAAAGTCCATATTGAGGCCCCCTGGGTTCAAGGTGCCGAGTTCAAAAGTAGTTTTCATATCGGCAATGGCTAATTGTTTCAATAAAATCCCTCCTCCACCAGTGGCCCCCAATATGATATAAGCCCATAAAACATTTTATCTCCATGGGATTACTATTATGATGTTTTTTGAAGTGATTCGATAAAGCTTGAGTTTCTAATCCTTTACAGATGTTCCTTAAGTGCTCCCCAATGGGGACCTTAAGGGGCCTTGAGGTCCTACCTACATATAATAGGTTGCAACTGCATCCTATTGTGTAAATAACACTTTTTGTGTTGCATGTAATAAAGTTCCTTAATTGGCAAATATTGCATTTATCTCCACTTCAGTTATTGTATTTCTTCCTTCACCTTTGATCCCCTTACATCCTAAGCACTTACTGGACCGACAAAAACCTTTTGATTTAATTCCTGCAGAGTTTCTATCTCTCGGTAATGCACTCTTAACTAGATTGCTACCTATGTTGGGTGCTTTTCTAAAAATGCATTTGGGTGCTCTGGGTAATTTTGAGCCAAGTATTGGGTCTTTTTGTAATATTCCCCAATGTTTGCACAGAGACCTTTCAAGAATTGTATGCTGACTACTATAAGAAGTGACAAAGACACACTCAAAATCTGAAGATTTGTTACTATTATTGGTGTTATATTTCAGCAGATCTTCTCTCTCTATGAGTTCTACTAGTTCACTGGCCTTTTCAATATTATCTATTTTGTAGCCCGATGCCACAAATTTGGCTTTTAATTCTTTTGTCTGTGTCTCATATGAGTGTGGATAACTGCAACTCCTTTTCAATCTTCTCAATTGACCCCCAGGGATAGACAGTAACCAGTTAGGATGATGGCAACTATCTGCTTTAATATAAGCATTAGAATCTGTGGGTTTTGAAAAATTTGAAGCATGGATCTGATTTCCTTCAATACATACTGTGATGTCTAAAAAGTTGACCGAGCTTACACTCTCATTAAAAACAAATTCAATATTCAAAGTATTATCATTTAAATAATTATAAAAATCCTTTAAAAAGGCATCTCCTCCTCTCCAAATAAAAAAGACATCATCTATGTATCTTGATCAGGACACCAGGTTCGCTCCTAATGGGTTGTGGTTCCAAAAATGAATTTCCTTCCACTGACCCATAAACAAATTAGCATAACTTGGAGCGAACCTGGTGCCCATAGCGGTCCCCACTTTTTGCAAATAAAAACATCATTAAAAACAAAATAATTATTGTTTAAAATTAACTGGACACCATCCACCACAAATGTTTGTAGGCCTGTATTTAAATCACTATTTGCTAGACTTTTAGTAATGGCTTCAATGCCAGCCTGATGGTCAATGATCATATAAAGCGATTGAACATCTGCCATGACCATAATATAATTTTCCTCTCATTGGATTTTGGAAATCAGGTTCAAAAAATCTTTGGTGTCCTTCAAATGGGATCGATTTTTTATAACAAGTGGTTGCAAAAAGTGGTCAATAAACTCTGACATATTAGCTGTCACAGAGTCAATACCTGACACTATTGGTCGTCAAGGAGGAAGTATAGGATTTTTGTGAATTTTAGGAAGTATATAAATAACAGGTATGACAGGTTCTAGATTCCACAGAAATTGACTTTCTTTATCTGTAAGTGTATTATTTTCCTTATATTTGTGTAATAAAATTCCCAATTTGTCCATTATACCTTGTTTAGGGTCTGTACGTAATTTATAATAGGTACTCCTATCCTCAACCTGGCTCAAAAGCTCTTCCTCATAAATTTCCTTATTTAAAATCACCACCCCTCGCCTTTATCGGTGGGTTTGATGACTATATCCAAATTGGATTGGAGATCCCTTAGGACTTTACGCTATTTATTAGTCAAATTATATTTAATTTTTTTTGTATCCATAACTTTAATATAATTATTTACTAGTTGATAAAAAGTCTCCACAAAATTCTCCTTCCTATGGGTTGGATGAAAAATGTATTTAGGTCTAAATGGGGTCCTTTTTTTATTTATTGGTACATCCACTTCAATTTCCTCTTTTGTTAGAATATTTTTTTATGGATAATTTTCTAATAAATTTGTTCAAATCAGTAAAACTCGTAAATTTATTTAAAGGTATTGAAGGGGTGTACTTTAATCCCTTTTCTAAAACACTCCTCTCTTCTACAGATAAAGTATGTGCACTCATATTAAAAATTTTAACCGTGCCTTCTGAGACTATCCCTAATGTGGAATTAGTCATGTTTGCATCCTTCATGACTTTCTCACTATTTGCTGCTAATTTTTTCAAATTTTTCCTCTTTTAATATTTTTTTTGTCTCAGTATACTTGATTTTTTTCCCCTACATCCTCTCTTAATAGTTATTTTGGCGTGTGGTGATTCCAGCCCCTGTCTAAAAAATGGGGGTAGTGCCTTTCTTCTGCAAGAGGTTGATAACAGTTCCACCTCTCCAAGGGATGGTTTCTCTTAATTAAAAATCCTCCCCATGGGCTCCCATATATATGGGGTTGGCCTTTCCTCTCTTTTTGGGGTGGCCTTTTTTTAAATGGAATGTGTATCCATGGTGAATTATCACCTTGTCTCCCACTAGTGTAGTTTGGTCCCTGATTCCAATTGTATTCCCTTCTGGGCCTGTGTTCCCTCCAATTCTTTGCAGGAATATTTGCCCTTTGTTGATATTTCCTATTAGGTCATGTATCTTTTAATAAGACATGTTTCACATGTTGGTATTTTTGTTTCAAGTGGGTATTCCCTCTATTTCTAACTAATAGCTCATCCCCATATTTCCCACCAATAACGTCAATTGCTTTGATCTCTATGGGTTCTTCCTGTACATGATCTAACCGTGTGGGATTTCCAATTTTCCCTTTATCTCTTTGATATTTCTTAGATTTTTGTTCTATGATAGTCTTCTCATTTTTCTTTAAATTATCCTCTATTCTTATCACTAATTCCTTATATGCAGGTGAATCATAAAATGGTATGAGTATTTCTTTATATTCTGAAATCTCCTCATCTAGCTTTTTTAGCTAATTTCGTCTATCATTTATAATTAAATTCATTCACCATTCTGATTTAAACTTCTCATTCGCTGCATTTTTTTGTGTCATTAAGCCTTTGGGAATCATTTGGTGGGAGACGTACCTTTCTAAAGATACCGTCTCCCACCAAATCTGGTTCTCCTTGAGAAGTATATATTCTAGTTTTTTCATTATATTATCCAAATCCTCATCCACAAGTACAATAGAATCTGTATCATCCTTAAATACATTCTCTAATAGATCTTTTTGGTTTTCCCGATAATTAAACATCATGTGCAGCTCTAATCACACTTTCTACAGGGATAGAAAAAGTACAGTGTATAGTGGGTAAAGAGACTGAATATGTGCGTACAATAAACCCTTGCTGCAAGGGTTTATTGTGCACACATATTCACTTTCTTTACCCACTATGCATTGTTTTTAAGAGTAATTTCCCAAAAATGATGTCCAATATTAGGATAAATGATCATACCATACTCACTCTGTAAACCAGAGGTGTACTCTCATAAAGGTATCTTTATATGAAACCACGCTGATGTTAATAGGATATAACCGGGCATCCCCGTACGTACCCAAATCTTCTCCCTGAAGAATATGTATCAGACGATTCTCAAAGAAAGGGGAAGAGAAGAAGTGGGAGGGTACCAATAGTGTGTGTGTATATATATATATATATATATACAGTCAGGTCCATAAATATTGGGACATTGACAGAATTTTCAGATTTTGGCCTCTATTCACCACCACAATGGTTTTGAAATGAAACAAACAAGATGTGCTTTACCTGCAGACTTTCAGATTTAATTTGAGGGTAATTACATCCAAATTGGGTGAACGGTGTAGGAATTACAACAGTTTCAATTTGTGCCTCCCACTTTTTAAGGGGCCAAAAGTAATGGGACTATCAACTCAAAAGCTATTTCATGGACAGGTGTGGGCTATTCCCTCGTTATTTCATTATCAATTAAGCAGGTAAAAGGTCTGGAGTTGATTCTAGGTGTGACATTTGCATTTGGAATCAGTTGCTGTCAACTCTCAATATGAGATCCAAAGAGCTGTCACTATCAGTGAAGCAAGCCATCATTAGGCTTAAAAATCAAAACAAACCCATCAGAGAGATAGCAAAAACATTAGGTGTGGCCAAATCAACTGTTTGGAACATTCTTAAAAGAAAGAATGCACCGGAGATCTCAGCAACACCAAAAGACCCGGAAGACCACGTAAAACAAATGTGGTGGATGACAAAATAATTATTTCCCTGGTGAAGAAAAACCCCTTCACAACAGTTGGCCAAAACAAGAACACTCTCCAGGAGGTATATGTTTAAGTGTCAAAGTCAACAATCAAGAGAAGACTTCACAAGAGTGAATATAGAGGGTTCACCACAAGATGCAAACCATTGGTGAGCCACAAAAACAGGAAGACCAGATTAGAGTTTGCCAAACAACATCTAAAAAAGCCATTACAGTTCTGGAACAACATCCTATGGACAGATGAGACAAAGATCAACTTGCACCAGAGTGATGGGAAGAGAAGAGTATGGAGAAGGAAAGGAACTGCTCATGATCCAAAACATACCACCTCATCATTGAAGCATGGTGGTGGTAGTGTCATGGCGTGGGCATGTATGGCTGGTTCCCTTGTATTTATTGATGATGTGACTGCTGACAAAAGCAGCAGAATGAATTCTGAAGTGTTTCAGGCAATATTATATGCTCATATTCAGTCAAATGATTCAGAACTCATTGGACAGCGCTTCATAGTGCAGATGGACAATGACCCGCAGCATACTGCAAAAGCAACCAAAGAGTTTTTAAGGCTAACAAGTGGAATGTTATGCAATGGCCAAGTCAATCCCCTGTCCTGAATCCGATTGAGCATGCATTTCACTTGATGAAGACAAAACTGAAGGGAAAATGCCCCAAGAACAAGCAAGAACTGAAGACATTTGCAGTAGAGGCCTGGCAGAGCATCACCAGGGATGAAACCCAGCGTCTGGTGATGTCTATGCATTCCAGACTTCAGGCTGTATTTTGCTGCAAAGGATTTGCAACAAAGTATTATACAGTTAAAGTTAGATTTAGGAATGTTTAGTTTGTCCCATTACTTTTGGCCCCTAAAAAAGTGGGAGGCACATATAGAAACCGTTGTAATTCATACACCGTTCACCTGATTTGGATGTAATTACCCTCAAATTAAATCTGAAAGTCTGCAGTTAAATCACATATTGTTTGTTTCATTTCAAAGCCTTTGAGGTGGTGAATAGAGGCCAAAATATGAAAATTCTGTCAATGTCCCAATATTTATGAACCTGACTGTATATATATATATATATATATATATATATAGTGCAAATAATATCCCAAAAAAAGGATATCAAAACATAAGGATGAATGACCGTACCCTACTCACTCTGTAAACCAGAGGTAAACTCTCAAAAAGGTATATTTGTGCAGGATAATCACTATCACACCTATATTTGTAGAAAATCTCAAAGCACCACTTTGGTGGAGAAGAAAAAAAGGGATGTAGCCTGCTCACAATAATTATAAGAGGATGTGTTCATAATGGTTTCTTTTCATCCTCGAGGCACCTTTCATCCTTCTGATTAATCCTTCTGATTTATTTTATGCTACTAAAATCCCCCAGTATTATGCAAATGAAAAAGGGGTCTTATCAAAAGTGGATAATGTATGTATGCAATTTATTCACAATCAACAATAAATACAATGAAATAAAACATGGCATAAGATGGTGAAAAACATGAAGAAATTGAAAAATATGACCTGGAGTGGGAGACAAGGTCCAGACTGTCCCACCACTGGTCAAAAATTCCTAATCAAATCATCCTATGCTCCAACCCTATCCACAAACATGTTTTGACGTCTGTCTATCTCAAGGTGTCACAAACAGGGTCATGGAGCTGAGTTAAATACCACCAGACTGGTAGTCCCTCTATTAAGGGGCGGGGTCACCAATTATCAATATCAGGATAAACAATATACTAATGTGTCCTCCATTACTTGGTATGCACTGGCTCCCTTCTTCATTTCATATCTCCATCACCTATACAAGGCCCCGAGGATTCTACCTTCTTGGAATTCGATACCTACTGAAGCCATGTCCTGTGAGTTCCACAGTCTGGAATGCATGATGTATCCTCTGGAAATCCACCAGAAGTGATGTCATAGCATCTACGTGTACCCCAAGTCTTGCTAGTATAGAAGCTAGTGTCATACTCTGTGGGTGGAGTTACTATGTGATAGGTGTTGTGGTCCACACCACTCCTTATGTGCTTTAGGATAGCAAGTCACATGGGATCAAACAATGGCTGTGCTTTTCAGGATGGGCACTTCATCACTTAAAATACAAATGGCTGTGTGTGTCAGCACAAAAGCCTGTAATAATACAATACACATTTAAAAACAACATGTAACATATATATATTAAAAGGCCTCCTAAACATGTGGTCACCCCCTCCATATGTGCTTTCATTTAATAGAGAGTCACATGGGATTAGACTCAGTTAGGGCTCCCATCAATTAAAATACATATGGCTGTGCATTTTAGCACAAAAGCTGGTTATAATAGCCCCACATCATGACATTACTAAAACAATACATATTTAAAAACAATACATATTTAATATAACATATAATATAAATCTTAAAGGTACCCTATGATACAATAAAGTTTAAGAAAATGTAAAAACCCAAAAGACTGTGTACATTAAAAAATGTGCACTTCCCTACATTGGTTCCTTATCCACACTAACATATAGGGGAAAATAAAGGAGAAGAAAATTCTAAACTAGAAACCTATAAAAACCATTTAGTCTCAAATTATATTTTTAATCCTTGATGTACAAGAGTGGCCAAATTAAAAATGGTACGGATCTCTGTCTTAGCTAGATGTTCCTACATTTTATGCTTCCTCCAATAGTTAGACACCAAGTGTATGCCACAAAAAAGAACAATTTGGATGGATTGCACTCATGTTTCTCCTTGAAATGCACTAAAACTCCATGGGTTATGAGGCCCTTTTTGCTATTTCTTAGGTGTTCAGCCATTCTCTCTTTAGGTTTACATGTTGTCGGCCCTACGTATTGTTTGTCATATTCATATTTTAATAAATAGACTACCCTCTAACTGTGATAAGTTATAAACTCCTTAGTTTCAAATTCTCTTTTATTGTGGCTGGAGGTGTACTTGGTAATAACTGGATCTTTACTCCTACAGTTCTTCCACATTAGGCATTGGCCGCATCGATAGAAGCCTTTAGATTTAATGTGTTTCATCATCTGCTGCGTTTCTAATGCACTTTTTATTATGTGTTTATGTAGATTACCTGCCTTCCTATAGACAAATTTAGGTTTATCCTGAAGGAAATTAACAATAATATGCTTCCTGAGTACAGTGACCCAATGTCTCTTTATTATTTTTTTCTAATTCTCGGTGGTAGTTATTATACTTTGTGATAAAAGGTATACCTAGATTCTAATCTTTCTTCCACTCTTTAGGCTTTATCAGTTCTTCCTGATCATTTGTTGCATATTTTTTATATGGTTTGTCTATTTCCTCCTGGATGTATCCCTTATTGTTGAACTGTTCTTTCAAAATCAAATCTTGTTTGTGATAGTCCTCCAACCTATTGTAGAGCATTTTTTCTTACTCTGTAACATTGACTGCCTGAGACTGATGCCAACCAATTGGAATGGTGGTTGCTGTCATATTAAATGTATGAATTGCAGTCGGTTAGTTTGACAACAGTTTTCGTATGAATCTCATTTTGATCTACAAAGACCGTAAGGTCCAAGAAATTAATGGATGTACTACTACTCTGAAACATTAATTCAATATTCCTTGGGTTGTTATTAAGGTGCTAACAAAACATATCAAGGGATAACTGATCACCCTTCCAGATGAACACTATGTCATCTATATACTGTGCCCATAGCACCAGGCTCACTCCAAATTCATGCCCATAGTATACCAACTCTGTCTACCAGTGAGCCATAAATAAGTTAGCATAACTTGGGACAAATCTGGTGCACATTGCTATACCATGTAATTGAAGGTAATAAGAATCCTCAAACCAAAAAAAGTTATTGGTTAAAATACACTATACTGTCCAAGACAAAATTCTTAAAATCAATTATAAAATCTTGTTTATCCACAGAAAACTTAGTGGACTCAAACCATGCCTATGATCAATGGATGTGCACAAAGATGTTACATCGACTTTGACTAATATGTATTCAGATTCCCAGTTGATGTTTTTCAATTCATTAATAACTTCAGTGGAGCTCTTAAGGTATGATTTGGTACTTTTGGCTAAAGGCTGTATAGTATGGTCCACATACTTCCATCGATTGGAGGTAATAGAGTCTGTACCTGCCATGATCAGTCAGCCAGGAGGATGTTATTTATCTTTATGTATTTTTGGAAGTGTGTAGAGCACCAGAATGTATGGCTGAGAAATTCTTATATACATTTTTCCTTTTGAATTATCAGTCTCTTCCCTGCATGTTTATCAAGAAGGATTGTGAGCTTATTGTGAGCTTAATACTTATACCATCTGCGGAATTGGCTTGTAACTTCTTATATGTTTTCTTATATTTCAATTATTATTATATTTCACTTTTATAATCTTCTAAGCTCTATATAACTATAGACAGCATTTGGCAGCTGGTTTTATTATAATCGATTTATTATCTTTGAAAGCTTTCAATGCTTCCCATTCCTTTTTATTGGGGTTAGGTCTCTTAATCTTTGGGAGGGATTTGTTTTCAATTTCCTCTTTCACTATTTTTTCAAAGCTTTCAATAAAACAACCATTTTTAAAAGTGGGATAAAAAATCGATTTAGGTTTAAAAATGGATGTACTGGACCTTTTCTCCTGATCTTTTTTTGTTGTTCATGAAATATTTTTTTAAGGTCAGCTTTCTAATAAATCTTTGAAAATCAACATAGACTTCAAACCAACTCCTTCTTTACAATGTTTTTGCACAGTTTCCATTAAGATGTTGCTACTCAAGTTATAAATCCTTGTGATTTCCAAAGGGGTTTCTTTTTGACATTCTGGGGTCATAACATCATCTTCCCTAAGTTTAGTTCTCCTTTTTTGTTTACTATATTTTGAATGTTTTTTAGAAGAGGGTAACCCTCATCTTCCTCTTTTGGTTTTTACCATTTCTACCTACTTATGTTCCTGTCCCACCCTTTGTCTAAAAAATTTACCCATCATCGTGATCTCTAAGTGGATCAAAACAATTCGATGTTCGCCGAGGGAACTTCCAAAAAGGTTCTTGATGGTACTGGCAGTCATCTTTGCATCTTATGTCTGGAGTAAACCTCCTTGATCTAAACATGGGTCTCCTATGACCCTGAGGTTCATTATTTGATCTATACTTTCCCATAGATCAATTCCTAGTACATTTTAGATCAACGATGGACTGATGTCCATCTTTCATTCTCTGATGTTCTCCTGTCATTTTTTATTCAGCCAGAGTATCTTCTGTTTGGTTGGTGTGAAAGAGGAGAAATTTCTTTCTGTGAAAGAGCATGTATATTAATAACCACCATTTGCAGACTAATTATTAATCAATCAATATATTAATGGCACAATTGTGCCCTTATATTAAGGCTGCATGGATTCTCCATACAGAATTCTGAAGGGGGGGACAGGGTGTTCAAAGGGCTACACCTCAAAAGCTATAGGAGGTACGGATCTGAAATTTGGCATGGCCAAGTAGAACTGTCACTGTGTGATGCATGCCAAAGTTCAGAGCAAAAACATAAAAATTGAGGATTTGGGAGTAATATAAATGCTCCAACTGTCAGTTTTTCTGACATTGTGAATTAGGAACCCTTTTGTGCAGTAGTCTATGGGGGATTTTTGGGAAGGCAAACCTCAAGTTAGGGGTGGAATTTAGGGGTTTGTTTAATTAGGTAGCTATTGTGCCAGGGTATGTGCTTTTGGGGTTCAGGTAAATTAGAAAGTGACAGTTTTTAAATTTTTACCTCAAGAATGCACCATTTTAAAGATAGGACTTTTCAACTTGTTGCGCAGCCACAGTAGGAGCTTCCAGCAGGTGTAGTCATAGTGGCTTTACATGGGTGCAGCAAGATGGCATCGTTTGCGGGCGGTAGCAGGCAAAGCAGCGGCATGGACACGGATACGGTGGTTGGAACCTCAGAGGTGACAGACCGCGGTCATTGGCAAGGGACATGAGTGTCGGCAGGGGCGCAGGTATTGGCGGCGGAGGGTGTGGTGATGATGGCAGCGGCCGAGGGTCTGGCGGCAGTGGAGGGTCCAGCAGTGAGGGCATTGGCGATGGGCCTGGACCGGAGAGGATTCAGACTCTTACAGCCATTATGCCGAATACTGCTGCAGCGCCCATTTCAAAAATGGCGCCTCAGCGCTATTTTTGAAATTCAAAGATGGCCGCCGCTAGCCAATCATGGCTCGTGGCAGCCATCTTTGAATTTTAAAATGGGTGCTGCTGCCATACTCAGCAGAATGGCTGGCGGGGACAAGATCTTCTCAGATCCAGGCCCGCTGCCGACACCCGAACAGGCGCCAGTCCCGCAGCTGCCAGCAATGATGACGTCGCGAACCGTGATTGGCTTGCTGCGGCCATCTTTGATTTTCACCCCAGGTGATGATGCTAGAAGCCCCTGAGGGTGTGCGCCCACAAGGCGAAGACGCTGAAGCCCTGGCGGTTTGGCACCCACCAGGCAAAGACACCGAAGCCCTGGCAGGTTGGCGCCCTCCGGGCGAAGACACCGGAAGTCCTAATGGTTGGCGGCCATGCAAAAGAGCTGACACAGGCTCCCATTCACTAGGTAAAGAGGCCAAAGCCCTGATGGGTTGTCACCTTCCAGGCGAAAAAAGCCAAATCCCTGGCGGGTTGGTGCCTGACAGGCGAAGACACCAGAAGTCCTAGTGGGAGGCAGCCAAAAAAAAGTTATCACAGTCTGCCACCCACTAGGTGAAGACACCAAAGCCCTGATGGGTTGGCACCTGCCAGGCAAAGATGCCGGAAGTCCTAGTGGGTGTCAGCCATGAAAAAGAGCTATCACCAACTGCCGCCCACTAGGTGAAGTTGTCAAAGCCCTGGTGGGTTGGTGCCCACCAGTAGAATATGCCAAAGCCCTGGTGGGTTGGCGCCTGCCAGGTGAAAATGCCGAAGCCCTGGTGGGTTGGCACCCGCCAGGCGAAGATGCCTAATTCCTGGGGTGGCAGCGGCCATGCAAAAGAGCTTAAAGGCTGCTGTAATAAAAATAATTAAAGTGTAAATAAATAAACAATATTAAAGTGTGTTGTGTTATTTTAATATTTTTTTTTACAGGTGGACTACAGGTGGCAGTGGGCCTTAATGCCCAGCAGGCTGGTACTTGTGGTTTTCCAAGTACCAGCATGCAGGGAGACGTGCTGGGACCTATATTTCACCTGCAAAAGAAAATATTCTTTAAAATGCACCATACAACACAATCAACCCAGCACCCACCGCCCAGGGGTGCTGGGGATAGCCCCGTGCTATCAGCCTGGGCCTGGTGTGCCCTGATGAGGGGGACCCCTTTATTGGGGGGGTCCCCAGCTCCTCATGGATCGCCGGCCTGGACTGACTAGTGGTCAGGGTTGGTGCTGCAGCTGGGGGGCCTGGTGAAAGGGCTCCCATAGCTGTGGCATCAGCCCCCGGTTAGAAATAGTCCAGTGCTGGTTCAGGAGAATACAGGGGGACCCTACTCATTTTTCCTCCCTGTATTTCCAGAACCAGGAACGGATCAGAGCCCAGTGCTGGTTGCATAACCTACGGGGGACCCCTACGTTAATTGTCCCCCATATTTTGGCAACCAGGGCTGGTTCTGACTAGCCCGGTGCTGGTTGTGCCTAAATATGGTGGAACCCTATGTCATTTTTTCCCTGCATTTAAGCACAACCATAACTGGCTGCCTGTGTTTAAAAAAAATAAATGGCGTTTCCCCACCCCCCAGAAAACAACCAGCCCTGGGCTTTGGAGCTCCAGTATTGGTTGTGCTTAATACAGGGGACAAACAATGTAGGGGTCCCCTGTATTAAGCACAACCAGCACCAGGCTATGAGAAGCTGTCCTGGTTGCCAAAATATGGGGTTCAATTGATGTAGAGGTTCCCCGTATATAGCGCAACCAGCACATTGCTCTGAGCCGGTCCTGGCTCTGGAAATACAGGGGAAAAAATGCATAGGGCTCCCCCTGTATTTCCCAGAACCAGCACTGGACTCCGTCTAGCCGGGGAGGGTGATGTCACAGCCAGGGGAGCCCTTTCACGGGGTCCCCCAGCTGCAGCATCACCCCTGACCTCTAGTCAGCCTTTTGGATCCCTTGGGAGTTGGGGACCCCCCCAATAAAGGGGTCACCCTCCTCAGGGCACCCCAGGCTGATAGCCCGGGGCCATCCCCGGCACCCCTGGGCGGTGGGTGCCGGGTTGATTATGTATAGTGTGGTGCATAAGAAAATATAAATATTGTCTTTTGCAATAGTACTACATGTCCCAGCAGGTATCCCCAACATGCTGGTACTTGGAGAACCACAAGTACCAGCAGGTGGGGTATTAAGGGCCTGCTGGCACCTATAGTACCCCTGCAGTAGAAATATTCAAATAAAACACACAGACACAGTCTTATAAATCTTTTATTTACCTGGACCTTCACCTGGAGCACGGTGGCCAGTACGCTCTTTTGCGCGGCTGCCGCACATCCAGGGCTTCCCGTCATCTTCTTTCTTCATCTGGTCTCTCCAGCTCCCCAGTAAAGTGTGATGCATTTGAAAATATAAATATTGGCTTTTGCTGTGGAACTACAGTCTACAAGCCTCCCCTGCATGCTTTTACTTGGAGAACCACAAGTATCAGCATGCGGGGCATTACAGGCTTGCTGGTACCTTTTAGTTCCACAGCAAAAGCAATATTGAAAAACACACACACACACTGTAGAAAAGTATAATTTTATTAAATCATACATGCAAACACACATGTACTCACACATGCATATACACTATCTAACATAATCACCTACGTATCCTTGAAGCCAATCTGTCCTCTTCTCCAGTAGACAATCCAATGGATTACCTGTGAAAAAAAATGTAATACTCACCTCCTCCTATGCATGGATCAAGTCCTCTTCACACAATCCAGGGTCTTGATAACCGGAGCTGCCCGATTGACAGCTCTGCCCGGGATCTCAGTACAGAAATCCTGATGCGGAGCGCTCATTGGCTGAGAGAGGTGAGCCTCCCGCCTCTCAACCAATGAGCGGTTCTCACCATTGAATTCAATGGTGAGAACTGAGCGTGCCCTTTTCACAAATGGCGCCTCAGCATCATTTTTGAAATTCAAAGATGGCCGCCATGAGCCAAACACGGCTAATGACATCATCGCCCCGCCCCCTTGTCTGTCTTAAAAACAGCCAGCAGCACGAGCCCCATCCATTCAGTCATTGGCCAGGGAGCTGGAGAGACCAGCTGAAGAATGAAGATGACGGGAAGCCTTGGATGTGCCGCGGCCCCGCAAAAGAGCTTACTGGCCTCCGCGCTCCAGGTGAAGATGCCGTAGAAGTACTGGATGGGCAACGGCCATGTAAAAGAGCTTAAAGGCTGTTGCCCTCCAGGTGAAGATGCGGCATAATAAAATACTTTGAAAAACGGTGTATGTTTGTTTTATTTTAATATTTATTTTGCAGGGTTACTATAGGTGCCAGCAGGCCCTTAATACCCAACCTGCTGTTACTTTTGGTTCTCCAAGTACCAGCAGGAGGGGGATGCCTGCTGGGACCTGTAGTACTATTGCAAAAGACAATATTTATATTTTCATATTTTCAACCCAGCACCTACAGCCCAGGGGTGTCGTAGTTCTCACTGCTGCATTTGTCCATCTGTGACTTATTAATTTGATTTTCTCAGGTGTATGCTCACTACCAGTGAGCCCTCTGTCGCCCACTGATGCCCCTTTTGCACTGCCACTGCTCTGCACCACTGCTGCTGCCGCTACCCTATGTGCCTACAGCCATCTCGCACTGCACCTCCCAAACCCATATATCCCAACATTTAAAGATGTTGAGGAGGTACACGTCATGCGCTCAAAAAGTGGGTTTGGCTTTCTGTAAAAGGGGCGTATCCTTGCGGCTTCCCCCATTTTCCTCACTTTGGGGGCATGCCCGGCACTCTCCGAGATGCTGGCCAGCCCCCAGGCTTTCCCTACACAAGAGAACTGATGCACACGGCATGTTCTCATCCTGCACACAGTTGCAAGGTATGCAAAATAACCTCCTGTGTGCGGTCCCCTCTTACACCCTCTGTCACTTACTGATGCCCCCTTTGCACTGCACCGCTGCCACTGCTCTGTTCCACTGCTGCTGCCGCTACCCCACACGCCTACAGCCATCTCGCACTCTGCACCTCCCAAACCAACCTCCTGTGTGCTGTCCCCTCTTCCACCTGCGTTAGAATACCATTTTGTTGCCCTTCAACCCTGCAAGTAGCCTGGTTTGCTCATCCAAGCCCTGATAGTTAATACATTTTAAAAGAGCTATGAAATTCCATAGACAAAAAACCTTACGTTTTCACATGTCCAATTAAGGCTGCTTAGACATGATCTGAAAATTCACAAAACCTATTAATTTTCTGCCACTCAAACTCCAAAAAGCAATGAAATTACGAATATTAAGGCTGACTCCTTAATGGACGTGTTCCTTGCGCAATACAGATATGGTATGCCATCACACCCTGTGGTTAACGGCAGATTCAGCAGTCTCACAGAATGAGATTGCTGTCACTCACAAAATGGTGGAGCTGCTAATTCACAGAATTACCCCCCTTAGTAGATGGACTACTGGCCTGGGGGTATTTAGTCCAGACCTTGTCTCACACTTCATGTCATATTTTTCCATTTCTTCATGTTTTTCACCTTTTTATGCCATGCAAAGACCTGCTGGTGAAAACACTGTCAGCTGAAGTGGAACATGACACGTCAACAGCTCCTTCTTCATTTTCTCCCACAACTGGGGCTGCCAGGAAACAACTTAACTATCCTAACCAACCCACTGGCGGTGATGCAGGGCAGGCAGGACCAAGTTTGGACATCTGGTCTGGACTGAAGGACCTGCCAACAATTTCTGACATGTCTACTATCATTGCATATGATACTGTCACCAGTGACAGAATGGTGGAGGATTACATCGGTGACAGCATCCAAGTAGGCATGTCAGACAGTACTTGTACTGGCAGGAAAAGAGGTAATTTGGAGGCCCCTGTTCAAACTGGCTCTATTTTACTTAAGTTGCCCCCCCTCCAGTGTGTACTCCAAAAGAGTTTTAAGTGCAGCCAGGAACCTTATCAGCGAAATGTGTAGGTGATTGCTTCCACAAAATGTGGAGAAGATGATGTTCATCAAAATTAATTATCAATTATTCCAGGAAGACAAGCCTCCAGAAAGTACAGAAGGAACTGTGGTGGTGGATTCCAGCGGGGATGAATTAATAATCTGTGAGGATGAGGATGTACACAACACTGAAGAGGGTGAGGACTCGGCGGATTAGGAGGATGAGGATAACATCTTGCCTCTGTTGAGTTAGTTTGTGCAGGGACAGATTAATAGCCAGCTTGTTTTGTGGGGGCCCAAACGAACCAATAATTTCAGCCACAATCGTGTGGTAGACCCTGTTGCTGAAATTATTGGTTTGTTAAAGTGTGCATGTCCTGTTTATACAAAATAAGGGTGGGTGGGACAAATAAATCTTGCACCTCTTTTTTTTCTTTGCAGTATGTACTCTTTGGGGGCTACTTTTTCAAACTGCCATCCTGTCTGCCACTGCAGTGCCACTCCTAGATGGGCCCTGTGTTTGTGCCACCCACTTGTGTCACTTATCATAGTCATCCAGCTACCTCGGTGCAACCTTTTGGCCTAAAAACAATAGTGTGAGGTGTTCAGAATAGACTGGAAATGAGTGGAAATTATTGTTGTTGAGGTTAATAATAGCGTAGGAGCAAGAAAAACAAATTCTGTGATTTTAGCTGTTATGCTTTTTACAAAACCAATCCAGATCCAAAACACGAAGAAAGATCCAGATCCAAAATCAAAACACAAAACACAAAAATTTTATATATGTATATATATATATATATATATATATATATATATATGTACACACACACTAGCATTTGCTTGGAGGTTCGCTCTCTGTTATTGCTCAGCGGAGCTAATTTTACAAAGACAGTAGTGGCATGTAATATTGTGATGTATTTTTATATGTAGTATTTCTCTTGGTGTGCCATCTACTGGTTTGACATGTACACTGCAACTTCATGAGTCTAGATAAGCTGCCTGATTAGTTCTTCATATATAGTAGGATTATCCTGCAAAATAGATCTTGAGATATATATACATATATCTAAATATCTATGTCTTTCTATATTCATACACATATCAATGTTTGCATTTGGGGTGTGCAATATATGTATATATTGTAAATATATTATATATAATATATTTATATACATATAGTCATTTTGGACTTAAGGAGCCTGTGCAAATTCTGATAAAAAATTTTTATATCCATAGTTCATAAACAACCCCTAAAAGTGTCTGGTTTTTCCTTTATTGCTCCTCTCCCTGATGTCACATTGAGATAATAAATACCTCAGTTTCTAGGTGATTAAGCTAGACAATATTGAAAACACAAACCAAATTCATCCCGTAGTTTGTGCATAATGCTGGAACATATGGACAGAAATACGCACAAAAATACTAAAAAAAAAATTGTCTCCATAGTTCATATACAGTCCCAGGGAGTACATTTCTCCAAAAAAGATTATGTACAGACACAACCATTACAACTTTATTATAAGTAATTTATTTATATGCCTGAATGATTCCCTCTCCCTAGTTTCTTATTTTATGTATACCAGTGAACCTTTATGTGTATGTCCAACTGCTGCTTAATTATTTGTCTAAGGGAATGCTATGTGTGGTGGGGTCTGGTAGATTTTTTTTAATTAACTCTGCATCAGATCCACATCATGCAGAAGGGAGAGCTGACATTGACAAAATTATGGACAGTGGTTAGAGATTGGACTATCTTGGAACCTGGTCTGTGACATATTTCTAGCATGGTTGGTATAATGGTTAGCATTACAGACTCACAGAACTGAGGTTTTGGGTTTCATTTTCACCAACTGTGTATTTGCATGCCTTTAACTCCACGGACTCCAGCTCCCTCCCACAATCCAATACACTAGTAGGTTATTTGGCTTCTAACAAATATTTAATCTAGTGAATAGTGTATATGCATGTGGTAGGGATTACAGACAGTGGCATAACTATAAATTTTGCCCCCCTTCCAAAAACAAGACGCCCCCCACCCATAAAACAAACACACCCAAAGACGACGTTTAAGGTGTGTGGTTTTATGATACATTAATGTCCCTTACACATTATGACACACTAAGTATAACACATTCCACAAATGAATGTCCTTATAACAATTTATGCCACACCTTAATGCCCCTATAACACATTATGCCACACAGTAATGCCCCTTACAACATATTATGCCACACAGTAATGCCCCTTACACATTATGCCACACAATAATGCCACATATAACACATTATGCCACACCTTAATACCCCTTATAACACATTATGCCACACAGAAATGCTCTTTATAACACATTATGCAACACCAAGTAATACCTCTAATAGCACATTACTGCACAGTAATGTCTCTTACACATTATGCCACACATTAATGCCCATTACATCCCACCCTGCAAGAGCTACTTCACAAACCCTCCTGACCTCACATGTCAGTCTGTCACCTCAGCTCAAGACAGGTTGCACAGTTTTTATGTCTGTGTA